>CAXKVW010000310.1:10000-329961 GCA_964058825.1 Carex arenaria
AACCCTAAACCCTAAACCCTAAACCCTAAACCCTAAACCCTAAACCCTAAACCCTAAACCCTAAACCCTAAACCCTAAACCCTAAACCCTAAACCCTAAACCCTAAACCCTAAACCCTAAACCCTAAACCCTAAACCCTAAACCCTAAACCCTAAACCCTAAACCCTAAACCCTAAACCCTAAACCCTAAACCCTAAACCCTAAACCCTAAACCCTAAACCCTAAACCCTAAACCCTAAACCCTAAACCCTAAACCCTAAACCCTAAACCCTAAACCCTAAACCCTAAACCCTAAACCCTAAACCCTAAACCCTAAACCCTAAACCCTAAACCCTAAACCCTAAACCCTAAACCCTAAACCCTAAACCCTAAACCCTAAACCCTAAACCCTAAACCCTAAACCCTAAACCCTAAACCCTAAACCCTAAACCCTAAACCCTAAACCCTAAACCCTAAACCCTAAACCCTAAACCCTAAACCCTAAACCCTAAACCCTAAACCCTAAACCCTAAACCCTAAACCCTAAACCCTAAACCCTAAACCCTAAACCCTAAACCCTAAACCCTAAACCCTAAACCCTAAACCCTAAACCCTAAACCCTAAACCCTAAACCCTAAACCCTAAACCCTAAACCCTAAACCCTAAACCCTAAACCCTAAACCCTAAACCCTAAACCCTAAACCCTAAACCCTAAACCCTAAACCCTAAACCCTAAACCCTAAACCCTAAACCCTAAACCCTAAACCCTAAACCCTAAACCCTAAACCCTAAACCCTAAACCCTAAACCCTAAACCCTAAACCCTAAACCCTAAACCCTAAACCCTAAACCCTAAACCCTAAACCCTAAACCCTAAACCCTAAACCCTAAACCCTAAACCCTAAACCCTAAACCCTAAACCCTAAACCCTAAACCCTAAACCCTAAACCCTAAACCCTAAACCCTAAACCCTAAACCCTAAACCCTAAACCCTAAACCCTAAACCCTAAACCCTAAACCCTAAACCCTAAACCCTAAACCCTAAACCCTAAACCCTAAACCCTAAACCCTAAACCCTAAACCCTAAACCCTAAACCCTAAACCCTAAACCCTAAACCCTAAACCCTAAACCCTAAACCCTAAACCCTAAACCCTAAACCCTAAACCCTAAACCCTAAACCCTAAACCCTAAACCCTAAACCCTAAACCCTAAACCCTAAACCCTAAACCCTAAACCCTAAACCCTAAACCCTAAACCCTAAACCCTAAACCCTAAACCCTAAACCCTAAACCCTAAACCCTAAACCCTAAACCCTAAACCCTAAACCCTAAACCCTAAACCCTAAACCCTAAACCCTAAACCCTAAACCCTAAACCCTAAACCCTAAACCCTAAACCCTAAACCCTAAACCCTAAACCCTAAACCCTAAACCCTAAACCCTAAACCCTAAACCCTAAACCCTAAACCCTAAACCCTAAACCCTAAACCCTAAACCCTAAACCCTAAACCCTAAACCCTAAACCCTAAACCCTAAACCCTAAACCCTAAACCCTAAACCCTAAACCCTAAACCCTAAACCCTAAACCCTAAACCCTAAACCCTAAACCCTAAACCCTAAACCCTAAACCCTAAACCCTAAACCCTAAACCCTAAACCCTAAACCCTAAACCCTAAACCCTAAACCCTAAACCCTAAACCCTAAACCCTAAACCCTAAACCCTAAACCCTAAACCCTAAACCCTAAACCCTAAACCCTAAACCCTAAACCCTAAACCCTAAACCCTAAACCCTAAACCCTAAACCCTAAACCCTAAACCCTAAACCCTAAACCCTAAACCCTAAACCCTAAACCCTAAACCCTAAACCCTAAACCCTAAACCCTAAACCCTAAACCCTAAACCCTAAACCCTAAACCCTAAACCCTAAACCCTAAACCCTAAACCCTAAACCCTAAACCCTAAACCCTAAACCCTAAACCCTAAACCCTAAACCCTAAACCCTAAACCCTAAACCCTAAACCCTAAACCCTAAACCCTAAACCCTAAACCCTAAACCCTAAACCCTAAACCCTAAACCCTAAACCCTAAACCCTAAACCCTAAACCCTAAACCCTAAACCCTAAACCCTAAACCCTAAACCCTAAACCCTAAACCCTAAACCCTAAACCCTAAACCCTAAACCCTAAACCCTAAACCCTAAACCCTAAACCCTAAACCCTAAACCCTAAACCCTAAACCCTAAACCCTAAACCCTAAACCCTAAACCCTAAACCCTAAACCCTAAACCCTAAACCCTAAACCCTAAACCCTAAACCCTAAACCCTAAACCCTAAACCCTAAACCCTAAACCCTAAACCCTAAACCCTAAACCCTAAACCCTAAACCCTAAACCCTAAACCCTAAACCCTAAACCCTAAACCCTAAACCCTAAACCCTAAACCCTAAACCCTAAACCCTAAACCCTAAACCCTAAACCCTAAACCCTAAACCCTAAACCCTAAACCCTAAACCCTAAACCCTAAACCCTAAACCCTAAACCCTAAACCCTAAACCCTAAACCCTAAACCCTAAACCCTAAACCCTAAACCCTAAACCCTAAACCCTAAACCCTAAACCCTAAACCCTAAACCCTAAACCCTAAACCCTAAACCCTAAACCCTAAACCCTAAACCCTAAACCCTAAACCCTAAACCCTAAACCCTAAACCCTAAACCCTAAACCCTAAACCCTAAACCCTAAACCCTAAACCCTAAACCCTAAACCCTAAACCCTAAACCCTAAACCCTAAACCCTAAACCCTAAACCCTAAACCCTAAACCCTAAACCCTAAACCCTAAACCCTAAACCCTAAACCCTAAACCCTAAACCCTAAACCCTAAACCCTAAACCCTAAACCCTAAACCCTAAACCCTAAACCCTAAACCCTAAACCCTAAACCCTAAACCCTAAACCCTAAACCCTAAACCCTAAACCCTAAACCCTAAACCCTAAACCCTAAACCCTAAACCCTAAACCCTAAACCCTAAACCCTAAACCCTAAACCCTAAACCCTAAACCCTAAAACCCTAAAACCCTAAAACCCTAAAACCCTAAACCCTAAACCCTAAACCCTAAACCCTAAACCCTAAACCCTAAACCCTAAACCCTAAACCCTAAACCCTAAACCCTAAACCCTAAACCCTAAACCCTAAACCCTAAACCCTAAACCCTAAACCCTAAACCCTAAACCCTAAACCCTAAACCCTAAACCCTAAACCCTAAACCCTAAACCCTAAACCCTAAACCCTAAACCCTAAACCCTAAACCCTAAACCCTAAACCCTAAACCCTAAACCCTAAACCCTAAACCCTAAACCCTAAAACCCTAAAACCCTAAACCCAAAACCCTAAACCCTAAAACCCTAAACCCTAAACCCTAAACCCTAAACCCTAAACCCTAAACCCTAAACCCTAAACCCTAAACCCTAAAACCCTAAACCCTAAACCCTAAACCCTAAACCCTAAAACCCTAAACCCTAAACCCTAAAACCTAAACCCTAAAACCCTAAAACCCTAAACCCTAAACCCTAAACCCTAAACCCTATCATTTGTGTTTGGGTCCAAGTTTCATTTGTTATCTATACCCGATCAAAATTTTGATATGACCGATTTGTGAGATCAATCTGAAATACTTCAGTAATTCCTCCCGTTTGATTATTAATTTTCAAGTTTCTATTATTCATTGTACCATCTAATTATTATTGGATTTATTCATCAGATGTATTTCTAAAATCATTCAATCTTAAGGAAACTAAAATTAATTAAAATTTCCAAATTTGATATATGATTTTAATTGATCATCAATAATTTATTCCGATTTGATTTTTGGTTAGCCTATTTCTTTTGATGGGATATCAATCAGATTAGAAACATGTTCACACTCTAATTCAAATTCTTGATTAGATTTATCAAATACTTTGACGTTATTAATTATTGATCAAATTAAACTATAACTATTTTATCTTAATTGCCTTTTTGGGTAAATTATTATTTATTATTGACCTTACTAAAATTCGTTGTCATTAATTATTTTATTTATTTATTTACGTTAAATAGTTTTATAATTTAATCAGAGTGCGCAGCAGAAGCGTAGTGCACTACTTATTTACAATTATATTTTGAATTTTGAGGACAAAATTCTTTTTGAAGAAGGGAAGAATGTAATACCCCGAAAATTTGAGTTATTATATTTATGATTAAAAGATTTTTTTATATTGAAAATACTAAATATATCTTTAAAAAGATTTTGAATAATACAATTATAAATAATATAATTGTAAAATAACTATTTCATAAATTTAGTTTACTTTATTTCTATTTTTGTATTATTTCTATATCACAATATAAACCTATCTAAATATATATACATATACGCAGTCTTACATCAGTTTGTGAATATCACAGAAATTATAAAATAAGCATTTAATTTGAATTTAAATAAAAAAATAAAAAATAAAATAAACCAAGAGACGCGGCTCACTACTATAACCTCTTTTATAACTATCCCTCTGTCTCCCTTAATTAATTCCCTCTCTCTCCGCTTTCTCACAGAAGTTACATCTATATATTTCTTCTTTATTCCCAGAAGTTGAGAAAAAGAAAAGATACCTCTACATATTTTATTCCCTTTTTCTTCATAACTCCCATAGGAAACTCAAGCCAAGCCATTCAAATTAAGGTATTTAAATCTTATATTTAATTAGGACTTAGTAAGTAGATTAGATAATTTCTTATATGTATAATTAATTGATAAAGATTTCTGAAAATTTTATACTTTCTGAAAAATTATTTATTTAATAAGATTTCTTATATTTATTTATTTGTTAATATAGTTTCTGAAAATTATTTATTTGATAAGATTCTTATATTTATTGTTTGATATAATCTTTATATTATATTTATTTATTTGATAAGAACTCTAATAACTATGTACTTTTTGAAAATTATTTAGTTGATACGATGTTTTATATTTGTTATTTATTATATAATCTCATGAAATCGGTGGAACTAAAGAATGATTCTGATATATAGTCAGATGATTCTAGAGTTGCATCAAGTTATTTATTAAATGATGGTCAAATACTTCTTTAAAATCTAACAGGTTCAATAATTTTTCTTAAACTTTCAGTCTTTCACCGATGTGCATCAATATCATTCTTATTATAAATATGTTTAATTCTAAACATTTACCGCTTATTTTGTCATATATCTCGTGAAATATAATTTGTAAATATAATGTCTTATTTAAGAGTGATGATTACAATTTTTAATTTTATTTATGATATTCAGATTATAAAGTTAACAACTATTATTTTATCAATGAATTTTGTTTGATTAGAAACGTGCATGAATGTTAATTTAGAAATCATGTTTCATAGTCTAGACCTGAGTATCGAAGGAGAGACGTAGAGACAACAGTAAATTATCCCACGACAACAGGTACGGGTTTTCTGGAAATTGTCAAATTGTTACTTACCGTTTTGTATGCATTTTATTTATTTATTTACTTATGGAATTGTGCATGTTGAATCGAACGACCCATTTGGCTTGTTTAGAAATTTAATAGGATTATTTCATATCAATCATGAGACTTGTAAGTAAGATGTGTTAAGCATGACGTTGTGTTGTGTTAAATGAGACGAACGAAAAATGTAACAAATGAGTTAAAGGAAAAGAGCCAACATGCGTTGAACGCATGTTGGAATGTATACATTGGGTCTAGGTTCGACTAGACCCCTCGTTAACGTGGCTGTAGGCGAAAGCGGTCCTGTCACGGATGTGATTGTAGGCTGATGCGGTCCTGTCGCGTACGTGATTGTAGGCGGAAGCGGTCCTGTCACGGACGTGATTGTAGGCGAAAGCGGTCCTGTCACGGATGTGATTGTAGGCTGATGCGGTCCTGTCACGTACGCGATTGCAGGCGGAAGCGGTCCTATCACCGCCAAGACCTAGCGGATATGAATTCACCGCCTAGTGAGGCACACGAAATGGATTAACGGAATTTTGAAAGATAATTAAAAAAAAAGTGTGTATTGGTGTGTGTGTGTGTGTGTGTGTGTGTGTGTGTGTGAGATTTAAATTGAATTTAGTAAGTTTGCGTTTCAAGGATATAATTTTAAATATCATGTTTGTATACTTAAGTGAATTTGACAAACTCCGGGACTGGAACTAAATCCCGTACTGAGAGACCGTTCGATCTCTCACCCGTTCCACTTTTATGTGGGTTCCAGGAAATGATGAAGCCGACAAAGAGCACGAATAGAAGGGATGCGGATCAGGAAGTCAACACGTAGATAATTCAAGTATTTTTTTTAATTAATTTAGTTAAACTTTCAATTCCCTTTAAAAGTAGTCGTTAAATAACCGGTTACTGAGATTTGTAGCTGACTCCATTTTGTTATTTTGTTTTCCTTTCTGTTGGCGACATAGGTTGACGGGCCAAGGAAAGATGTGAAGATGCTTATATAATCATGCTCCGGATAGTAAAAATCTGGACGTACAAACTGCAGATGTGTGAACCATTTTCTGTAGACAAGATTACATAGCAATTAATATATATGCTCGTCAAGAAATAACTATATGAGAGCAAAAATAAATGCACCTATATGAAATCCCCCCCCAAAAAATAAATGGACGTATAATATTGAAGTTTTTGAGGGGTATACATGAAATTTCCTCAAAAATTATAAATGCACATTCAAGGCGATATTGGTTTGCAAAAGAGGTACAAGGAAATACAAGTAATGTTGATGTGGTGCATTCTAAGGGAGAAGTGGATCGAGAACAACAACAAATGAGTAGGGGTGTCAACAGGTGGAAGTATTATTATATATTTAATCGTTAATAGTAACATAAACAGATAAAAGAATGTTATTCAGATGTCGATTTGTACTATCATTAAAATATTTTTCAAATGAAAAAAAGAGAGAACTATCTTTTGATCTAGTGACAAAAACAGTGCTCTTCGTATAAGAACCTCTACTTTACTAAAAAATAAAAAATAATAATAAATAAATACAACTAATTTGTATTATAAAAATTTAATAATGTACAAAACTTTTACATATAATAAATTATCTCTATAGAAAAGTATATCAACATATTTTTAATAAATGTCTTATTGGATAATGGATAAACAAAATATATATATATAGTCTTTTAATTATCCATACTCTTTACCTATACTCTATAAGTTAATAAAAAAAATTATATATGTCTTATCGAACACAATACGAATCGGATAAACAAATAAAAAATGTCATTGAACCCAACAAATGAGTCACATAAAAAAATAAAAATAACAAACATGTTTGGATCTCAACCACGACTTATCACAGGGGTAAAGATTTCGAATTTGCCGCAGAGGATCCAACACAAATAAGATATAAGTATAAGAATCATGATAGGTTGAATATATAGTCTCTAGATCTTATGGACTTAATTACATTTGACAAGTTCTCATAAAATAAAAGGACCAATATCCATTGCTGCGAACTAATTTAATTTTAACACAGTAAAAGTGTAAAACCAATCTATCTTACCAAGTCTATTAAGTACCCAGGAAATCTGAATTGAAAACCAGGTCAAAGTATTATAGTTGCATTCAATGCAACTTATTCAAAGCATACGTACGCTTATATATTTTATTCATACATGGATCGATCACAGTCAAAGTATACCGAGTCAAATCAAGATCCCAATCAAAAGATATATTCCAATAAACATCACTTGCATATAAATACACATTCCCACTAGATCTCCGTCCTCTCCAACACATCACCATTCAGCATTCACCACCAAGAATATTAAGAGAGATCGATCAAAATCACCATTAAACAAATTAGCTAGCTCCAACAAATTAACAAAGAAATTAAGGTCAAGAAATTATGAGCAATATGGCAAGTTTGAGAACCCAAGGCCTCTGTTTACCCTCCACATCTTACTCTTACTCGACTCAGCGCCGTTCTATTTCTTGCCGTGCAAACCTCCGTATCAGTACCTCTGATCTTAGTCCAAGGAGAACGGGTGCAATTCAAAATAGAGAGCCCATGATCAAGCTAGAGGATCTAACCTTAAACCAACAACAATACACTGTCATCACCGAAATCACCAAAAGAAGGTCACCTCGCAGCCCGAAGGAGAGCGCATTGTCACTTGAGAAGCTACGGGCCATAGCCGAGGCCGTAGCTGACAGAGCAGAGATGCATGATATAATTGGTAAACAAAGAAATAATTGGAACCATCTGTTCCTCTACTCTATCAACTCGTTGTCGCTCTCGGCCTCTCTCATGACCGGTCTATCTGCAATCCTACCATCACACCTGCTCGGGTTCAAGCTCTCATCTATGCTTCTATTTTCAGCTGCAGCCAGCATGATGGTCATAGTTAACAAGATACAACCATCTCAATTGGCTGAAGAACAACGTAACGCGACTAGGCTGTGGAAGCAACTCAGGCGCGAGATTGGCCAAATGCTAAGTACAAAATCTCGTTTCACAAAACAAGATGTAAATTTGGCGATGGATAAGGTGCTTGCGCTTGACAAGGCTTACCCACTGCCTTTGCTCCCCGGCATGCTGGAAAAGTTCCCTGAGAAGGTGGAGCCCACATGTTGGTGGCCTCGAAAGGAAAACGAACAGAAACAGGCTTTGCCAAATCAGAGCAAAATTGATGGAAATGGATGGAACAAGGAGTTGGAGGAGGCAATGACTGGTCTACTAAATGTGCTAAGGACTAAAGATGAGTCTAATTACCTTGAGATTGGCAAGTTGGTTTTAAGCATCAACAAGTGTTTAGCCATGGCAGGACCCGCAATTGCTGCATCAGCTGCGATCACAACCGGGCTAGTGGGTTCTCCAATCGGCGGATCATGGGCCCCGGTGGTCTCAGTTGTCGGGGGAGCTTTAGTACCGATTGTTAACACATTGGGACATGGTGCACAGTTGGGGATGATCTTTGAGTTGCTTAGGAACTGTGCTGGGTTTTACCGGCGGTTGCAAGAGGAGATCGAGCACAACTTGAGTGAACCGGATGTTAACTCCAGGGAAAATGGAGAGGTCTTTGCAACCAAGGTAGCATTGCAACTCGGGAGAAACATGTCTGATCTCAAGGAATTTGCAGCATTAGCTAGTCCCTCATGTAAAGCCCAGGACTTCAAGGACTTTGCCGGGAAATTGTTTTAAAGTTTTTTAGTTTTTTTACTTTTCTTAATCGACCATTAATTAGTAGATCCATTGTAATTTGTAAAGAAAAAAATGACAATTATTAATTGTTACATTAGCAATTGACACTCATTTTATTTATCTTAATTAGTATGAGATCTTAATTACTGTCTGGTAACAGAACTTTTTATATGAAAATCTGGTTTGATCTGCTGCACTGTCACTCATTTTTAATTATCAATTCTATTTAAACCTCCAATTTAAGAGAATTAAACCATTAAAGTCGAGAAACACCCTTTTCAATTTTGTTGAAATATTACACTTTAAAAAAACTTTATTCAAATTAATGTTCTAAATAGCATGTTATAGCGCCGCTATAGCGTTTTTGGACTCTAAACGCTAAGCTATGGCATCAAAACACGCTAATTGAGCTACGGCCGCTATAGCGGTAATAGCGGTCCACTATAGCGGATAGCGTGTAGCGCCAATAGCGTGCACTATGCAATATGAGCATTTTTTGGGCAATTTTTATAGGCTTTGATTGTGATTTTTTTCGCAATTGATGTACTATGCTCTATATTAAATTATTAATTATTAAATAAAAATTTATCAGTAAATTAAATAGTTAAATAAAAGAAAAAAAATTAATTGAAAGCTTGTTGCTACAAAAAGAACCCTTATCGCTGAAATTAAAAAAATTCTTAATTGATGACCTTCCCAAAATGACACTTACTATATGTAGTTGGAATTTTATTTATAGATAAAGATATATAATTTATGCCATGATGTCTAGGTTATTTTGGAATTTGAATAGGAAAAAAAATATATTATGTCATGAATCATGATGCATAAGATATTTTGTAAAAAAAGATCAATAGTTTATGATATTACTATGGATATTTGGATTTTGTACTGATTCAATATGAATATTATCATTTCTTAATCAATTTAGTGTTAGTTATTATTACATGAGACTTTAGATAATGTTGATATTTAGTATAAATATATAATATAATTTTTGTAAAAATAAAAAACACGATGTAGCATAGCTTTCGCTATAGCTACACTATTCGCTATAGCTTTTTTTGTAGCCTTCTCGCGATGACGCGATAAACGCTATTTAGAACCTTGGTTCAAATAGCAACAAATTAAATGGTTCCGAAAAAACTTGCTCGTATTAGTAAATGTGGCTCAGTAGCCAGATCCAATCTTATATTAAGTATGTAAATATTCTAATCCGTCAACAGCTGTGATTAATAAATGGAATTTTAAATTTAATATCAGTTTTCTAATCAAATAGTCTGTTTTTTTTTTTTAATTTTGAAAAAACTAAACAGTGGCTGTCAAGTGTACAAAGAAATGTAAAAAATAATGATCATATCATCCTAATATATCAACTAAGTGAAATCTCAACAAAAATCATTTCACATCCTTCCTTCCTGAACACATGTTCAGTAACATTTCGATGATTAGGCCTTTTCCCTTCCAAGCACCAACTATTATGTTGCTTCCAAATACCCCAATATGAGCAAAATGATGATGTCAAATCATATAGCAAAAAACACTATCTTTTTATCCGAAAAATGACGAAAAATGAATGTGAAGTAGTCATTTTTCGATTTATTTACCGCAAATGTTTTTTGAATTATTTTAGCAGGTTTTGGAGAAGTATGTTTATTTCGGCCAAAAAGAGAGCAAAAATATCATATTTTGATTATTATCAAATAGTCGCAAAAATTTGACATCACATAAAGCATGCAACACCTCTCACAGTGCACATGCAAAATGGTGAAAATACAAGAAAATCTGCTAAGTCAGAAGATCGTATGGCATCCTCAATGTTATGCACGGCATAGCCCTGAGACTGCACGGATGACACACCGTGCCTTCTAGAAGGCCTGCTTTGCTGACGGGCCATGCTATTTTTAGACAATTCCTAATAGATCATGGGTGGACTTCATGTCCCCCCATGATTTCCACTACTTCTACTATTATATAGGAAGGCTATAAATAACCCTTTTTTATAGGATTATGAGTGTGTTCAACATGTTTAAGTTCCACATAGTTGTAGCTAGCAATCCTCATTGTTAGGTTAAATTAGAGAGTTACTTAGAGAGAGAGGGTATAGCCATTAGAGATTGAGTGGTGGAGAAATCATCTAAGGAGGTAGATTCAACTCACTAGGAGGCTTGAATGTTCTTTCATCTTCAATTGAGTTGTATTTTATGTTTATTTATTTATTTCTTTTATTGCCATGGCCATGAGATGCTAAACTTCTTATCTATAGAGTGAGAGTTGTACTCGAATTCTTAATTATGTTTTAGCATATATTTATGTTTTATTTTTGCATTATGATATGAATTTATATTGCACTTTATTCATTTTTTAATATCTTGCATACATAGTTATGTCTACTATATGCCAATGATATCCACATGCCTTTGATAAGCAATTCAGAGAATTTTTGTGAGAAATTACTCGTAAATAGTGATGAGATCGGGACCAACAAGGTTTGGCAATAGTTCAAATACTAGAGTTAGAACCTAGGAGATTCCCTTAGTAGGATAGTATAAATCATACTTAGACTAAGACTAATTCCTCTACGGACGGATTAGACTTAGTTGGAACAACATTAGAAAACACTATTTTCATACCTACAGGGTAGTTTAGGAAAAACATATTTTCATACCTAAAATACATCAATCTTGGTAGCCCAAAAGTCGATCAAAAGATCAGAAAATATTTCAGATCGCATAAACAAACACCGAACTCACTGTGCGGATAGTGACAGTGCCATGTGCGGGGTACTCGGGGACAATCATAGATAAACGTCAAAACTTATACTTTGCATGGTTAAGAATGATAGGAAATCTAAACCCTAGAGGCTCTCTATCTACTATTTAACCTTATTTTATCTATAATATCTTGATTGTCGCACCAAACTTTTTTAAAATCGAATAACCTAGACTAGTCAAAATTGCTTAAAAGTTAATACACTATCCATGTAGATCGACACTCCAATTAATACTACACGGTAGGATCATGCACTTGTGATTTGAACGTAAGTTGAAATTAGAGTTTAAAAATATTTAAAAATAGTGTTCTCATTTTGAATCAGTACCAAAAAGACATTCCATGTTTGTTTAGCCAAGCCCAGACCCACAGTTGTAGCCCGTGATTTTTCAAAGATTTGACAAACTATTTGATTCGTATGCATTATACGCCCTCCAACCATGCCATTAATTGCATCCCATACTTAGGGGTGTCAATGAAAACTGTTTACTCATTTATCCTACCCGTATCGTATTCGATAAGACGGGTATGGGTAAGGTTTTTTTTTCGTTAACTTATTGGGTATGGATATGGGTAAGAATTTTTTTTCGTTAGCTAAACGGGTATGGGTACGGGTAAAGGCTATTTCGTACCCATTGGGTAACGAGTAATTATATAAAATAAATTACATATAGATATATAAATATTATATTCAATTTATTCAATTTTACATTTCTCATATCACTGTATCAATGTTAATTCATGAGAAAATGTATGTATTTTGTTGTAAAAATAATATTATATTAAACATATTACTTTTTTATTTGAATTTTGAATTTGTTAGAAGAGATATTTGTATTTTTTATTTTTTTATAAAAAAAATATTAGTTAGAATTGATTGCATATTTGTATTTTGATTTTTATATTAGTAATTGTAATTGCATATGTATGACATGATGAATTTTGATGGTTTATCTGTAAAATAATAAAACCATTATATTAGTATTATTCATTATTCACCCACTACCGTTTCGTTACCCACTAATCTTAACGGGTACGGGTAGGGTAGGATAAGACAAATTCTTAACGGGTAAGGGTAAAGTATGGGTAATGTCAACTCTTAGTGGGTATGAGTATGAAAATGCTTCCACCCTACCCGTATCGTACCCATTGACACCCCTACCCATACTCTTCTTGCATGTGTACAATTGAAGAACAAATGAATAGCTGATTCAATGACTTAACAGTCACACATATATAGTGCAAATTGGTTTCCAATTAAATCTCCTTCTATGCATCATCTCATGTGTTAGCAATCTATTCTTTTAAAAATAAGTATAAGAATATTTTTTCCAGTTGGTGTAACCTTAAAGCTCCAAGTGTAATTATACCTTCAGCGTATCATTCATCCACTCATGAGTGCCTCATAAGCAAATTTAACCGAGTAGAGGCCATTTTCTTCTCATCTTTAGACTACCTAATCCTCTACCTGCACAGTCGGTGTTTGCTGAGACCCCCTGTTACAATTTTCTCGTGTAATTAGTGACATCCGCCAATGATAGGTGTAAATATGGTTGTTCAATTGAGCGATTTGCAGTGGCAATAGGTGCATTAATTCCAAAGCATCCATCCAATATAGGAGATATAGATATGAATTCAGAGTAGGTCCGATACCCATCAGACCTACTTTGGTTCGATAGGTGAAATGACCATTTGATTGCATCAAGATCCGTGCTAAGTACATTAAAATTCGTGCATATATGTTTCAATTTCCGTGTGCACTAATCTTTTAATGCTAATTTTACAGTGATAGAGCTAATTGAACCTAAAAGTAGGTCCGATGGACTCCTGTCTCTATATATAGATATGCCCGATCCAACTTAATTGCCAAGTTGTACATGCACCATGAGAAAAGTGGCCGAAAATGCTGCAAGGGTTTCCGTAAAAAAGAGCCAAATCCGAACCAGATTTTAGGATCATTTCTAACCCGCCCAATTTGTTTTACATTAATTATAACATGTCCAGAGTGCAGAGGATTGATTGTATAGACGCCACCACTATCTTAACAACAGAGAAAAGTTCCTCAACTGGAGAATTGTCACCCCATCTTTTCGGTACACACACCAAACCAAATCCCGGTTTAGAAGAAAAACGGACGAACCGATTGTTTCATTCTTGCCCAATAATTAAGAAAGCTCTATCTGTGTGTGTGTGTGTGTGTGTATGAGTAATAAATCCACATCTCAACTCCATAGTTTCATAAATCCATGCTGTTAAATTAATTCGTGCCGACATATATATACAGCACTTGGCCTGTCATAATGCGCGCAAATCAAATAAGGTCCGTCCGATACTCCGATCTTGTCATGTTTTGACCCAAATAATTTGGTCTAATTGGATCGACTACATGTTTTTAATTGTTGCTTAACATTATGTCAAGACTCTTATATACGACAGAAATTAGTCTAATTAATTAGAGCATCAATTTTAATTGTAGAATGAGTTCTAACTCTTCTATTATATATGTATCACAAATGCAGACACGCTCGCACAAGAATAGAAAAGAAAAAATTTACCGAGTGGAGTCAAGGGAAATATTACAATATTTTAATGAAACGAGGCTTAAGAATAAACATATAGAAAAATTTATAAATCAACCCAAATTAACAAATGCATGTCAAATAATTTATATGAAATTATTAAAGCAAAAATATTTATATGGGGCTCGTACGTACTCTTATTTTTCAGTTTAGTTTTGGTGAATTTATTTGGTGGGGAGAAAGAAAGGAAGTGTATATATGAAAAATATGCAGAGGTGAAGTCTGATTTTAAAACTATGAGGACTAACTATATAAATATGAAAATGAATATTAATTTTATAATATTTAAGATATTTTACTCTAAATTATATAAAGAATTACATATATATAAATACAAAAAAAATTCAAAAAAAAAAAAAAGGAGTTGAATTCACTCCATTAATTGTACTAACTCCGCCCCTGAAGATAGGATGTTACAATTGATTGGACTATAATAGTTTGACCTGGTTTTCAAGTCAAATTTCCTGGGTACAAATTTGTTTGAATAGACTTGTTAAATTTAATTCTTAGCAATGGCTTATTGGCTTGGTCGTTTGCTGGGAACTCGTCAAATGTCAATAATTCTTAATTATTTTCTTATCTCAAATAATCAGATCTGAGTTGGATCCCCTGTGGCAATTTCGAAATCTTTAACCATGTAACAAATTATCGTGATTGAGAAGAATAGTGGCAAAGATACATAGCTTTTGTATAGAATGCCATGAGTTCGAAATCCACAAAATACTGAAGTTATCTGCAAAATAAATAGAAATTTGAAAGAAGTTGATAAGCTAAACCTCTACTTTTTATTTTTTTTTAAAATTCATCATGATTGAGATCTATTTGTATTTGTCTGTGACTCGTTTTTGGTTCTCTCATAGAATCCACATCACAGCAGCATTTTCTTGTACTTCTTTTACAAGCCAAAATTGTCTTAATTGAATATGCATTTATAATTTTTTTAAAAGGTTATTTGTGCTCTCATATAGTTAATTTTTGTGTAGCATAAATATTTTGAGTAAAGAATGGAGGTCAAGCTATTTAATTATTTAATATTTAAATTTCGAATTGTCCTATAATTTTTTTATGGAAAATGGTTCACACATCTGTATTTTCCATGTCTATTAACAATAATCTAAATATCTAATAAGAAACAGGGACAGACCCATGTAGATCCGGGGGAAGGGCCGGGGGGCAACTGTCTCCCCTGAATTTTGAGTTTTAATGGATATTGGAACGTTTCGATCGACTTTGTCCTCCTCCTGAAAAAATTTTGGTCCCCTCTAAATGTTTGACTAAAATTAAAACAAATTTCATAAATTATGATTGATAATTAGAATTATAGATTAAAACATCAAAAATTACAAGTCAGAGTATTGGAAACTATAAATTAAAGCATTGTTTTTTATCGAGTGCCTAATTAATTAATGGGTTTAAAACCGATTAGCTATTTAAACCCGGATTGTATATTTTTTGCCTCTGACGAAAATTCTGAGTCCGGCTCTGATAAGGAACCGACATGACCTAATTCGGATATGAAACTAATCTAAAATTATAATAAAGTGTCTCACTACCAGACTAGTGATATACTGCGGAAGAGAAATCTATATGATTTTGACGTTGTTCCTGGGCCCCATTCATTGCCAACACAAAGTACAAAAATTAATGTCTTCCTTTGCAATTTTTTTTTTTTGGTATTACAAGTTTAAGTATGATATATATATATATATATATAGAGAGAGAGAGAGAGATCCAAATGCATCATATAAATTCACATACAAGCTTGTGATCCATAAACGAAAATGAGTAGCTTAATTAATGATCCATGGGTTTCAATCGTTTTAATTACGTACTTCAATGTCTGGTTAATTAAATATTCTTATTTTTAACTTCTGAACTTGGACATGTTACAAATGCTAATATTACTTCATATATATATATATATATTGTTATAATATAGTACTGTTCAGTTGTTTGATTGCTTCGATGCTAATTAAGTATTGGTTATTTTGGTATTATAAACTCGATCGATTGCTTTCAGAATCATTAATTAAAATTTATTTGAAACTGGAATTATTATTGTTGGTAGGATTGGCAATCTAACTGTCCTATCTTACCTGCCAAGACACAAAATATGCTTATTATTATATTGCAGTTTGCAATTAATTAGCTATATATTAATTGTGCAAAGAGGGGAATTCAAGAAAATCGGCACATGATGATGATCGAGTGGGCGACGGGCAGAACAACACCTAGAGGAATTAATGCCCCAAAATGTACATGTTACATGTAAGTGTGTAAATATATATAGAGATAGTGCATGCATTTGATTAATGTTGGTTCCGCTAGCTAGCTGGTGTATCTCTGCCAGTTTTAATTGCCCTAAATGATATATATGTGTATCAATTATATGTCAAAATTAAATTTAACAGTTATATATTAAAAAAAAACGAAAAACTTTACAGAGACGAATTCTTTATATATATATATATATATATATATATATATATATATATATATATATATATCTATATATCTAACAATTTAGTCAAGGATCGGACGAGTTCTAGCTTGTTTTAGTCAAGGAGCTAATTTAAAGTACTTAAACAGTTAATTTACCACTGTTGACAAAATTAAGAGGTATCGACAAGTATATATGTATACATGCAACAATATATATAAGGCTATTAATTTCCACCAGAATAAATAAGTTGTCACCTTTTAAGTCATATCAAACAAAGAATAAACACATGGTCATTTTTGTATATACATGCGATCGATATATATATTGACTAGCTAGCTAAGATCCAACAAAAAATTAAATTAATGTAATCAATTAATGCTTAATTAATTAATCTATGCAATTTCAGAACAACTTGCTAGCAAATTCTTTGATATCCTCAGCTTTGGACGATGGAGATGCAAACACCGCAAAATCTTTTAACTCGGACACATTTCTTCCAAGTTTCAATGCCATTCTCATTGCAAAGATCTCTCCATTTTCTCGCAACTCCACTTGCGGCTCCCTCAAATTGCACTCGATGTCCTCTTGCATCTTTCGGTAAAGCCCGGGACAGTTCCTAAATATCTCAAATATCATTCCCAATTGCGCACCGTGCTCGAGCGTGTTCAAAACAGCCACTAATGAACCTCCCACAACTGATGCCACTGGAGCCCATGAACCGCCTCCTCCTATCGGAGAATTAGGAGAATCCACCACAAATCCTGTCGCAACAGCAGCTAAACCGGCAATTACAGGACCTGACACAGCTAGACCCTTGTTCATGCTCAAAACCAACTTGCCATATTCCACATATAATGACTCATCTTTCATCTTTAGCACATTTCTCAGACCTTTCATTGCCACCTCTAACTCCTCACTCCATCCATTATTCCCTTCATCACATTTATCTTGATTTACAAGAATTTTCTTCTGTAATTTATTTTCTTCTTTCGGCCACCAGCATGTGGGCTCCACATGCTCAGGGAATTTCTCGAGCATTCCAGGAAGCAATGGCAATGGATAAGCCTTGTCAAGTGCAAGCACCTTATCCATAGCCGAATTCACATCTTGTTTAGTCACGGGAGTATTCTTAGATAGCATCTGGTTAATCTCCCAGCCGAGTTGCTTCCAAAGCCTAGTTGCATTACGTTGTTCTTCGGCCAATTGAGAAGGCTGGATCTTGTTCACTACAAGCATCATACCAGCTGCAGCAGACAAGAGAAGCATAGATGAGAGCTTTAATGCTAATACATGTGTTGGCAAAGCCAAGGAGGTGGAGATGCCGGTCATGAGAGATGCCGAGAGTGCAAACGAGTTGATGGAGTGGAGAAACAGGTGGTTCCAGTTGTTTCTTTGTTCACCAACTATGTTATGCATCTCAGTCCGATCGGCTACAGCCTCGGCTATAGTTTGTAGCTTGGTGACTAGCAACCCGGTCTCTAATTTCGGACTACCAATTAAAGGCTCTCTCTTGGCTATTTCGGTAATTACAGTGTATTGTTGGTTTTGTGGTAGCTCATCAAGCTTTATCATTGGTAGTAAATTATGAATTGCTGCTGCTTCTTTCGGGCTGAGATTAGAAGAGAAATTGATGGCTGAACGGCAGTAATTCAAGCGTCGGCGTGCTGAGTTGGCCGAGCCTACAGCCGACAAGTGGAGGCTTTGAACTCTTAGAGATGCCATATATATGTGTGTGTAGTATTTACGACCGATCGATGTATTTATTCTTTTATTTTTTTTCTTAGTACGTACGTTTAGTTTTCTCAAGGATTTACGTACTCTGAGCCTTTGGTAGAGAAGAGTAGTGGTTAAGGGTTTTGGTGTGCAGAATAATTAATGGAATGCAGCAGGAAAGGAATATATATACATATATATATAGGTTGGTGAATTCAATTTTGTGGTGTCCTTGTTTGACAAGATCAGATTCAGATGTAGGGCCTGGTCTTGTCAAACAATTCATTCAAGTCAATCATCCTTAATTTTCCTCCTTTGTATTGAGTCTTCTACGACCTAGCTATTTTAATGTTTCCTACTGTAACGGGTCATCGTCAATTAAATGCGTAGGTACGTATCCTCTACAAAACGAAACGGTTCGGATCTTTATTGGATCCTTTACAAAACCAAATCATTAATGCTATTCTATTCAAGTACCTCAACTTTGTCCTATTGCAATTTTTAGATGCTATTACCAGTAAATTAAGCACAATTCTGAACTTATATATACTTGAGTGATTAACATTATACAGCATTAATGAATAATAGGAAATTAAACTTATGCTGTAACTCTAACAAACATAACCACAAGAAAGAAAAAAGATCCAAATTAAGTCCAACATATATGCATTAACACGGTTGACTTTTCTAAGTTGATTAATCAATGCAATGAGCATATAATTACTTTTATGTTATTCTTTAATATTTACTTTTCATTAAACCGCCAGCTAATCCGTTAAAAAACGGTTCCAGCCGGTCAAATCTTTTTTGCTTGTCAATTACTCAATTAATTTGTCTTGGGTCAATGGTCAAGATTTACTGTTTAATTTATCTGTGTTGGAAATAAAATAAAAACAGCGGAGACATTGACATTTTATGGAACGTCACGTCTTCGTCTTGTATGCATAATAAATACAATGCACTCAAAATCTGATCTGATCAAGAAAGGGAAGAGATGAACACACTAGTTTTGCTTAACTCCAACACGGAAGAACCAACCATTATATATTTGACAATGATTTAGCATCCCTAATCTTGTAGAAATTATTAAGCTTTGCAAGCCATTCCCACTGATATGGGCCATATGGCCCTGGGCTAGAAGCCCACGTACTGCGCGCCTGGGATTTTGCAAACCGATGGCAAGAGCAAATGGACCAAGGCCCAGCATCCTATTCTTCGGAAGCCCAACTTCTGATAGTATGGTATGAGATTCATTCGCACAGGAAACTTCGGATAGTATGGTATGGTGATTTTTTTTTTTATTTAGAAATTATAACCTAAAAATCAAATAAACCAACCAATGGGGGCAAAAAATCAATAAAAATGGCCTACACCGGTTTCCCAAACCGGTGTGGAATTAAAGCCCTCTTCTGTACCGGATTCCCAATCAGGTGCAGAAAATTCCTGCTCTGCCACAGCGCCACACGGGAGTCTACACAAGAAATAGCCACACCGGTTTTCCAATCCAGTGCGGGGGAAAAAAAAAGAAAGGAGGAAAGGAGAGGAGACAGAGACGTGATTCGGGGAAAAAAATTCAACCCAAGCCGCACTGGATTCCCAACCCGATGCAGGGCTTTTTGTGGATTTTCTGTGGCGAGTCCACAGCCTGGTGGGGAAATGGGTCAACCGGGTTAGAAATTTGCTGCACCGGTTTCGGGGTCCGGTGCAGAAGAGGGCTTTAATTCCACACCGGTTTGGGAAACCGGTGTAGGCCATTTTTATTGATTTTTTGCCCCATTGGCTGGTTTATTTGATTTTTAATTTCTAAATAAAAAAAAAAATCTGGTATGGTCGTATGGAGCTTCAACCTCGATTACTGTGGAAACCTCAAGATTTTATCATCCAAACAAGGACCAAGTGTGGCGTTGGCCTCACATATATCATTCATGCGTTGCCTATTGAAAACAAACCGCTCTGCATCTATCAAACATTTACAAGTCACTTCATATGATCGATCTTCCACTTCTAAGAATTCGGTTTAATATACCGTCACGATTTCAGGCTGTTTTAACACAATTACAACCCGAGAGTGAGCTTCACAACACCAGTGCAAAGAAGAAAGGAAAAGAAGAGAAAGAAACCAACAGCGTTAGTTTCCCTCGTTACAGTGAAAGCTACACCTTGATTTAGGGTTGAGGGTTTCCCTCGCTATAGTATCATGTTCCTTCTCTTCTTATATGATGAGTACGAAATTGAGAAGTTTGTATAGTGTGTTTTCCTCACTACAGTAGCATGTTGCTTCATTTTCCTCTCCGATTAATTCTTCTGGAGCAGGTGAATAGTGCGAACAGCCCGACCATGTGCGCAATTCATCTTCGTTTCCATTCTTTCCCTTTGATGAAGGGAGTTATTCCCTTCTCTAGAGCACACCCTAAGAGATCATTGCTCCAAATAATGAGAATCATTCTATTTCGTACAAAAACTCGATTAAATCGGTCCAATTTCATTTAAATTTTATGGTCAAACTCATCATCTATGTAAATCAGGCTTAACTCGGCTCGCCGGCTGATTCCAGTCATACTCGGCCGAGTCAAATTCAAAATTTCTCCATTTCCAAAAACATACTTTAATTAAATATAAAAGAAAAGTAGAATTGGAACAACCTTTATCAAAATAAATAAAGAAAAAGAATTGAACAGTAACAGTGTGATCATGACACATCCTCTCATAGAGTTCAATTAATTTCAATTCAATAGTATTTTTTTTTTTTGAAAGAAGTGGACGATGCCATCGATTTTTTTAAGAAACCATAATCTGAGTTTATTGGCACCAGACGTACCGAATACAAAATACATCAACCAAAGTATAAAACTCTAGACACTATGACCCCTACATAAAACCAGCAATGTCTACCTATTAGAATAACCCATACTCCTATTTATCTCCCTATCTGACACATGAGATCCAAAACCCACAAACCTGATAAACAACAAAAAAGAAATATAAGCAAAAGAACCCTAACACACATATCCCCTCCTGCTACGAACTACCAATACTATCTTCGTCGTGTTGAATGCTATCTTCACTCCCACTGGTCTCGGCTCCAAGCATAGAGATTGAAACCTGTGTATCCACCATAGAGGCTACTAGCATATCCCCTGTCAGGTCCTTCACATCATAAGGAAGAATTAAATTCAAATTAGAAGTCAAATTTGATTTTTGATTCAAAGCCCAAAACCTAGCTACTGCAAAGATTTTACTCCCTACAGATTGAACCAAATGTACCTGTCCTTCTTTAAAAATAATTCGATTTCTATCAATCCAAATATTACATATTACTGCCCCCCCCCCCCCAATAATTTCTATCAAACCTATTACAGATTTTACTCAAGCACACTAGCGTCTCTTTCCTCTCCGCTCTCTTCCCTCTCTGCCCTAACTCGTTCTCCTCATCTTTGGACTCGTTTTGTAAGGTCTCAATTTTTATTTGAATTCATCAATTAAATTAATTTCTTGAATTGAATTGTGCATTATATATGGTTTGGTGCTTGAATTGTTGAAGGCCTTGAATTGTGAATTGAATTGTGTTTGAATTGATAATTTAAATGTTGAAGTCCTTGAATTGTGCTTGAATTGAATTGAATTGTGAATTTCACACAATTATCTTGAATTGTGAATTGCTTGATTTGTTTGAGTGATTGTTTAAATTGCTTGACCTAATGACATTGAATTATATATTTTAGGTTATTAAAATTGAACAAGTTCTTCAAAATGGTACCTAAGCCTCCAATTGGTTCAAAATAGCAATGAATGTGGTGAAAGACGACTCAAGAAAGAGCATGAGAGATCAATGATTGAATGATTGTTTGGTTACTTATATTGAGAGAGATTTGTTCAAGGGCGTTAATAATGAAAAAATTATGCAAAGATTTCAACATATGAAGACCCGTAGAAGCAAGCTTTGTTCACCGTCATCGACTTGATTTGACTAGATAGGTATTACTATATTGTTATTTTTTTATATGTAAAACCATACTATGTTTTTTATTCTATAGTCTTGTTAGCATTATATGTAAAACCAACTAAATTCATACCCTTTTATACATTGAATCTCAACTCATTAAATCAAGTACAGTACCGTAGAGGATACGGACTCTCCCCACCACACACACTGATACACCACAAAATGAAAGCAGAAGTGAAAAACAATATTATAATAATAAACAGTAGCAGTAGACTGTACTGTAGACGTGGTAGTAACACTAACAATTATAATGATGATGACAATGATGATAAATCAATCAATAATTTAAAAAAGTTACTTCCAATGCACGTGACATCATACATATTACATTTCTATTAACGAATCATGATTTCAAGTCAAAAATTCGGTCGGAAGCGACACAAACATGTTTTTTTAATAATTATATATATATACAAGATTACATTTCTATATATGTTGAAAAGGGAGGTACTAATTCTATTATTATCTCCAAAGTTTATATTAGCACTTTTGGACAAGTATTTATTCTCCTGATTCAGTTCACTACAATAAAATTTTGGGTAGAATATCAGTCCATTAATGGCATAGTGATTGTTAAGGAAAGAAATCATTAGTAATGGCTATAATTAGGAAATAGTTTTTCCTTTCTATTTAGATTTTCTTTTGACTATATATTTGTACAGTACTGTTAATTGAAAAATATAGAAATTTTCAATTTCCACTTTCATGGTATCAGAGCCCGATCAAAACCTAGCCGCCGCCCTGGACCAAAACCTAGTGCTGTACTGTTCCGCCCTGTAGCGCACCGTTCATCTGGGAACTATAGCGCGTATTATTCATCTGCCTCACGGTTCCGTCCTGTAGCACTGCACGTACTATAGTGCACTATGCCGCTATACTGTAGCACTGCATTGTTCTACCATACTGTACCACTGTGTGGCAATCTGACTCGCAAGTTGTGTGATCCGATCAAACCACACAAAGACCACCTCTCTGACTCTATATTCAAATGGAAATTGATTCAGATTTTAGATGCTCGAAGAAGATGCAATGTCATTATTGCAAAGTGTGGGGTCACATGAAGTGGGACTACCCGAAACGCCCTAAGGGTCCTCCACTCCCTCCTCATGCTCAAGTGGTCCCTGTCAATCACTCCAATTTAGATGAAGTTGCTGCAATTGTTCAACGATTTGAGCAGTTGGGCTTCACTCCTACCAACATGACCTCTCAGACACAGATTCCGAGGGCTACTTTAGCCCACTCAGATATGATTTCTAATTGTTTTGTAACATCTAGACCATCATGGATTGTTGATTCAGGTGCTACTGGCCATATGACTGATAACAAAAGTATACTGTCAGGACTTACTTCAACCTCACAACCACCTGTCCAAATAACCAATGGTTCTACCTGTAATATTGAAGGAATTAGTCCACCTAGATTTCACAAAATATTCCCTTATCATCTATCTTATATGTCCCTTCCTTCCCTGAAAATATTATGTCTATAAGCAAAATAGTAGAACAGCTATATTGCTCAGTTACCTTCACTCCAACTAAATGCACCTTTCAGGAACTAGGGACGAACAGGTTGATTGGTACTGCATATAAGAACAAAGGTCTGTATTGCATGGAGAGCTCACCTCAGCGAGTGGCATATTTGAGTACTAGGAGTGCAAAGGAGGTTCATTATCAATTGGGGCATCCATCTCTCCAGGTTTTGAAGAAGATACGTCCTATATTTCAGTCTGTCTCAGAATTAGTTTGTGAGTCATGTATCCAGGGAAAGCATATACGTGCTTCCCACCCACCTAGAGTCATTAGTCGGTCTGACAGTATTTTTGCCTTAATGCATTCTGATGTATGGGGTCCTTGTCTAGTTAAATCTATATCAAATTCTCGATATTTTGTTACTTTTGTAGATGATTTCTATCGTGCAACTTGGATCTTTATTATTAAATCTAGACAAGAAGTCTTTGCAAAAAATTTAGCCTTTTGTTCTTTTGTGAAAACTCAGTTTAAAACTACTGTTAAAACTCTTCGTAGTGACAATGCCAAAGAATATTTTACAAATGAATTTGTGCAATATACGACTGATAATGGTATCATCCATGAATCATCATTTGCTTATACACCTTAACAAAATGGAGTAGCCAAACGAAAGAATAGACACATTTTTGAGGTGGCTCGTACTATGATGATTCATGGATATGTACCTCATCGCTTCTGGGCAGATGCAATTCTGACTGCATGTTACCTGATAAATCGCATACCATCTTCTGTACTTTGTGGTGCAATACCACATAATGTCATGTATCTGTCTACACCTTTATTTTCTATTCCACCTAAGATTTTTGGTTGTCTGTTATGTGTATGATACCCGACCAGGTCGTACAAAATTTGATCCCAAATCGCTACGATGCATCTTTGTAGGCTATTTTGGGACTCAAAAAGGTTACCGGTGTTATAATCCTACTCTTAGGCAGTATTTTATATCATCTGATGTTACTTTTCTAGAATCTGTACCATACTACTTAGATTCTGAGTCTGGTACCTCTTCCACTCCTGCACCAGTCCTGTCTATTCTGAAATATCCTAATATTCTGATCAGTTCTTCTTCAACCCCTGAGAATGGTGGGTCACCGACACCTTCTGCGCTTGCTCTTACTCAGGTATATACTCGAAGGGGTAAGAAACACCATGTTGGTACTAACTCTGTCCAGACTATGTAGGATCATGAGACTTGTGCATCTCCCGTGACATTACATATACCTTCTGCCGAATCTGAACCTGACCCAACCATCGAATTTGAACCTGACCCAACCATCGAATATGAACCTAACCCAACCACCGACTCTGAAACTGACCCAACCACCAAATATGAACCTGACCCAACCACCAAATCTACACAATCCCCTACACAACCTCCCGACCCTCCATCATCTAGTCCATCAATTCCTACCTTTAGCCCTCCACCTTGTATCTCCGATCATGATCTTCCCATTGCCCTTCGCAAAGGATCACACACCTGTATCAGATATCCCTTAGATCACTTTTGTATCTATGTAGCCTTATCCACCGATCACCGTGCCTTTACTACATGTCTTGATAGTTACTCTGTTCCTAAGAATGTGGCAGAGGCTCTTCAACATCCAGGGTGGTTTAGTGCTATGCAAGAGGAAATGTCAGCTCTGTGGAAAAATGAGACTTAGGATCTCTGTCCTCTCCCTTCTGGTTAGGGGTGTTTATCGGTTCGGTTCGGTTGGAACCGAACTAAACTAGGCAAACTAAAGTTATAATTCAGTTTTAAAATTAGAACCGAACCGAATCGATTTAGCATTGCAACCGAACCAAACCGAACCAAAGTTTTATTTCGGTTTGTTCGGTTTAAACTGAAATATATTATTTTTTTATTTAAAGCATTTGTTTTGTAATAAACTGAATTATATTAACAAATAAATCAGGGTATTAATAAATAAACCGGAATATTAAGAAATAAACCGAAGTATTTAAAGCAATTTATTAAGAAATAAATCGGGCTATTAAAAAATAAACCGCACGGTCCCAACCAAATCCATAATATATAAAAGTTCGGTCGGTTCGGTTATTTCAGTTTTGAAAATTTTCAAACCGAACCGAACCGAAGTTATAATTCTGTTTTAAAAAACAAACCGAACAGAACCATTAAACCGAAAAAACTGAACCGTTTGAACCGATCTAATTCAGTTCGGTTCAAAACCGATTAAACCGGACCCAATGAACATCCCTACTTCTGGTAAACAAGCAATTGGTTGCAAGTGGATTTTCACTGTTAAATTTCATCCTGATGGGTCTCTTCACCGACTTAAAGCTCGGTTGGTTGCCAAAAGTTATTTTCAATCCTATGGCATTGACTATGATGAGTCCTTCTCTCATGTTGCTAAGATGGCATATGTTCGCATCTGCATGCCTCTGGCTGCCACTCGTCACTGGCCACTATCCCAACTCGATGTCAAGAATGCATTTCTCAATGGCATCCTTGAGGAGGAGGTATATATGACTCAGCCACCTGGGTTATTGTTCAGGAGGAGGTATCCAAAGTCTGTCGCTTGCGAAAATCCTTGTATGGTCTCAAACAATCTCCTCGTGCCTTGTTTGGTCATCTATCTCAAGCTCTCAGTCATTTCAGCATGACCAGAAGTGCAAATGATCACTCGATTTTCTACAGGCACTTAAAGGGAAAGACTATAGTGCTAGTTGCGTATGTGGATGATCTCATCATTGCTGGTGATGATGACGATGGGATCTCCGCTCTGAAGAAGTTTTTGAGCGAACAATTTCAGATTACCAACCTTGGCAAACTCAAGTATTTTCTCGGTATTGAGGTATTACAGTCCCATGGCAAGCTTCTCATATGTCAGAGGAAATATGTGTTGGATATGCTCTCACCAAGCTTATGCCAGAGGATGGAGAGCTACTACATGATCCCGAGAGATATCGAAGACTGGTTGGTAAACTGAATTACTTGACAGTTACTCGGCCTGACATTTCTTATCCAGTGAGTGTTGTGAGTCAGTTCATGTCGAACCCTCGCACTACACATTGGGATGCTGTTGTTCGGATCCTCAGGTATCTCAAGGGATCTCCAGGGAAAGGACTAGTATATTCTGACCAGGGACATGACAGGATAGCAGGCTTCACCGATGCTGATTGGGAGGCTAACCTACACTTCCTGTGAGTTAGTGTGGACGAAGCGTTTGCTCAACGAACTAGGTTTTCACCACAATGATTTGATGACATTACACTGTGACAACCAAACAGCAATGCACATTGCCAAGAATCAGATTTTTCACGAGCGAACCAAACACATCGAGGTAGATTGTCACCTTGTTCAGGATTTTGTCAGAGGCACAACTTCATACCCTCCATACATCCAACTGAGTCATGTTCGAACAGATCTTCAGCTCGTAGATATCCTAACCAAGCCACTTCGAAAAGCACACATTGATAGTATTTGTAACAAGTTGGGCATGTGAGATGTATATGCTCCAACTTGAGGAGGAGTGTTAAGGAAAGAAATCATTAGTAATAGTTGTAATTAAGTGATAACTGTAATTAGGAAATAGTTTTTTCTTCCTATTTAGATTTTCCTTTGATCTATATATTTGTACAGTACTGCTAATTGAAAAATATAGAAATTCCCAATTTCCACATTCAGTGATATTAACATATATACATACTACTGCAACAACTTGATTGAACAGCATATATATTGCATCAGCATCCAGCCAAGGATTGTTTTCTTTAAAACCTCATGAGTCATGACCAAACGCACAGCTAGAAATAGAAATAGAATGATGTCAATTATATAAATTTGGTTGCAAACTTTAAAAATTTTATCACTATGAGGTGTGGTGTGTGTACATACTACATTCCATGCACCTTAACTAAAAACAAGTTCACTACAATGATTAGCATCTCCGATCTGAAACCATGCAGTTTTAGATCAACATTAAATCATGTATTGAGTATTGACTCTAATTTATTAGAAAAGACAATAGCCTGTAATACATCAGGTTTTGTTGTATTTCGTATACAAATTATAAACTAGGCTTAAAAGGAAAAAATAAAAATACATTTTCTACTTGTCGATCGATCTTGCTTGATTGGATTATCAAAATTAATTTCTAAGTTTTCTCTTATAAAATAGTGTATTAATTGAAGTATTACTCATTAGTCATTATAGCTTTTACTATCAAACAAGCATGCATTTATAATTTATTCAACCAACCAGTTAGCTAATTAATAATCCATTAATCAATTTGTTGTTGTTGTTATTTTTTTATGCTGTTATTGTTGATGACAACCTAGATTCCATAAGAACCAGCTCTATACAATAATATGAACATACATCAGTCCAATATATAAGATAAAGGAGACGAATTAAGGTAAAATGTTTGGTATGTTTGTGTTAGTTAGTGTTAATTATAACACTATAACAGAACAGAACTGATGACAGTTGTCAAATTGCTACCTAAAATAATTAAAGTTGTGTTGTATTATGCGATTTAACTATTCAGTTGACTAACCACAAAACCTGAGAAAATAAGTATGTAAACATTGCAGCTTTATGAAATTTTTCAGAATTTTTATGGGGAGGGAATTCCAAAAAAAAAAAAAAAAAATGTTCCAGAGTGGAGCATATGAACAAGCATATAGAACAGTAGTTGATGAGGATTAATTGGTAGCTTTACCTAGCAACACCACCACCACTAAACTGCAAAGGAGAGGAGAGGAGAGGAGAGGCCACCAAATCAAAATAAAAATAATAATTGAACACATGATGGATGGCCAATTAGGAGGAGCGTACAGTACAACCTAAAAAAGAGAAGCCATTTTGATTTCCTCCTATTCTATTCTATTCTATTATTATTATTCTCTTTTTGGGATGAGGTGGACATGAAAACTAGCCAGCCAACAAAACAAAAAGTGAGGAATAAAATAAAACTTGAACAAAACAGAGCACACCACCACCACATACATTTCTTTAATGATTAGCAACAGGTCACCTTCCCTTCCCTCATGGCCTTCTCCCCACACTAAATTCAAGCATATAGAATAGAGAGAAATTGAGAAATGAAAAGGATAACATCCGTAAGTACTCTTACTCTTCAATTGATTGATAGACCCACATTAGACATGCTCTCTGAGATTACAATTATAATAATTATCAAGTAAATAAATTAATCCGTTATCCGTAATTAATTTAAATGATCGAGTCGAGCCCCACAGCCACAGCCACGGGGGCTTAAATCTCCTCTCCTTATTTTGACTCTGGTCAAATATTTCTACTGCTAACCCAAATAAATTGCAATTCTCTAGATAGAGATAGAGATAGAGATAGAGATGGAGATGGAGAGATGGAGACAGAGAAAGATGCCTTTCACTGAGAGAGAGAGAGATAGAGAGAGGACAAAAACTACATGCTCATTGATAAGCAGCAGCTCACCTTCCCCTCTCATTCGCCATCTCATTCACCAGAGAAACAAAAACAACAACCTACCTACACCTAATTAGTAATTACTAATTACAAAAGAGAGAGATCCCACAACACAACACAACACACGTCTATATATATCTATATTTCTACCATACACCTAGTTACTCTTATTAGTAAAAGACATCATTAATTATTCTTATTCCAACTGTAACAAAAAAATTTATAACCAACCAACCGTGTAATTACAGATAAGACATCATCCTACAAAACAAATGAAATAACAATCTACCATCCTACTCTTTATCTACATCACGTATAAACTTATTTAGTCTATAACATTTACTTCTAAACTTCTAAAGATATGCGTGTTTTAATTGGTTTCAGCTTGATACCCATGCTTTCTGGCGACAGCAACTCCGGAGAAATACAAGATGGGCTTAACGGGCTTCGTGGGCTCAGACCCAGTTGAGATGGTCGGTACAACCCGTAACCCATTAGAAAACACTCCATCGGTATTAGCATGGCGTGTGGTTGTTCCTCTGTCACCAGAGATCCGCATGCTTGCACCTAGAAAAAGGTTTATTTGTTACAAATAAATCTTCACTGTCATCTCATTTCTGAGATTCTGATCGATGCCATTCTTTTCATAATTTTAGAAAGAAAAGACATGGATCACATCAGCATAATTATCCTTCTGAAAAAGCATATTTAGGGATATCAAAAGTAACATGATGTACACACTGCTTTCAAATTTTTCATGTTTCATTTATTAATGAAATATCTTGCAATTCCAACTACTACCTTCCTGTCCAGAATATGGCGCTGTGTAATGATTAGGGCATATAATGATTCTTGAAATAAAATATTAGGTACCTCAACCAAAGCACAATATCTCCTATCGATTTTAGAGGTCATGTGCACAGCCTCAGAATGAAAAACCGAATTCTCCCCAACAAATATTAATGTGCGACACTCCAACAGCTTCAGTGACTCTGTTAGGTCATGCCTCCTATTTTAATATTTTTACAATAAATATTACATTAGCTCCATTATCTGCTGCTTATTTACTTGTTTATTAAAATAATTTTCACAACAGGAGGACATAAAAACATAATACATACCAGTTGATGGATTGAAGGAAGCGCCAAACATTTGTGCTCTGCTTCTCTTCAAACAACTGCATTAATAAATTACAAAAATCATTTACATAAATCTTTCCTTATTTTATTAGAGATTCAGCAAAAATGCAAATTTTTCATGCAACATCAGTTTTTCCAAAGATTTAACAATAGAATTTTGCAAGGTGTGGTATGTGAGAAGTTAGCCCCCAGAATTGTTAAGTTGCCCAATTGTATGAAAGAAAGAAAAAGGGAAAAAAAAAATGAAATTGACACTTACAGTTCTACAAGCTTGCACGATATCTGATTCTGGCACTTGCGAACTACCTCTGACCTCCTAATACCAAACAAAGAATATAATAATAAACATTATTAAAATAAATAAAATTTACAGGAGACGAGGTGTAATTAGAAATGGTGCCCTTAAAAGATCTTTAATTAAACAAACCTTACTAAAGAAGCGCTGAAGCAAGTACTCCTTGACTACACTGCACATTCCATAATAATATAACAAGTTTGACATTACCTATGTTTTGGAAAACACAATGCATACTGTCAAAAACTCTCAGAATTAATTTCTTCTTGAATTCGCAATGGTTTTACAAACTTGTACCTTGTTATAGAACCATTCTGTCCAAGAGGGAGCTTTACATAGAGGCGATATGAGAATCAAACCCAGTACACGCTCTCTATACTTTGTCTGAAAACAATAAAAATTAAGTTTATCATCTATTCCACATAGAAGGCTAAATAAATTACTTTCCAATTTCCATCCACATAACGTACTGGTATTGAGCTGAATGGTACACCAACACCATGGAACATAATAAAAAATCAAATTTATTCTGCCTCTCTCAGAAGCCTTAAGGCACATGTACTGGTACTGGTAAGCATATCTAAATATTATTAATTGTCAAAATCTGATACTGTAACTGAAACTCACTGCAAAATGGGTAAGAAGGTAGGCGCCTGCCGTTACCCCCATGCACATAACTGAACTTAAACTGATATAAATACAAACCAAAATCAACAAAATAACAACAACAAAAAAAGAATTGTTCAATGAAAAGAATTTGAATTAAAAAGGAAATTTGCAAAATTACCCAAAAAAATCAAGAACATCTGCCACCTGGTCTGCAAGCTCATCAACAGTCAAAACTGGTACATTAGTAGAGATAGGAGCAGCTCCCAGCTGTAATTTTCTTAAAAGGAAAAATGCAAAGAAATTCATTAGAAACATGAATTCAAACTGCTAAAGAAAAAGGAAAATTAAATGACTTGACTTGACCGACCTCATGGCCGGGAGGGCTGATATGATACACACAAAAATTGTGGAGTAATAAAGAGGCGGCCTCTGGACAGAAAAATAAACCTTGAAAGCAAGACATATCTGAAAAGTAAATAAAATAAAAGTCAGCATGAATTTTAGAGTAAATAAAATAAAAGAAAAGGTTTGGCAATTATTATGAAGATAGATATATAGATATATGAAGACGACTTACAGTTTAGCGCTATATCTGGGTATGTAATAAGCGCAGGTTTGTCATGGTCGCCATAAACGGCTACAGATACCGGTCCATGGTGCGTGTGTATGTGATGCTCCTGACAATCCAAAAAATCATGTCATAATTGAATTACCTTCATACAAATCATCTGAAACATGTGTTTTACTTTTTTACTTTTTTTAAGGAACTCAACCAGTGCTATGCTTATGCTACAAGGAGAATTTCCTAACTTGATGAAGCATAAAATTGAATGCCGACAGAGCTTAGAAATGCAATAAATAATTTAGATTAGCCATCTCATCTAATCTACACTATCTACCAGGCAAAAGAGTAAAAGAAAAAGGGAAGAGTGAAATACAAAGCCCGACCGACCATTAAAATATAGAACGCTCGCACTCTCACACACCAACACAAAATCAAAGAGAAACAAGAAAAAAGGTAATGCGGGCTCAGAATTAAGCGAACAAACTTCAACACGAGAACGGAACAGAAATCGAAACAAAACAATTAGAGAACAAATTTCAAGAATATTACAAGCGATCAAACAACTAATTATACCTTTCCTCCAAAAGAGATCCTGTCTACATCGAGAGAAACTACTGAACTAGTCGATTCCCCCATTAATCAATCCCTTTGGTACTTAATTGTTCAAGAGGAGGCGTGACCAGTGACCACCCCCCTGTGGCCTCTTTTCTCTCTCTCTTCAGTATCTTCTAAGCTTTAATTTTCTCTCTTTTTTTGTCAGAGAGGGAGAGGGAGAGGGAGAGGGAGAGGGAGATTGGAGAAGGTTCGCCTCTTTTCTTTTCTTCTCTTTTTTCTCGTTTCTTCACCTTTTTTGGTTTCTTGGAGCTGTGGTTTGGATTATAAACTAAGCGTCGCCTTCTCTTCTACAGTTGTATTGTATGTATTCTCTATTTCTCTTTCTCTAGCTCTGCGGCCTCTGCCTCTCACCTCTCAACTCTCAAAGGGAAGAATAATAATAAGTAGCTTGCTCCAGGTGCACGCTTTTGTTGTGCCTTAACCTACTCCTACCCTATTTTTATATTCCCAAACTAAATTAATGTCATAGGCTCAATTCTCTCCTTCAAAATTAATGAAAATTGAAAAATAAAATTGTCTTATCCAATATCTTACAAGTTACAACTGAATTTGGCAAAATTATTAATATTTTTAGGACATCCTACAAACAGTTCATATAATTTTTAACTTTTACAATTGACACGTACATTTATTTATTTATTTTGCACAGAAATAAATAGTATACATTTATAGTTTTTTTTTTTCATATTGAAAAATAATTTGCTATTTGATAAGGTTATATCTAAATTAAGAAACAAGATATAGTAAATTTTCAGATCCATGTTGCTCGATTAGCATTATTGTTTAGCTCTTATTCCATCAGAATCAGATAATATATTAATATTTGTTCCCTTTCCGAAATGACTAGATTTCTAGCTTTTCATCATTTATCGTTATTAATTATTAAATTAAATAGTAACTTTGGTACCACTACCAATTTTTCTGAGAATGTGTAAATGTACATGTATGACTAAAAACTTTCGAGGTATCCCAATGCCAATGTAGTTTCTTTTTAATACGAAGTATCATCTCGTCGATGCATGAAAAGTTGTTCACCGAGCTGAAATTTTATTAATAGGAAAAACAAAATAAAAAATCAAGAATAGTGAAAGAATTCAGTAAATTTTGAGATCTAATAATTCCGTAATAGCTCATAACGTCTAGCTGAACTATAACGTTCAGATTAATGGATTTAATTAAACTCTTAATTAACAAAACAACAAAAAAGAAAATTGGACTATTCATTTAACAATAACTAACTTGGCTCTCTACTATGGGACTTGAGACTTGAGAAATTTTGAAATTGCTGAACATGATGGACTTGAACGTCTATTTTTTTTTCAGTTTTGTTAATTAAGAGTTTAATTAAATTCACTAATTTAGACGTAATGAGCTATTACGGAATTCTTTCACTGATTTCAAATTTTTTTTCCTATTAATAAAAAAATTGGGTTCACCTAGGCCTACTGGAACTATCTCCTGGTCGTGGTCCTGGTGCATGCATTTGATGATGATCCTTAGGTAAAATCAATCATATATATGTTGTGTTCTTAGTTTGTGGAAAGCCGACTAGCCGACGAGGATTTGACTTAATCCAACCCATTAGGCCGTTACCCACCGACGTTTCTCTCCTCGATCCTTGTTCTCTTACCGGTTACCGCGAGTAAGCGAACCGACACTCAGCCTGCTTCAACAGTGCACACACACTACCTCAGGGGTGCGTATCCTCTGAGATATCTCAATTTTTGCGTGACCGACGTGTCTGGTGCCTATTCGGGGATAGCTTGGGGGCGAGTATTATTTGTTCTTTGAGATTTGCGTAGAACGTATTTGAACGATTGAGATATTCCAAAAAGTCACGCAAAGTTTGCGAATTCCTATCCTACCTGTTTTTGGATGGTCCAAATGCAGTGATTTTATAACTATCTAAAAAAATAGTAAAAAAGTTCCAAAAAATATGAAATTTGGTCTATAAACACATTTTAATATGAATATCATGTTGAGCGGTTCGGATCGACTATGTGAATTTCGAGAACAAAGATAAAGACATAAAGTATGGTTAGAGCACAAAACCAATAATGCATTTTAACTCCACTCTAGTTGAATATGGACAAGCAATACTCTGCGATTTTCATGAGAATCGCAGCAGATTTATTTCCAAAAATTGAGTTACATTATTGGATCTCTTTTGGGATGCTTTGCTGTCAAAAAAAAAAAAAAGAGATCTCTCTGGTCTAGTGAGTCTAGTGTAGTGTAGGGCGCTTGTGGTGTCCCAGTCCCAGTAGGCGAGGCGACCGTTAGATCCTTGTCTTTGGCGACACACGGTGGCTGATTTTGATTGGAGGAAGGCCCACACACAGCCCACAGGTGGCGTCGGCAGGAAGCAGCGACCGCATAATGCATTGCATTGAATATTGATGGAGGAATTTGGGGAAAGTACTACAACACCTGGCAATCATCCCAATCAGATTCGGCTTCAACGGACAAGATCTCTCTCTCTCTCTCTCTCTCTCTCTCTTCACGCAGTCCCGCTTGCTATTTTGATTAGAATTCTAATGCTAATCATTAATTTGTTTGTCTCGTCATCCTTTGTTATTGCGCTATCTATCTGTAATCTGTTATTTGCTCCAGGTCCAAGCAGGACCAGGTTGATCTGATGATACGATATTTTACTATTTTACCATGCAGCTCTGCTTCTGCCTTCTGCCTTCTGCCTTCTGCTTGGTTAATCAATATATATATATATGGTTATCCAATATCCAATATCCATCCATTCAAGAATCAAGATCCATCTATACAGTTTTCCACTAATCAATCTATAGCTCCCAAATCTTTAATTAATTACTGCATCCGACCACGACCAGTGTGCGTCTGCACTCTGCAAGCACACCTCTCCATATCATTAATTGTCCTACCTACATCTACATGCCTTCATTATATGTTAATTGCCATTTTTTATATATTCATTTCGTTTTCATCCTAATTAATGAGGTCAAAATTCTTACTATCATTGCCAATTCAGTCATCACAATCTTAAATAATATCAGTCTACAATATTTATTTATTTATTTATTTATTAAATAAATTGCAAAAATTTAAATTTTATGGAAAGACGTACTCCTGGATCCCCAAATAGAATTCCTTTAATTATTTTATTTGAGAATCGTCTTTTGATTGTTGCGTTGCTAAAAGGAGAAAAGTAGTATTTAATTCTACATCCGTTTTTAATAATGAAAAGATTTTTACACTATTTAATTATTTTTTTAGATTCCATGACCTTTCCTTTGCTTTGCTTTGCTTGAGTGATTAGAAATGATTGTTTGGCTGTCAATTTAAAGTAGACTTAATTAATTAAATTAAAAGGATAATATCTATCTTCTTTATTGATGGATTAAATTTAAATTAATGGCTATTGTAGCGGGCGGGCCATGCAAATTAATTAATGCTTATTTCCTTCCTATATATATATATATATATATATATTATAAGGTGCTTTAATTTGTGAACGACAGCACATATTTACATAAATTGAATGAATGGGGATTAATTCACTCTCATTTGATTTCAAATTTGTTTCCACTTGTACATAATATTCTATATAGTTAGTTTATAGTAAAATGTTATAAAACTGTAAAATTAATTTCATACTTAGTATGCAAATTTTATATGATTAATGTTTCATCCATGTATACAGTTTGAAAATCTGACCCCTTAATTTCTGAGTGATCGCGTAGAAAATTAAATGTGGAGACGGTTTTAATTAATTTCACACTCTTTTGTTTCTATACTCCCTCAATTAATTTCATCATGGCTTAATTAGAGAGTTATGTTTAAGTAGAAAATGTGGGCCGGACACCTGATCGATCATTAATTGTTGATGGCAGCATGCAAATGCAAAAGATAAACCCTCCTAAATTAATTAAGTAGAGAATGTATAAATGCAATACTAAAATAATGTCGACCATTAATTATTTAATTGGGCTAACAACCAGATTTAAATGATTACACAGACAGCTCCATCTCTAATTAGTAATTAACCTTTTCGGAGCACATCTCACATCTGTACTGTACAGCTCATATATATATATATATATATATATATATATATGAGTGGAGTTAAAATGCATCATTGATTTTGTGTTCTAACCATACCCTATGTCTTTATCTTTGTTCTCGAAGTTCAAATAGTCAATCCGAACCGCTCAAAATGATATCCATATTAAAATGTGTTTATAGACCAAATTTCATATTTTTTAGAAATTTTTTTACTATTTTTTTAGATAGTTACAAAATCACTATTTTTGAATGGTCATGCGCTTGCTTACAAAATAATTGGTGGCTGTGGCTTTGAAGAAATATTGACATCCAAAAAAATAGAGCTTTATTTAGCAAATTATAGAATAGCTTTTAAACAGCAAAAAGTAGAATAGGGGATGAATAGTGATATATGAATAGAAGATAAAAAAAAATGTGTTAGTTTTCTAGTACTCAAAAGGGTGAAACTAGTTAAAATAATAGACTTTTATATTGTATAATAATAGCACCGACAATAATATAATGATAATAATAATAATAATAATAATAATAGCAGTGTAATTAAAATAATGATAATGATGATATATAATAAGTATGGATCACTAGACAATTGTTATATTGTCAATCGTGACAATAATATTACATAATTAATTCAAATAAAATTGAAAATTAAAAAAATATATATATGTATGTCATTGGACCTTGATTTTTATTAATATTCAAAATTAAATATAAATTTCCAAACATACTCAGAGAAGCTGGCTATTAATAAAAATGTCCAAACCGGCCAATTATTGGCCGGTCCTTATTTTTTATTAGAACCAGCCAATTATTGGCCGATTCTTGTTTTTTTTTTGAGATATTTATATTAATTGACGAGTTTATATTAAGACTAATTTTTTTATATTATTTCTTGTACATGCATTGACTATTTAGTAAATATCAAGCTTCGAAATTGTCTGATAGGTAATAAATGACTTCATTTAAGCTTCGAGAATGTTCGATACTATATAATTTAATTTATTAGAAAGATTACCAATTTTTATATTTAATTTATTTGATATAAATTTTATATTAGAAAGACTACCAAGAAAATATATTCTTCATAATTTTCTTTTATTTTTAAGCCATTTTGTATCATATTTCATGAATCATAAAAAATATTAAAAAATTCCAAAAATAGTAAAAATTTATATTCTACAAGTTCATTATATAACCAATTTACCGAGCTACTTAGATCGAAAAATAGAAATAAAAATCTTAATCGGAACCTTCAACTCAAGTTTTGAAGCTCTTTCCTTTGTTTTTTGGCAATTCTGAATTTTAAAAAACATCATAACATCACTAACGCATGCGTATTTTCACAAGCTTTCTGAAAAGTGGTCATTTGTTGAAATCGGACACTCGAACACCGTTTTATAGCCGTTTGAAGTTTCACCGTCGTTTTACGCCTTCTCAGTAAAGATATCGTTTATTTTGCTTTATTTCTTGTCCTAGCATTGGCTGTTTACGAGAGATGTCTTAAATAAATACATGTACAACATATATATGCATTATAACATAAATACGCATATCGAATTTGTTAGAGCACTAATAAACATCCGTCTGAAAGAGATGTAAAATTAATTTCAAATAAATCAAATATAAAATTGGCAGTCTTTCTAATAAAACAAATTATATAGTATCGGATATTTTCGAAGCCTAAATGAAGTCATTTATTACCTATCAGATATTCTCAAAGCTTGATACTAATTAGTCAATGCATGTACCGGCCAATAATTTAGTCTTAATATAAACTTGACAATTAATATAACTATCTAAAAAAAAAACAAGGACCAGCCTGTTGTTCCAAACAATTCTTTTTTTCATCTATTTGACTAATTTGCAAAACATACAATTATTGAATTTTACGACTTTCTCTATTTTAGAATTTATGCAGGTTCAAGGTATTTGGAATTGCAATATGCATATGTTAAACCAAAGAAAACATTAAGATATTTATCAAAGAATTAAATTGTAAAATAATAAACTTGGTAAAGTAATTTTTAATGTTGTTTTACAGGGACAAACGTTGGTAACTTTTGTCAAATGTTATAACGATTTAGACTGTGAGAAAGCGCTAAGAAATTAACTTATAAACAGCTAAAAATATTGAAAACGTTATAACGATTTAATTCATTTCAATAACTCAAAATGACTGCTTTGATAAGTTGATTTCCAGAGAACAATCGTTGGTAACGATTGACAAACATTGGTAACATTTGTGAAGAAAGCTACACATAATAGAAAATCTAATTCAAAATAGATGAAAATATTGTGAACGTTTTATTAAAACGTTATAATGTTTTATGCCAAAAAGTTCTTTTTGGAGCTGTCTCTATAAATATTACTTTAGGCTCCTTTCTAAAGTAACTTTTAGTCGCCCCTAACTTTCAAAAACCTAAATTCTGTGAGCTTGAGTTCTACCATTGTTGCGAGAGCTTTAAAACTTTAAACCCTTCAAATAACCTCAAATCTACTTCACTAATCTTGAGTTAGATTATATTAGAATGAGTTTTTGAGTGTTTCTCTTGCGAACATTATCTCGAAGACTTTGTTCTTCTCTTGAGTTGGCCGTGTGACTTTCCGTTGTTTTTAAGGGCTCACTGAATCACAAGTTGTAATCATTTCTCGTTGGGTAATAGAAAGATGCACCTAGAAGAGGTTGTGACGCTCCGAAGACGTAGACCTTGTTTTGCCGAACTCCGTTAATATTCCACGTGTCAATATTTTCTAAACTTAGCTATTTACTTTTTAGTTGCAATTATTTTTCGAATAGTAGTTTAAGTGGTGCATTTAGTATAACACAGTCAATTATTGGCCGGTTCTAATAAAAAATAAGGATTGACCAATAATTGGCCGGTTTGGATACTTTTATTAATATCCAGCTTCTCTGGACAGGTTTGACAATTTATATTTAATTTTGGATATTAATAAAAATCACTGGTCGTTGGAAATGTAGATAGTTTAATAATTAAATTTAATGTAATTTGAATATCATCTTTCATTAATATCGGAGAGCAAAAATTTTAAGTTATCTTGTATCTGGTAATGCATACATTAAATCTCACCACATTTTATAAATCACGACACATGCATCATTTAGATCATGCATACGTATTAGCAAGACACATCAAAAAATTGTCAAAGCAATCCTCATATATAATGAATAAATTATATAAAATTATTATTATTCATCTTCCCATAATTTATTATTGGACTCATATACTAATTAGCATAATAGCGAGTACTTTGCCTATTATGATATTGGTGTTATTTCAAGCATAGTGAAACTGACTCTAAAATTCATCAAATGGACTTCAAACAATGAATTCAAATCAATCTACGTTATGAGTGATGCATTTACATGCAACATTTATATTTCGAACTCATTTCGTATAAAGTTAATTGGTAAAAAAAAAAATTTAAGTTAATTTTAATGCATTCATTTTTCTGATCATTTTTTGACCATTTGACTTCATACTAAATGAATTTGAAACTTATAAATTTTGAATGGTAAATGCATCACTTAGTGTTGTAGATTAGTTCAAATAGTTTATTCGTTGTTTGAAACCTATTTGATAAATTTTAAAATTAGTATCACTAGATCGAAATAACACTGATATTATGATATTATAATAGCTAAACTTTTATATTATATGATTGAAAGAGGCTGGTGAACTTAAGAGCACCCTAGTTTTGCTCATAATAGATACCCATATGCAAAGCTCCAAATTGCGCATCACAAGATCATATTCCAATTTAATATATAACACTGTTAATATTTTCTGATTAAGAAAGTGTTCATTTCCGATAGAAAAATCAAATTTCAATGAATGCCAAATTAGCACGACTAATTGTGACTATGTGAGCATAATTTATGGTTTCGTACCAACTTGTTGAAATTTGTAGATTGAAATTGTTAAACGACCGACCGCAAGTTATGGCGCTTGATTGGAAATGGAAAACGATCGATGTTAAGTTTAGGTTCAATTAATTTTATTACAACTAGTTACCACGCATGCATCATGCATGCATTCGACCATATATATTTTTTTATTTTATTTTTCCTATAACAAACTAGTAGACAAATTGATATTCCTCATTTTCTCCCCAATTCATCTCAACCCAAGTTTAGTCTTAGTCTCTGTTTTTTTGTAAGTTCCAAATCCTAAACTTTTGAATTTCTTGCCTAGTAGCGATTAAGAGTACGTAGTGCATCAATTATACTTGCTTACTTGGCAATTATAATATATATATATAGAGAGAGAGGGGTTGGCTAATATACCAACGTTGGTATAGAGCAGTTTGTTATACCAAGTGGATTTTGTAATTTTGAAGTTCAAATAGCCGATCCTAACGCTCAAAATGTTCTCCATATTGAAATGTGCTTGAAGACCAAATTTTACATTTTTTGAAATTCTTTTATTATTTATTAAGCCACTTTGAAAATCACTGATCCACTGTGAACAGTAAAAAAAAATAAAAATTTCTGGACCATTGGATCAACAATTTTCAAAGTGGCTTAATAAATAGTAAAAAAATTCCAAAAAATGTAAAATTTGGTCTCCAAGCACATTTCAATATGGAGAACATTTTGAGCAGTTCAGATCGGCTATACCAACGTTGGTATATTAGCCAACCTCTCTCTCTCTCTCTATATATATATATATATCTATTATTATATTATGCACGTAGTTGTCCTGATCCGTCAATGGCTGAGATTGAAAGATGAATTTTTAGATTTAATATCAGCCCTTCAATCACATAATCTGTCCTCTTTTGATTAAATATATATGTTTTATGTGTAAAAGTCTAAATTTAGTTAAGAACATACTCGTCACACATATTATTATATAATTTGTCATAATTAAAAATGAATTCTTAGCAATATGTTTTCTTATTTCTTCTTAAAGTTATCTTTGATTCCTGCAATTAAATTATTTTCTTATTTCTTCGTTTCCTCTATATTTCTCCTCTTCCTCTATATTTTCAACAATGAAAATGGAAATTATTCAATCATTCTGAATATGTAGAGAAAATTAATTTTTCTGATATGCTATATTTATTGTGTCAAAAGGAGAGATAATATTTATTATGGCTAATATATCTTTTTATTATTAACCAAGAGGATATTAGAATATATTGGCCTTCTGGCCCAGGAAAAATGTAACTTTAATTAATTATTTTTTTAGCATGTTAACTAAATTCGTTTATTATTTTAAATAAATATTATCAACTTTTTGTAGAATTATTGTCCTCTTTAGTTATTATATGATTTTTGAGTAATACTTCAACAACTAAATTCTTCGACGGTTTTTTTAAAGCAGAGACTGTAATTCTTTGGTGGGTTAAAAGTAAAAAAGATGCTCTATACTCGCTGTTTTAATGTGTACATTTTATTTTTTATTTATTTAATTAATCTACTTTTCATATTTTGTTTGTTCATTTTCATAAATGTTGGACTACATCGAAGAGGATTACATTGGCAATGATTCTTCAATAAAAAAATTCATATTTTTTTCATTTGTTGTTGATTCTTTTATTGTTATTTATTATTTGAAATTATGTTTTTTATTTAAATATATATTTTCTTAATTTTATGTGAATGTCAAACAAAAAAGTATTTTCATATTCTATTAAATCTTATAATATGTCCCCATTGTAACGCACGGGCAAAATACTAGTACATATATATAGCAGAAATATAAAACTAATTATTTAAGTACGACATTGTTGTTATATATTTTAAAATATGCTTTACAAGTTTGCCGATCCACAAACTAATAAGGTAATTCATTTAAAAACATATTAAGAATTAGCTTTTGATTCAGTAATAAAAACAACACTCTTTGTATATAAGGTTGTAGGTTTTTTTTATATCATTTTTTAAACAAGTAATTGGAGCAATGTTAGTGTGTTGTGCTCACCAAAAGAATTTGATGAATACAACTCTAAAAATCTATTAAATTGACTTTAAATGACGAATTCAAATAATTAAAATCGATCTACTTCACAAGTGATGCATGTACATGCAAAATTTTGAATTTTTTGAATTCATTTAGTACAAGATCAAGCAGTAAAAAAATAATAAAAAGTTCATTTTTTTACCACTTGACTTTGTACAAAATGAATTCGGAACTTTCAAAATTTTATTGTATATGCATCACTCATAAAATATATCTGTTTCAACTGTTTAGATTTGTCATTTCAAATTAATTCAATGGTTATTTAGAGTTGCGCTCATCAAACTCTATTGATATACACAACAGAAGCTAACTTGGAACAAGTAATTGCTAATATTGTTTGCGTTACAGGCAGAGATCATATTCGCCATTGCAAAAGATAAACAATTTCAAATTGTATGCAATAATCAAAGGCAGGAAGGCTTCCTTAATTGGCCAAATTCCCCCCTCCTTAGTCCTTAGTCCTTAGTCCTTAGTAGCTCTGTTTTCTCTTTACTGATTACCTTTAATTCTTTTATTTTCTTTTCTTTATGGAGTGTGATAACTCAACTTTCATAAGTCCTTTTCTTTTCTTTTTATTTTTTTTTCTCTTATTATCTTTTCTTTTTACCTTTGTTTTACTGTCTAAAGTTTAAATAATGTTATCATCTGTAATGATTCAATAAAATATATATAGTACATGATCGAGATTTTTTTCCTCAGAAAAAGTTGTCAAAAATAAATATGCTCTTACAGCCATATTGTATAGTCAGCAACTCAGCATAAATGATAAATGAACCTTTTGCAAAATGCTAGGATTATATTAGAAACATAATATATACCACAACCTTGACGGTTGTACTAAATTCCTTCAAATGTTTCAACTACAATAGTTTTTTTTCATTAATAAGATATATATATATATAGGTTGGCTAATATACCAACGTTGGTATAGAGTAGTTCATTATACCAAGTGGATTTTGTGATTTTGAAGTTCAAATAGTCAATCCGAACCGCTCAAAATGTTCTCCATATTGAAATGTGCTTGGAGACCAAATTTTATATTTTTTGAAATTTTTTTACTATTTATTAAGCCACTTTGAAAATCGCTAATCCACTGTGAACAGTAAAAATTTATGGACCATCGGATCAACAATTTTCAAAGTGGCTTAATAAATAGTAAAAAAATTCCAAAAAATATAAAATTTGGTCTCCAAGCACATTTCAATATGGAGAACATTTTGAGCTGTTTGGATCGGCTATTTGAACTTCAAAATCACAAAATTCACTTGGTATAACGAACTACTCTATACCAACGTTGGTATATTAGCCAATCTCTATATATATATATATATAGAGAGAGAGAGAGAGAGAGAGAGAGAGAGAGAGAGAGAGAGAAAGAGAGAGTAGAACTAGGGTGCTCCTAGGAGTACCAAGTCTCATTGTACTCTTAACTCTAAACCTATCGGATTAATTTCGAACGACAAATCAAAATCGTTGAAATCCTTCTACCTTACGAGTGATGCGCCTACATGTAAAAATTTTAAAGTTTCAAATTAATTTAGTATAAAGTCAAGTGGTCAAAATTAGAAGGTTTCTAAATTAATTTTAATGCATTCATTTTTTGAAAGCCTTTTGACCACTTGACTTTATACTAAATTAATCCAAAACTTTAAAATTTTCACATGTAGACGCATCACTCGTAAGGTAGAAGAATTTCAACGGTTTGGATTCGTCGTTCGAAATTAATCCGATAGATTTTAGAGTTAAGAGTACAAAAGGGCTTGGTACTCCTATGAGCACCCTAGTTCTACTATATATATATATATATATATATATATATATATATATATATATATATATATATGAGTAGAACTAGGATGCTCCTAAGTTCACCTAGCCTCTTGTGAACTCAACTATAAAATCTATCGAATCGACTTTAAACGATAAATCCAAACCGTTGAAATCCTTCTACCTAATGAGTGATGCATCTACATGTCAAAATTTTAAAGTTTTGAATTAATATAATATATATTCAAGTGGTCAAAAGTTTAAGGTTTATAAATTAATTTTAGTGTATTCATTTTTTGAATACATTTTGACCACTTGACTCTATATTATATTAATTCTAAACTTTAAAATTTTCACATGTAGACGCATCAATCATTAGGTAGAAGGATTTCAACAGTTTGGATTCATCGTTTAAAGTCGATTCGATATATTTTAGAGTCAAGTTCACAAGAGGTTGGGTGAACTTAGGAGCACCCTAGTTCTACTCTCTCTCTCTCTCTCTCTCTCTATATATATATATGGCATCTATCATATTAATTTCATATAATTTGAATATTCATTGGAATTCTGGATAGCTATGTTTTTTTTCAAATAAATAAATTCGATACATGATATAAGTTATAGAAAACATTTTCAGAATTTGAAGTATTTCTTTTTAATTTACTAATGAAATATATTGTTATATGTTTATATTGTCAAATAAGTCTATCCGGAACATATATAAATAAGTATATTGTCATCATATTATGTCTCTTCAATAAATTACAGCCAACATTTTATCATACCTTTACTAAATTAAACATTCAACACTACAACGGCGTATCATATTGCAATAATCATCTAATATTTTCCATCACAACGTGCTTTTTTTGTTTCATTCTTCTCATTATAATTAATTGTTGACAATGTGTTACGGTTTTTTTTTCTCTAATTAATGTATGCTTTTGGATTCAATCTCAAAAATAACAACAACAGCGCTAACTCTAATTAGTATTATTCCAACGGATTATTAGCAATAACATTGCTAACTTCAGAAATAGCTATATTCTTTAGCGATTCAAACATAGAATAGAGGATAAGATATTGTCACTTTTTTTTTCCTAATGTATGTGTTTGAATGCAATCTTAGAAATAGCAAGAACAATGCTAACTCGAAGTTAGCGTTATTCCATCGTTTGAACGGGTTAGCAAGAATAACTCTAATTCCATGCATGCTATTTTTTGACGATCCGTTAATATAAAATGAGGATGTATTCGTGCGATATTATGGACAATAAACTAGTAAAAAATAAAGATCAATTAATTTCATTATTTTCCCAGAAATTTATGATCACCAGCTGTATTTTAAAATAATATCACATGAATGAATGCTTATTTGGTTCCCAAACTTAACTTGTAAGGATTTTAAGATTGACCCTTATACTTTTATAAAAACAAAAACAAAAAATCAATAGACGACATTGACTCCTATACTTTCCTAAATAATTTTATGCATATTAATTAATTGATTCTTAGTTCAAAATTTGTCCTCTGATAAATAGACGACATATATATATATATATATACATATATATATACATATATATATATATATATATATATATATATATATATATATATATAGAGTAGAACTAGGATGCTCCTAAGTTCACCAAGTCTCTTGTGAACTTGACTCTAAAGTATATTGAATCGACTTTAAATAATGAATCCAAACCGTTGAAAACCTTCTACCTAACGATTGATGCGTCTACATGTGAAAATTTTAAAGTTTCGAATTAATTTGATATAGAGTCAAGTGGTCAAAAGAGTCCAAAAAATGAATGGATTAAAATTTATTTATAAACCTTAAATTTTTGACCACTTAACTCTATATTAAATTAATTCGAAACTTTAAAATTTTCACATGTAGACGCATCACTCATTAGGTAGAAGGGTTTCAACGGTTTGGATTCATCGTTTAAAGTCGATTCGATATATTTTAGAGTCAAGTTCACAAGAGGTTTGGTGAACTTAGGAGCACTCTAGTTCTACTCTATATATATATATTGCATGTGGTGGCCCGTACGCATAGACATATATAGTATCGTTTTGTCTTTTTATTTTATTTAAATTAACAACTCAAGAATTATATATATTTCTACAAGCTAGGTTCTATATATATATTCGAAATATATATATATATATATATGTATATATATATATATATGTGTGTGTGTGTGTATATATATATATATATATATATATATATATATATAGTAAATCTAGGGTGTGACGTGCTTACCAAGAGAGTTTTGTAAGCACAACTCCAAAAATAGATCGGATTGACTTTAAATGACGAATCCAAACCGTTGAAAACCATGTACTTCGTGAGTGATGCATGTACGTACAAAATTTTGGAAGTTTCGAATTCATTTGCTACGAGGTCAAGCGGTCAAAGTAATGAAGAAAAATGAATATATAAAACAACTAATAGAATAACGTATTAAAAGATTCATTACTTTGACCGCTTGACCTCGTAGCAAATGAATTCGAAACTTCCAAAATTTTGCACGTACATGTATCACTCACGAAGTGCATGGATTTCAACGGTTTGGATTTGTTATTGAAGCCGATCCGATATATTTTTGGAGTTGTGCTCGCCAAACTCTCTTGGTGAGCACGTCACACCCTAGATTTACTCATATATATATATATATATATATATATATATATGCTCAGCTCAATCGGTTGCTTGCGTATTTTGATGGTTTCTTCCGACGCTAACCGCCAAACTACTATACTATACTTGGTATTATAAAAATACAAGTAGAAAAATTAATTTAATGCAAATATATGTTCAAATTTAGGCCACTTTATATATATATATAACTAATGCGAAAATTTGTACCTGTTCTAGCAGGTCAATAGATGGCTGTTTTGGTTGTTAATGTCGTGTGATATGGACTAATTAAACAGCGACTTTGAATTTTCTTTTCTGATGGGTTGGTTGGTTGTATTAATTGTCAAACTTAATTGTACTCTTTTTATCCTCACATAAAAGAGACATAATTCATTTTAATTACTATTCTACTAACAAGCTAATTAATTAAACAATAACATCAAGTTAGAATGTTAGATACAAATTAATTATAGAATCTTCAGGAAATAAATAAATAAATATGTCTTTTTTGTTCTCTTCTAAAAATGAATAAGAAGTAGACAATTCGGAAATGAGATATGCTATCTGCCAAAATCGGAAATTAATCTCTTTATGTGCCAATCAAAACTTGAGAAAGAGATGGTAAAAAGAATTTAATGCTAATTTCATTTTCTCAATTCTTGGCATTAGTGTGGCAATACGTGTGGCGAGTGCATCTCAACTAAATGTAGACTTCTACACATAAAAATAATGCATTCAATCAAAAGAACATATAATTTGATTAGAGGGCTGTCTGAAAATTAATCTTTTAATCACAGCCGTTGGTGAATCAAGACATCTACGCGCTTAATATAAGAATGGAGATAAATAAGCCTCAAATTAATTTAACTTTTAGTATCTTAATCTTCTAAGGAACAAATTTTTTTGAGTAAATTCTAAGGAACAAATAAAAAATAATAAAAGAAATTGAGGTTTTGACGATTGTTGAAATTAATAAAGCTGTTGAACTCATTGCTCAGCTTAAGCCATTTAACTAATTAATTAATTCCTTTTATATTGTTATCCTAAGTCCTAACTAACGTATCAGTGTCACCATTTGAAATTTTGAATAAATTAGGAACGACGATAAAGGACGCCAAGCTTCTCACGTCTAAAAATTGAAATTTTATTTGTTTTTTTTTTTCCTTTGAAATTTATATCTTCTACTGTTGTACAAACATTAATATTATTTTTTAATAAAAAATTTATACTAGATTAATTAATTTTACCTTTCAATTTTATTTTGCTATATATTCAATTGATCAGTAGATATATATTTTGTAAAACAAAACATAGTTTAGGGCCCACGTGGCACGTGGCATGAGCCGCCGCTAGAAGATTGGGACCCAGCGGCCAGCCATGAGCCCATGAGCCCATGACTCCATATTTTTCAAATTCGCTAAAGCTCTAATTAATAAAGGAGTCGAAATCATATTCATATTCATATTCATATTCATAGGACCGGCTATAAGTTAAATTGGCAAATTAAAGGAAATGCAAGTTACAGAAATATATATATAATCGTTGTTAATTAATTGTTTTTTTTAGGGTGAGCTGGCAACTGCCATCTCACAGTTGTTAATTAATTGTTAAAGCATGGCAATTAAGTTTCCAGCTTGGTCCCAATTTTATTAACAATTATTGTTGGTTTAATCCTTTTGCACCTTAATTATTTTATCTCAAGGAGCTCGCAGCTCTCTCCAAGCCTGGAACCTTAATTTACAGCATTACAATTTTAAACATAAACATGCGCTGGAAACATACTGATAGACCATGTACCGAAGGCCCATAATAAAAACAAGCTCTGGATTAAGAATAGGCTCGGCCTCGGACCTCTAATCCGGACCAGGCCGAAACCATGAAGAAAGTCCGAGTCGAAGATTATCTCTAAAATACTGCAAACATTGCTGGGCCGAAGCCAGCTCAAGCCGGGCCATCACGCCGGGACCGGACGAGATGAGCAGGAGTTCGATTCAAACCGGCCTGACAAAGCCCGAAAGCAGATACACCCGAACAAGGCCTATCCTGGCATCAGCCTAGAAAGGCCCAGTTCGGCCTTAGCTTACAGTCACCGCTATTGTCTTCGCCGACAATAAATGCGGTGTCGTCAACGTCCGTACGGACAACTGAGCCTATTTAAGGTGCCGAGGTTCATTTATTACGGGTTGGATTTTACATACTTACTGAAGTATGATAGGTTAGAGTTAATTACCTCTCACTACTTTCCGTCATTTTTAACACAGCACACCACTGTTCAATCGCAACTTGCTGCTTCGAAGCAGGACGAGCCCAGAAGTTGACGAGTCCAGCAGTATGGCCCGCTCCCCTCTGGACGGGGCGTATCACATACAATACAACTCATGATACACAAAAGTATAAATTTCAAATTTGAATAAAATTAATGTAGGCTTGTATTATATATATTACGATATTGTATGTATTATGGGGTGTTTATTACCTCAAGTAAAAAAAAACATGAAAAAAGGTTTGCCCTTGTCACGAAACTTTGACAACTTTGAAGAATATATTCCACATGATTTGTTTATTTTGGAATAAAGTGCAATCCACATGGAAAAATTGGCTAGGGTCATCTTGAGATGATTTTTAGAATTTAGGTATAAAACGAAATGAAACCGTAGATAGAAAAAGGAATAAACAAAACATGGTGATTGGTGAACTTTCAATTTTGGAACAAAAAAAAAAAAAAAAACATGCCCCCACAAAAAAGGAATCTAGAAAAGGACTTGCTCTCATGACTAATGAGAGGTGTATAATGCTTATGATAAAAGAAACACACACCAAATTAATATTAAACCAAGAACTAAGATATATATATAGATAACGTTGAATTGAAGAAAGGTACAATTAAATTAGTTTCCTTCTCACACAGACACAGCTAATAAAGACAACCTTTTTTTTTGTTGAATCAATCCGGAATAAGACTTTCAAGCCTCCTCAGCTCCTCTCCTCCATGGGACGAAATTTGGTACCTACCTATATATATATATATATATATAGTCCTTTACTGTCAATTTTGGATAGTTTTAGAGGGCCCTTCTATAAAGTGTTGTTCTTTATCATTTACATTTACTTTCTTTGATTGCATAGCTAACATCACATCTTAACAATTTCATAGTGCAGATGGGCTTTTTTAGAAATGTTTTTACTATGTTTTTTTAAAAAAAAAAAATTTAATTTGCAAGTACATATATATTAATATAAACCACGTTGAACAATTTAGATCAACTGTTAGAATTTTCAAAACAAAAATATTAATTTGTATTATGGATCAAACCGCGCTATATATATATATATGCATAGTACCAAAGCCTGACTGCTCTTTAAATATAAATCATTGTAATAACACTTGTCAGATTAAATTTGAAAATGATTGATGTTTCTTAGCGAATTGTGTGTGTTTTCTTGTATAAAGCGTGAATATATTGTATATGAATGTGAATTAACGTGTGATTTTGTAGAGAATTAATTTAGATGGTTTCTAGTTATATATTTCGCACATTAAAGCATGAGGTGGTGTATCAATAATCAATATTGATGGTAACGCATCAAAATTTAAGAAGATGGATGGATATATGTTGTTCTTTGCGACTACTGACGGGACCATGCACAGTCGGATTATTTTTTATTTGGAGATTGAAAGAAAATGTTAAAACAAAACATTAATTAGTTAGGAATTAGGAAGGAAGGTTGTATGGGAAAAACAAAAACAAATGGTAATTAATGCAGCAAGATTCAAGAAAGAATATGCTCCGTAAATCTTTTAGAAAAGGTGATGGTGATGGATGCATCATGCGTGATGTGACACGAGGTCAAACCTCAATTAATTTAATTCTATCTATTCTATTTCTATCTATGTGTAATGTGTGTTCCATAATTTCCATTCCTTGCTACCAATACTGAAAACCACGTTTATTTATTTAATTCAATTCAATTCAATAGGAGCTTATCTTATTTTATTATTTAGTTAGGTGACCAGTCAGGTTTCTAGACCATTTTATTTTTATTTTTATTTTTCAAGAAAAGCTCAGAACCTCTCATTAAATTCGCTAGGAATAAACATACATTTTTATCATAAATAAAATTATATGATGCCATTGCCATGCCTCATCCCACCGACGGCCAGCCCCAACTCCCTTCATATCATAAAAGAAAATGTAACTTAATTTAATACCATTCACTGATAAATAATCGTAGGATAATCATCTTAAACAATTTAAAATTAACAGCTAATAAATTGAGATTATGACAACCATTTTCGCTCACTTAATTAAAGTAATGTTCTCCGTGTGAATAACACATGTTTAATGAGTAGAACTAGAGTGTTCCTAAATTCATCAAGTCTCTTTGTAAGCTCAATTCTAAAATTTATTGGATTGATTTCAAATGATGAATATGAACTGTGGAAATCCATCAATCTTACGAGTGATGTGTCCACATACAAATTTTTATATTTTCGTTTTAATTTTTTTTATAGAGTCTAGTGGTCAAAATACGTTCCAAAAATGAATGCATTAAAATTAATTTATGAACCTTCTAATTTTGACAGCCTGATTTTATACTAAATTAATTTGAAAGTTTAAAATTTTTTGTATGTAAACGCATCACTTGTAAGGTAGATGAGTTTTAAAAGTTCGAATTTGCTATTGGAAGTCAATTCGATAAATTTTATAGTTGAGTTTCCAAAGAAGTGTGATGAACTTAGAAACACCGTAGTTGTACTCCATGTTTAATAAATTAATGAAATTTTGACTCTTCAATAATATTAATTAAAAAAAATAAAACAGATTAAAGCTTATAATTTGAATTGTATGTCTGAAGGCAATGTGTGCGGCTGTAGATTTATTATCCTTTAAAAAAGAAAGAAAAAGACACTATAACGGGAGATGGAGATGCGCAGTCCAGTCTCCAGTGAGGGAAAATTAGAAGCTCTGTTTTACATGTAATTCAAACTGTATAGTATAGTGTATAGTGTATAGTGTATAGTGTATAGTGTATAGATGACTTTTTAAGTATTTTTCTTATATGCTTGGAGTTGGTGTTACAATGCAAGCAAAATGCTCTACTTTAATTAGAAACATGCATTTTCTTAATTTTAATTAATCCCTCCCTCCTAACCTTTTTTAACTTTCATTTCCGCCCAATTACATCAACATGACATTTTAAATCCAAATTATGCACAAATTACAAATTAAATTGTCAAAGGTATTAAATTTCTGGACTAATATAATTGAAGATTGATTATTGAAAAAGTATGAAGTGATCCAATTTTGCGGCAATGATAATTCATTAATTTTGAGTGAATTTAAGCCCATTAGATATCATGACAAGTTGACAAACTTGGGTGTAACTTGGAGAATCGGAATAAATATTAGAAATGCTAGCTGAATAGTTTACAATGACAAGGAGCAAGTAGGGTCTAGGGACTATCAAAAAAGACCTCCAAAATAGACACCCCAACTAAGCTACAAGTATGTAGCAATTAGGATTTAGGATTTAGGATTTAGGATTTAGGGGAGGAGAGACCTTGACTCTTGACTCTTGTTTTGTTTCATTCAATTCAAGCATTTAATGAGGCAAATTAAGCATTTAACAAGGTGTTATTATTATAAAATATAATTCATATAATTGATTCAATAATCTAATTAATTTCTCCTCCATACTTTGACAAGGTGGGAATCAATCGATAATCAATTAATTTTTAAAACCTAGACAATTGTTAAAAATAACTCATTTTTTTTTTAAATCTGACAAGTAAAATACAATATACACTTGATACATATCATATACATAAAAAATTATGAACTTTATGGAATTTTCTTTGTTCATAAAATGACATAAAATTGACAACAGTTCATATTTAACACGATATTTAAATTATGAAAATCAATACATTAGTTCTTTAAGAAAAATAACATGGCTTTAATTTTTTGGGGCATGATTTGAGAGTGTTGTGAAGATGAACCAATCCCCACCATACTTGCAATCATTGCATGAATATTATATTTTTTACTATGTAAACAGTAGGCCCAGTGGACTATTTTTTCGATTTCAAAAGGCTTGGGCCTTGGCTGGGATTTCTCATATCTGGCGAGTTATGAGGCCTGAGGTGCTCTTAGTTTTCCAATTAAAAAGACTTAAATTAGGGTCCGATGGGCCATACTATAATAAACAGTCTTTAAACACGTCGAAAATCCAATGTGGAACTTGCTTATTGGATGGACCAAATGACGGTCAACCTCTCCATTGCAAACAAAACAGGAAATTTCAATTTCATTTCCCCGGTCCCTAGTCTATTATGCATGTATGTGTACTCACAAGTCATAGGGTCATAGCCATATTACTGAATTAAATTATTAAAGAAATTTGATGAACTGGAGAGCATTGGCATTAGCATTAGCATTGGAAAGTAGTAAAACTGTCCTATCAAGAATGTATTGTGAGTGAGATCGATCTCGACTCTCGATTCTGGAGTGGAAAGAGGAGGAGCTTTTTGTGACCTTGTTCGCGGCCATGGCGATACTCCTTGTCCTTGCCATTTTTCTATTAGAGCAGCTCCAGGCTCCAGGTCCCGGTATTGAAAACAAACAACTCCTTTTGATTCTTTGGTTTCTTTTGTGTGATTGTGAATCTGTGATGCTTGATGCTTGGGAGTTGGGGGCGATCAACTGAATATTCCATCTCCTTATCTGATTGATTGATTAATTGATTGATTAATTGATTAATTGATTCTTAATTAATCCTCACACCACTCTTAAGCACTAGTAGCTAGGGGGAGAAAGAAACACAGCAATCAATCCTCAATCCTCAATCCATGGCAAGAGAAACTGTCTCTTTGACACTGTTTGTCATCTCATGGCTTCTCCTCTTCTCTTATGCTGCCTCCAAGAAACCACCCTCCACATCCACATCAGCAAGGAAGGAGGATATACCTTACATCAAGTGTCAGGTGTGCCACAAGATCGCACACCAGATCCATCACCAGGTGCACAACAAAGACGCTCACATTTCTCCCAAAAAGGTCCCTTCTTATATTCCTCCAATTCAGAGCTTACTTTTTTATTTCCTTCATTTCATTACTAAATTTCCTTTTGTTTTGATTAATTATGAGCGCAGGTGTCAGAGCTTGAGATAATTGAAATCGTTGAGAATGTTTGTAATCTAAAGAAGCAAGAGACTGATTGGATTTTGCAAATCGACATTGTTGAAAAGGGGGCCAAATTGGAGGTGAGCTTACGGATTGGTTAAATTATGTTCGTTTAATATAAATTGACTTTTCAACTAATCTCTTATTTAGTCGTTCCTACTTCGCATTATATGACTTCTTTTTATTTCAGTTGGTTGAACAAGGTGTAGAAGGGCATTGCAATTCAAAGTGTAAAACCATTGAACGGGCATGCCAAGAGGTAATAACACTTATTGTATTGCCTACTGGTTTATTTAGTTCTTTATTTCATGTTGCATGTTATTAGTGGACAAAAAAATGATACAAGTGAATTTTCATACCCACTGTCAGCTATGACCAAAAGAATTCAAATATGTTAACAATTGTAGGGGATAAAAAAACCTTGGTTGGTGTGATTTCTCTATGGCTACAAACCTGCAAATATTATTCCATTGGTAATTATCAATTAAAATATTGTTCAGGTAATTGGATTTGCCGACACAGATGTTGCTGAATTTTTCTACAAAAAGCGACCATCCATTGATGAATTGGCGAATTATCTCTGCCATGACCTCTCTGATGCTTGTTCAGTGAAGACACCTCCTGTTTCAAAGGTATATTCTTATTGCACATACAATATGAACCTCCTGTGACTACTTCACTGCCCATACCATATACTAACAGTTTCAATAACTATATATCTTCTTTATGTTTTAGTGCAGCACCAGTTCTCAGTTTTAATATTGAATTTTGTTAAGTTGACACTGGGCCCATTTGATGTGTTCGAAAAGAAGGAATCCAAGAAAAATATGAGAAATGATTTTCAAAGATCTATGTTTCTTGTGTTTTCTGGGAAAATTTTGGAGAAAACAATGTGAGCCAAAATTGAACTATTTTCTTTCGTTCCTTTCCTTTTCCAACAAATCAAACAACATTGATCCAGGAAAAGTTGCTAGTTTTCTCTATTTTCCTTCATTCTCTAGCACATCAAACAAGCCCACTGTGGCATAACTGAGTTTAGACTGGGAAAATAGGGATTTAACCTCCATCTTATTTGATGACAAATCAAAACCAGACGAAGCTTGATGTCATTTGAGTGCACACACAGAGTACCTCGTTGTAGTGACTGCGTTTTTGTTGTACTTTTATTTATTGGCATGTATTTATTTATTTATGTCAAATTTCAAACTAATATAACCCTACAAACTACAGGATAGAATTCCTGGCGAACCATTCGTCCCAAAACCATCAAAGGATGCTGAGATGGAAAAGATAATGAGGTCAATGCAAGTAAGTTGACAAAATAGAATAAAAAAAAAGTTGAAATTATAGATTGGTTTTTACTTTATGCTATTTATTTTATTTATTTTTAACTTTGTGCAAAAGCATTATTGATATGTAAAGACCCAAATTTGTTGCTATTTGCAACTGGCATCCAATGTTTTGCCATAAAATCCACCATTTGGCGTCGTTGAAACTGACAGCATGGGGGCAGAATTGCCAACATTCTATTGTAGCATACCTATTCCGTCATACTAGGTTGCGTTTGAATTGATCCAAAACATGTTGGGTGTTACTAGCATCTTTGAGTAATGCAAAGTATTATTGCAATTACTATAAATTGTGTTTTCAAGAAGAAATGAAATCAAGTGGATCCTGTCCACTTTTCAAAAAAAAAAAGGTAAAGGAAATAAAACAAACATTTGTTATGAAATAAAGAAATGTATTATTGTTCGTAAGGAATTTATTGGAAATTGAGAATGCTTGTTTTTAATCCAGGATATGCCCGGTGCACCAAATATGAAGATGTATTCAAAAGAAGCTTTAATGAATAATAATTTTGGTGATGATGATGATGATGAAGATGAAGATGATGATGATGACGAAGACAACTTCCCTAACAACTTGGTAACCTACTTTTATTATTGTTGTGAAATTCTTCTTTTTTGTTTCCACTTTCCACCAACATCCTTCATGTCAGTAAAGTTGTCAATTGATTCATGGTTTGCTTTTTGCATACATACCCTTTTAAAGATGACTCGTATTGTTTTCATAGAATATTTTTGTTGATAACCCCTCATGGAAGGAAGCAACCGAAACTGTTTTATTAGTTATTTCATAACATGGTCATAAAACATTATATTTTAGTTGATTCATTTTACATGATTGTCCTTTTGTATCACCTTTTGGAGAATATGAAAAATATGTATTGTAGATTACCATAAAGCTTGAGAAACGAATTTATTATTGCAAATAAAAAATCCAGAATCTAGCACTTACTGTCAGAAAATACTGGACATTGTGTTGGACTTTCTTACAAATGCAAATCATGTTTTAGGGAAAGATTATGAAAAACAAGGGAGCACCAAAGGACTTGAAAGAGAAAATCCTTCAAGGAGTAGCTGAGAAGAGTAAGCAAGTCAAACAGCACATAAATAAAGCTTCACAAAAGATCAAGAAATGGTGGAAGGGGGTTAAAAAAGCTCCTCCAAAGTCTCCAAAGTCAAGCAAGTCCGAGCTTTAAGTACCTAAAGAATATCTATCAGCTATTGTATTGATGTATGAGATTTGTATTTTGCACAAAAGAGACTTGTAGAGGAGAATTGTAGCATGTAGTGTCTTGTTTCTGTTTGATTAGTGGAGAAAATTTTGGTGTAGAGCTGTTAGAACAGCTTTATTTATACAACTTAAGCAAATGCTAGTTATTTATTGATTGAGCTGTTTCGATTTTCTTGCTATGGTAAAAGAAGAAATACAGAACTGCTACTTTTTTGATAGGTGAATTTAGATCATGATCGCCAAAGTGTTTCAAAATGCCATTTTAATTTATCTCAGTCGGAGAACCTCAAAAGTATCACTTGTTTTTCATTTTCATATTTCAACACCAAAGGATTTTTGTTTATTCGTGTTGTTTGCGCAACTATATTTTTTTACCAGCACCTGTGCCGATTGCCGAAACTAATTTCTCCTTTCTTTCCAAATTTCAGATTAATTAGAAGATTAACAATCTCCACCAAAACATATTTTACAAGATTTCCACAAAACCTTACTGCAAGCTCATCTTAACCTCTATCGTCACTTTATTAGCGAAGGAATATTCATCTGTTGCAAATTACACTTGAACACCACCACCACTTTCAGTTCCAACCACCATTTCCCCCCCATCCCCCCCCCCCCCCCCCCCCCCCCCCCCCCCCCCCCCCCCCCCCCGTGTACTGTTCTCAGTTCTCACTGTTGATTTGGATTGAAACTCAGTTTATCTTACGAATTTTTTCTATAGGATATTTGATATTATATTATTATTGATCTTCATCTCACATAGAAAATTAGGAGTAAACCTAACTTTGTTACAAGGAGGACTTGGTGAGCATAAGCTTCAAAATCTATTGAATTGATTTCAAACGACAAATGAAAACCGTTGAAACTAATTTACTTCACGAGTGATGTGTACATGCAAAATTTTGAAATTTTCGAAATCCATTTTTTCATTTAATTTTTTTACCGCTTGGCTTGGTACGACTTTGAAATTTTCAAATTTTTGCATCTACACGCAGTTTGGATTCGTTATTTGAATCCAATCCGATAGATTTTGAAGCTAGCTTTGCTCGAAAAGTAGCATTGTTCGAAAAGTTAGCTACACGCACACACTAGCTTTGCTCGAAAAGTGATGTGTGTACATTGTTCACAGGAAATATGTAAAGATTTCATGTTTAAGAAGGGTTCAAATTGTATTCCTGTATCATCATCCCCCAAATTACACTTTCATTGAACCGCATACCAGCAAAGACGTCTATCGGGACTTCCACACTAATATACCATTGTCTTTTAAATTTACTGCTCGATAGATCAAGAGAATTCTATTTGGACTCTCATTAGAAACAAAGTTTATTTCGTCAGAGGCCAAGGTGCCCCAGCCATCACTGCCTCTATTTCCCATGTCTCTCTCGGGCAATTTGTCATATTCCTGCATCCCCCATCAGTTACACACTGAAATAAAAAAGGAAAAAAAAAATGAAAAATGAGAAGAACAGAAAACATTAGTGTAGTAATGGCAGAAATAAAGAATGATACCTAGACTCGTATGGCTTAATATTATACACAGCAAGTTACAGGACAGCGGTGATTAAATATTTGATTGTGCAAAGTATTATATTCTCAAATAGGATACCGGTGGCCACCAAAGTAGGTAGCTCCAATTGTCCCCACTTCTCAGTATACCACCTTTTATGTGTAGTAAACCTTATGGGAGCAATATCCATATATACCCTTTTGTGACTACTTATTTTCAGACATTACCAGTCCCCTGTCAAATAATGCAAACCATAGCTGATATGACAACACCATACCACATCACTTTCAATTCTGACTCCACCAAACTTTCTGAATTTCTCGAGTTTTTCATGATTCAAGAATTTCGTGATAGCTGGGTTATCTGCAGCAGGAATCAGCAGCGCTTCAATGAAGTAGCAACCCGGCTCCACAGTTATAACCTACCATGTCAGATCAAATAGAATATTAAGAACCCTTAATTAATGTTATTATCCTTGCAAAGTATTATAATCTTGGAGATTGATAACGTTTTTTGTCAATTCATCAGCCAAGATAGACAATATATCATTCAAAACAGTTGCAAATGAAAATCAAAATAAACTTTAAAACACTGACCATGCCTTCCTTGAGCTCCCTCACAGTCCTCAAGGAGCTTAACCCAGGTTCTTTAGGTCTCTCCAGTCCCTACAAAACATGGGACAATTAGTACCAGTATTAACTAATCAACAGCAATTAAATCAGGTCACAAAAAATACAATTTAGAACCAACTCATTGAAAAACCCACCCTCTAAAATGAAAAATGTCATTGCATTTTCCCACAATAAAGAATAACAAATATCATGCATCTCACTACACGTTATGATCAGCTTTTGCAGCAAGAAATTAGAACAGCACCGACACTCAATAAAGACGATGAATTATGTCCCTGTAAAATTACCGACGCTCCCTCCTGTTATGATGTTACTTGACGTGCAATAACCTTGATATGTCTATTATAGATATGTAACCCCTATCAATCAACCTTTTGGATCTTGTTAACCAAAGAAATACTGTTGGGCTATGGTTAACCCAGCTCCTCCAAATGAAGAAAACCCAAGATGCTCCAAGTATTCTTGCCTCTTGGTGTATGTTCGTTCCAACCTTCAACCCAAGAATGTTCCTCCTCATTGGTGCTCTCCATGGCGCTGAACTTTTTTTTTCCAAGGTACTACCAATTTTCATTGATATTTGGAACAACAGAAAGTATTCAAAAGAATTGCTTTCCCAAAAAGGAGCGACTAGTACCAAACTCAATAGTATACAGTTTCCACAAATTATTTTGTTTGTAAAAGCATAAGAGGAGGAGTTTACATGATATTTGTTGTTCTTATTTGGTGTAATAAAGCTTAAGTTCAAACCTCTGCATAACCACCAGGATCATGCGTGTCAATTCCTAGCAAATGTCCTAAACCATGAGGCATAAAAACTGCACCTACTCTTTCAGCCATCATTTCATCCACATTACTGAAACCAAAAAGAAATTTATTCATCATTTCAATCACTATTCACATACTTTTATATTAACAAGTAATCAAGGTTATATGCATACCCCTGAACAATTTCTGCTTTGTTCAAGGCCTCAAGGATTGTTTTCTCTGCCAACCTATACAGAAAAATGTGAAGTCACATCAATTAAGCACAATAACAGGTAAGTACATGCTTCCCTCTAGGCTTGTCCAATCAAGATTGATATCATGGTCTACATTCTTCATGTGTGAATCTGATTTGAGAATTGAATTGCATTACAAGTGCAACAGTTCGTAAATCCATTTTAGATCATATCCGTTGCACATGGATAATTAGGTCCGGATTTCTAGTTAATATGGCAAAGTCAGATAACATATCAAGTACAATATGAAAAATAACACAAATAAGAAATAGCGTGTTAAATAATCATAATATTTGAATCAGTCTCGAATCACTTGAAATATTTACAAGGGTTTGTCAATTCTCTAACAGCTTCACACCAGTAAGAAAATATGCAACTAAGATTAATTTAATTTCTTTGCAGTCCACAATTCTACTTACTTGTGCATGTTAACCCAGCTAACTCCTGGACGCATGGATGATATGACATTGTTATGAGCCTGAAGCACAGCCTGAAAGCCATCTCAAAATTAGGTCTAGTTTTCACTTAAAATAACAGAATTTGTCATAAAAAATGTACATTATCAGAATAGGCCCTTACATTGTAGATGATAGTCTGATCTTTAGTAAATTTTCCATTGATCTGAAAAAAAGCACCAATATTAATATGCTTATATGCTGCTGGAAATTATAAAAAAAAATAGAGAGTATAAATGCAACATAGAGATTGTAATGCTCACAGGAAAAGAACAGGTAATATCTGAACCATAGAAGTGATATTCAGCTCCCATATCCATCAATGCTATATCCCCATCTTCCAAAGTCTGGAAACAAAGTTCACAATAAAATAACTAGGTAAATGAACATAAAGATAAATGTATCCAAAGTTGTGTCATATCCATGAACTGGAAAGGAAACAATACTTTATCATTTGGAGCCGCTGCATGACCATAATGAAGAACAGAGCTACAAAACAAATGAAAATAAATATTAAGTAATAGATGTTACCAAAAAGCTTCAATACTTTTCCGGCCACGATTGGTGCCACTAGAAATAACCAATAGAAAAAAAAAAAAAAAAAAAAGACCTGTTATGCCCAGTAGCACAAATACATGTATAAGAGTTGTGTCTACAGCCACCATACATATATGTGTGGTGTAGAAAAATGCTTTCTAGCTGGTACTCCTTCATGCCTGCCTTTGCATTTCTCATTACCTAATAGCATATGTTTCAGAACTCAATATTGGAATTTATAATTTTGCTAATTTGAAAAAATAACCAAGGATGTTAAAAACAAGAAATAACTAAATTCACTGAAGTCACGTCCAATTGGAAAATTAAATAGGAAAGTGCTGAACATGTATACAGAAATCTAATTCTGCTCCAGATTTCTAATCAAACAATATTTGTCAGACAACTAAGGTCAAAACATCATAAAATAGTTCAGATCAGGAGTGCAAAGAACCCATGTAATGACAAAAAGTACATTATTATATGTTAATTTACAGTGGGCTTTATATAATCTAGAAGTAACACAAATAGATGGATGTTCTGCAACTTTGGTGAAATGGTTAGTGGTGTTTGAAAAGGAAAAAAAGAGCCCCTTCAAAAATTAAATTTTTACAGAATAAGAAGATTGAAGTACCTGAATATGAGCCTCTGAGCTTACATCATTGGCATATTGTATTATAGAAAGTTCTTGCTCAGACTTTATAACACGGCATTCAGTCAAAATTGGATGGAGTGTATTCAAATCAATTTCAAAATTCTCCATTCCCTGTGCAACTTAATGGTTAGTTTCATTTTGTAGTCTCGTGGGGTGTAAGTAACTACAAATTGTCCAAGAAGAATCGGATATAACTAAGGATATATAGATGGCTTGTAATGAACCTTATGTCAAGAACAGCATGATTTTGCAAATAGATACCTTGTCTCTGACATTATGAGAAAGTATTTCATCGATTTTACAAACTACATTATTTGTTGACGACAAATGAGAAATTTTCTTTCTTGAAAAGAGACAAAAAAAGGGCAAGTTCTCTCTCTACACATAACTATTGTGTCAATCATCAGAGGCTATTTATGTGCACAGTAGAAGTGTAAGTACAGTACCGACAGATATTAGAATTGTATATAATAGATTAATAAGGATATCTGAAGTCTCAATCACCTCAAATTTAGCAGGTTTGGAATAATTGTTGCTGTCTGTATTCATCCCATACAACATATAAAGAAGTGGCTTATTCTCCTTTTCCTTGAATAAATTTTGAAGTGTTTGTGTTATCTCATCAACATAAAAGACCAGATCAACCATGTATCTTTCCTGTAGAAACAAAGAAAAGACAAAACCCTCATGATCAAAATTGTCGTCTTTTATTTAATTGATTTCAGATCAATTGCAAATTTGGATACCGGTATGATGCTCTATGTGGTGTTAGTATAGATTATGTCTAAAAAGCAGAAAGTAAACTCACCTTAAAGTAAGATAATGGTTTTATTTCACCAAGCCAAACAGCATAATCAGCTGGTAACCTTGGGGCAAAAAGTATAGATTTTCCAGTAGAAATGTCCTTTAGAAAAAAAAATGGAAAGAAATAGAGGTGTGTTAGCTAAAAAAATTGAAGAACAAGAAAAAAAAAAAAGTTACTTTATTATAAGTTCGACTCAACTAAAGGCACTCCCAAAAACTCATTCTACTAGATATTCATCAATTTACATGCAATTATACTATTTAATTCTGCATTTTCCCTTTAAAAAGAAAAGAAACAAGAGAACTGTAAACTTCTAATTGGAATTTGGATGTTTAAAAATGTGAACTAAGGCTCTGATCTCTAAATTTGCATTTTATACCATAAGGATATAATTACTATGAACAGTTTAATTGATTACTACAGTCCAGTTAGTAAAACTTGCAGTCTGGTTTGGTACTGTATTCTTATTACAAAATTCTGGTATAACAGGCAAATTTGATTTGAAACATGAATAAGACTTATCAACCTAAACAACATCAACAGAATCAGAAACAAAATGAATTCAAAGAGGAAAAGAAATAGAACTCACAATTGCTCCATAAAATCCCGGCTCACACACGCCAAACAAATAGGCAAAGTAACTCTCCTGCCTACGTAGTCAAATATATACTTTCAAATGCAAGGTAACCATGATATATTAATTTAACATATAGCATAGGGGTTTACAATTAACCCCCTCATTCCTGATCAAATCGTGTGGAGATGGAATACCAGAGGATTATTCAGAGTTCATTATTTTTATGCAAGGTTAGAGTTTAGAGGTATAGTAAACCATAAATAAATTACAGTGTTTGGAAGATAAATATACACCTTAAAATTTATTGTGATTAGCCAAAAGAAGAAAAAAAAAATCTAACTGCTGACTTACTAGTAAAAAAAAAGGGGGGCTAGCAAGGAGAGTTGATCATTTGTTTGTTTTAATTGGTCAGTTGGTAAAACTCTTTGGAATTGGATTGCCACATACAATAAGTTGCAATTTGTTGGGAATACAGAAACATAGTAAATAATTGACATGATACATGAGGATGAGGTTAAAAAGTAAAATGAGATTGATTAGATTAGATATAGAATAACCTGAAGAGGTCGATGTGATCCGTACAATATCTTGTCTGTTCTTCCCCTCCCTGAAGGAGAAGAAAGCCGTGGGAGGGCGAGGGACGGGAGGAGGCAGAGAGATGGTCGCGAAGGGAATCGAGAAGCTTCTTGCGGTTGGTAACGTGGAGGTCCATGGGGACTAGAGGAGGGGACAGCGTGGAAGGAGGAGAGGAGGCCATGGCGATCAGGCGATCAGGCGATGGCGAGATCTCCACCTCCGCCGTGGTTTTATAATTCCTTGTTTAGTTTTCAAAGTTTGCAATCCGAAATTTTTACTAATAAAAAAAAAAACACTTTTTTCGCATAATTCCCAATCATCAGAGCCTTTTTTGGAAACATATATTTTGTTTTTTTGTTTTTAATATAGTGTTTAGTTATTTTGTTATTTTGTATTAAATGTTATTTGTTGGATATGTCGTTTATTTTTAAATTATTGTTTGTTTATCAGATTAAAATTTCGAGTCTGTTGTTTGTGTACAAAGAAATAATAATATAATCAACAAAATAAATAAAAACGAAAGCAACAAAATAAATAAATCATAGTATCTGACAAAAATAATTATATCACAATATATGACAAAAACATCCAATAAACTATAAATCACCTACAAGTTTGGACTAAATACTATCTTCTGCTGCTTCTTTCTGAACCCCTACCCTGCTTAGGGAGTGGCGTCTCGTCTATATCATCTGAGTCGTCCTCCTCAATTTCAGATGACTGTTGGACTCCAAGACCAAAAACCGTAGTCTGTCTAGACTCACCCTATGTGAATAAATATGCCTGCCTCGCAATCGAGCCATCGAGCGAAGGGTATGCCTTGGGAGGATATGAGCTCTATTGTGTGCAGCCTCCAAGAAATTCCGGATGGGCTCTATCTGAACATAGCCCGACTGATAGGCAAGAAGTACTGCATGAGTCAGACTGTAACCTGAGAATACAGTCTATCTCCTTCGGTGCCAAACTCTGCCAAGATGTTGTAATATGGCGGCTCCTCCTCACTCTGCAATAACTTACAAATTAGTTAATCAAAAATTCTGGAAAAAAAAATCACAATTAGGTATTTTAAATAATACAATACCTCAGCATCCTGAGTAGGCAGGATCGGGTCTGCTGCTCGACATAATGCCTCTGCACCTCGGTTGAACGCATGACCAAGGGTCTTAGCGTTCTGGAAACTATGAAACAATGCCTCGTTACCAACGTAGCGGACGTAGATATCAGGCTCGTTAGATATGTCATCAATTTGATCACACGAGCCCACTCCAGCGCATCTGAGTAGAGAGTCGAGACGTGACACATGGCGGCTCCCAGTCTATGGGACCGCCACATGTCGTTGCGGTCCTAGTAATTTTCGAATTCTGTGTAAAAAAGTGTTTTCTATTTTAGAAATGTTATTAATAAAATTTTCGGGTTTGCAATATGAAGCAGAAGAAATGTGACAATTGTGTTAAAATAACACATGACTGTGAAATTTTTGTAAATATCCAATAAAAAAAGTCCATGTCAAATTTTCTCTATGCTCCTTTTTTTCTTGTCAATATTTAGGTATGTTTGGATGTGAGCTAGAATGGTTATAATAGTAAAATTTGATATTAGTAGATAAAAATAGAAGAAAAAAAATAGTGACTTTCAGATTAGTGAAAAAATAATGATATTCCAATTGTTAAAAATGTTATTTGGAATAGTGAATAGTTGTAACTGAGACAAAATAGTATTAACAATGTGATAATAAAGAACAAAGATAGACAAGAAGAGTCTCAACGTAATTGTCACGGCGTAGAAATGACAAAAATGGCGCTAATTTTATCATTTCAAGACTATATTAGCAGAAATCGAAGAAGAAAACATTTTTTTCACTCCACATTTCTGAATAGTAGTTATTTCAACATTTACAAAAAATTGAGAATAATAGCTGTTCTAATTATTTTAAATAGCAAAAATATTATTTGAATGCATATTGTTATTCCAAAGTCCCTATTCTCGAATAACTCTTTATTTCAACTATTCTCACTTCATCCAAACACACTTTGGTTTCTTCATGCACTTCTCTATCAATACTTTAGTAACTCCAACTATTCTCACTTCATCCAAACATACTTTAGTTTCTTCATGCACTTCTCTATCAATACTTGAGTAACTGGACAGTGAAGAATGGGGGCAGTGGAGAAATGGAACAGCAGCACAATTAACTAGAAAAAAAATCAAAATCCTAAAACTGTTAGATATTCAAAAATAAAGAGTTCGAGCCTCACCCCCTCACAGCCTCCGCTGTGAAGTTTCCAAAAAAGATAAGTATTCGATAGTGGTTTTATAATAGGATCCAGATAACTGTCCCCGCACTCTCATCCCCCCTCTATCCCCGCACTAAAAGACAAAAAAGTCCGCACTAAAAGACAAAAAGTCTAGTTCTGCGTAGTATTTAACATTTATCTGTAGTGTATTTACAGTGCACCGAACAAGTATTTAACTCTATTTATTGGAGTATTAACTGTTTGTCCAACAGCGAAACAATATCTATCCCCACAAAAAATTAACATATTTGTCACCGCATCCCCGCACTAAAAGACAAAAAAAAAGGTTCCGACATTTGATGGTTTAAATTTCCTGCAGTATTTAACTTCAATCTTTAGTTTATTAATAGTGCATCGAATAAGTATTTAACTCTATTCATTGGAGTATTTAACTGTCCGTGTCCAACAGCGACACAATCTTTGTCCCCACAAAAAATGACAAAATAATTTGATATCGCCCCGCACATCAGTATTTTACTTTAGGAATGTTAGTATTTAACGATATGAACGTTAGTATTTATCTTTAAAGTCAAAAGTATTAATTTCTAAAATTATAAATAAGTTGCAGGGATTCTATTTAGCATCCTATATCTTAGTATTTAACTTTATACACATCAGTATTTAACCTAAGGAATGCTAGTATTTAACTTTATGAACGTGAGTATTTAACATTATGAAAGTTAGTATTTATCTGATGAAATGACAAAAGAAAAAATATAATATTTATTCAGATTAAGGAAAGAGATCAGATTTAATTAAGATAGATAATTAATGTGGGGAATGATGCTAATTATGGTAGTTAATTAATATGGAAAAAGTACATAGATGGAAATGGAATGTGAGAAGAATGTTAGTTAAGGTAGTTAATTAATATGAAGAGAGTGTGGGGATAGTGGGGAGATGGAAATAATTATTCTTTATAATATTGTCGCCTCTGTTAAATAAAGGTAAAGCTTATGAAGGTAGCAAGAACTGTAGGAAGAAGAGAGTATCATCAAAGCGCAAATAGACTTTTAATCAACCAATCGCTTACCTGCATCTCAATTTTTTCACTTCACGGATAAATAAAATTATGTGAACGACCAAGAGTACAATTACTCAATCATAAACATGAAACTAAAAAATGGAAAATTAGAAACATAAACAGCCGAAATGTTAACAAGATTAAATGCTCTCACAGGTCTCTTTAGTGAGCATAAGCTTTATAACAGCTTTTACTCAACCAAAAGGGCACAACAGTCACAAGCAAGGCAGATAGGCACATCAGTCACATGCCGCTTCCAACCAACATAACAAATACAGAGAGAAACAAGAATAATGCATGCTGACACACTGACAATTATCAATCTTTTAAACTAGATAGATGCAAAGCTCAAAGCTACAGACCCTTACTGGAAACACCATTATCCTATACTAGAAACCAAACCTAACAAAAGTTTTCAACAAAAGCTAAGTTCACAACAATCATGACAAAGATCCAAGAAAGTTATTTTTTAACTTGGAGGTGTCTTGCTGCCAGCAGCAACCGGGGCACCACCACCAGGACCAGGAGCAGCCTGTGCACCGCCACCTGGAGCACCGGATCCGGACCCCGGAGCAGCAGTGCCATCCTTTGAATATGCTGGTGCTGGTGCTGGTACCTGACCATAGGCACCACCTCCACCATACGAGGACTCACTGTACTGACCATAACCCCCATATCCAGTACCATAGCCAGATTGAGGTGGTGCAGCCTGACCCTGCGGGTAGCCTGGTTGAGCATACCCAGCTTGAGCAGAACCAGTTGGTGGAGTCTGGCCATAGAGAGGCTGCGGTGGTGGTGGTCTTTGTACATATGCTGCTGCTTGTCCATAACCAGGTTGACTAGAACTGTACCCTGGCTGTGATGGTACAGGCGGATACCCTTGCGTTGGATAACTTGTAGGAGCGGTCATGGGTGGCTGGCTAAGATACCCTTGCTGACTGGAGGCGGCCCCAGATGATGGTGTTTGCTGAGCTGGCGATGCTTGCGGAGGAGTAGAGTTGGTTGTAGTGCCACCTTGTGCAGTATAATTAGATGCTGACCCATCCTGGCTGGAAGTTTTTGTAGGTGTCGTGTAACTAGTTGCAGCACTATAGTTGTAGCCAGCCTGAGCCTGAGCCTGAGCCTGAGCCTGAGGCTGGGAATAACCTTGGGAATAGCCGCTGGAATACGCTGATGCATCCCCGTAAGAGCCTTGCGCGGTATAACTGGGTGGCTGAGCATAACTATAGCCAGTGGGGTCCGTTGAAGTAGGTGGCACAGTGGAAGCTCCAGTTGGCTGTGCCTGTGCTGGCTGCGGCACTTGGTGTTGCTGTTGGTTGTAGTAATCATAGCCACCTGGAGCTGGCTGTTGCGATTGTGCTGATTGATTGGATGACTGATCCCACCCTCCAGTTTGGTACGATGAAGGCGGGTAGCCTGGGTACTGGGGCTGAGGCATGTTGTACTGAGGTTGGGGGGCCCCAGGATATGCAGAAGTAGGCTGCATATAGTTGTTGTAAGAGGGCTGCGATGGAGGTGGGGGCCAGGTATTTGACTGAGGTCGTGGGGCTCGGTAGCCGCCCCCTGATGGATTCCTGAGACGAGTCTGACAAAATAAATAAACAAATTATATTTCATATGCTACTCCAAAAAGCTTATATTACAATAGAGAGGATAATTGCAGGAGAACCAAGGAAAGAGACATGCGACAACAGAGGCGAATGAAGAACAAAAGAAGTTCAACAAAGTCATACATAGCAATCAATGTGAATTCAAGAAAAAAATCTACTTACCAATAAAGAGAAAAGAGGCTGGTGCCATTGACAGATGCCCCCACCTATGCTCTCTCCCCAGGAGAAAAACTATGGTCTATAAAACAGTTGCCACAACTATATACCAAGTACAGTTTGCAACAAAACCAATATTGATTGCCATACATAGACATATGTAGTTTAACCGATTTTAAATTTATGTTAACAACAAGATATATTTGAGATACTATCTGTAGTGATAGCAATTAATAACACAAAACTAGTGCACTTTGTTAGCAAGTTTATCTATAGTAACTATACTATCCCTGTAACCTGGGATCGAGAGCAACATGAGAAAAGAAATAATAGATACAAGACAAACATATGGTTGACAGAAGATGCAAAAGTAAATATCCAAAATATGTTCAATATACAACAAATTGGTTATTCAGGAAGTGCAACTAGACCAGCTTTAAAAAAGTAAGAACCATGAGTGAATCAAATAAAACTCTAATGTGGGTGGAGCCATCCTGCAGAGAGTAGCATATCCAAACATATATATGATAGGACAAGCAAGCAATAATATAATATGAGCTTCTTAAGTATCAATTATTCCAAATTAAACCAATTTTTATTACTCCTCCAGGACAAAGATAAACAGAGAGAAGGAATAAAAGATTCTAGAGCCGTGTACCATGACGAGGAAAGAATAAGAATGTACAATTGCAATTGAGAAAATACCACAGGCACTAATAAGGAAAATTGCACAGTACAATGCACTAAGAAACTTCCCAGAAAATGAAAAAGAAGAATACAATTTATTGCATACCTCACTTAGTATTTCATTGAGCAATTGCTTTGCAACTTCTATCTGTTCTTCTGTGCCGTCTACATAAACTGTTCTCTCCGTTGAAGTGTCTCCAGGCGGCAAATGTAATGGAATAACCTAGTAATAATACAAGCAAAACATGCTATCCATATACATTGAAAATAACAAAGAAGTACCAAAGACATCACCTTGATTTTTTATTTTACAGTTAAAATTTGGAGCTACCTTTTTCTTATCAAGTATAAACAACAAGCTTTAACCAAAAAAACTACAAACAGCACCGGTGCGGTCAGTACAAAGAGCGCATAGCTCGACAAGAATAAGTTCATCACATCAGTATAGTACCACCATAAAGTACTGATATGAACTGGCCTGCTAGTAATATTCTTATATGATTTCACTAGTGTGAGTGAACAGAAGCATTGATAAAGGTAAAATCATAAAATTAGATTTATTCAAGTCATAACATTTTCATTTCTTAAATTGTAAGAAACCAAAGAATAAATAAATGGAGCAATCCAGGTCATCTCAGCAATTTAGTTTGCACCTATACTGAAGGCCAGTAGTAAAAAGAGCAATTTGCATAAACAGACACAAATGGCATACTAACAACAAATAAAGAAAACAGCTAAAATTCCATTCAGTCACCAACTAGCATTAAGATAACAATAGCAATATGCAAACCTGGATCCGAGCACCGGACTTGGCTTGCATACTTTTTATAGTCTCGCCACCTTTCCCTATAACCAGACCAACCTGGAGAGATTTTCAGGTTTAAAGCATTGACAATATGTGGTAATATAGAATTTAAAAGGAGGGAAAAAATAAATTTTGAAATTAATTAATTCACATAAATTCACATACCTTGTTATTACCGATTTTTATCTGGTATGTTTCTCCGCCAGTCTGCGCAGGACCGCCCACACGGCGGCTTGATACTATGTCAGAGACACCAGCATCAGCCTACATAAACATTGAAAAACATATTAAAAATTTTGAAATTGCATGGACTAAAGGCATTAAAGAGAATGTCCTAGTTTGACCGTTATTACCATAAAAAAAGCAATCTGAGCCATAATTTATAAATTAAATTCAAATACAGGTAGAAAAGAACCCTGTAATTAAGGAACCGACCATAGAGTTAACATGTTCAACTGGTTCTTTTGCAATGGGCATGGAAATTGCAACATAGTATTAACACATCATTTTTTATCATACTAATAAGCAAATAAAGGGATGAACTTGGGGGAAAACAAAAGGAAGTTGACCTGAGCAAGAACTTCAGCAATGAGCTCCTCGGCCTTAGCAATCTGTTCTGCAGTGCCCTGAATCTCAACGGACCGGGTTGGAGAATTGGGATCCGCATCCATGTCCCTGGTGACCTGAATCTTGGCTCCTGATTGCACCTGCAGGTACTTAATAGTATCCCCTCCTTTCCCAATAATAACACCCACCTACAATTGACCAATCAGTTAGAAATTCACTTGGCTTTTCTTATGTTATCATCATCTCTTCTACTTTTTGGTAGGAAGGAATTAGATGAGGAATGGTGTGACTTGAAAATAATTCATTTTGAAAGGCTCTCGATAACTAGAATGTTTTATAGATATGTTGCATGGAAAACACAGCTACAAGTTCAATTTTAAAATATTTCTGGGTGCATCATTTTCCAAAAGGTTAATTATAAGCATCATAGATCTCCGCCAGGTACAGCACAGTTACCCTTTTATAGATAGACAGGGAAAGAGGGAGAGGGAGAGGGAGAGTCATACCCGCCCATTTGGTATGTCAATTTTCTTGCTGGAGCCATGATAATTATATGATGCAAATGAAGTGGTGCTGGCTTGAGGAGGAGGTAACGGTTGACTAGTGAACTTGCTCATGAAAGCTGCAACAAGAGAGAAGAAAAGGCAGGGAGGTCACAACCCAGAAACTATAAGACTAAACTAAATCCAACGGGCTCCCACAATTAAGTCACAATAATATATTTATTTATTTATTTATTTATTTATTTACATTTGAAAACAAACAGTAACAACAAGAACAACAAAAAGGAAAAGGGGTCCCACAATGTAAGTTAAGTTTTGAGTTTTGAGAAATGTGGTGAATGAAGAAGAGTTGGCTGCGATGGTCCCGTAGAAAGCATTACCTAAATCAGATCCGTTGTCGGTCTTGGGGCGCTTGGCCTCAGCATCGCTGAAGAGCTTGGCTGCGATGGCCTGGGCGCGCTGCTTGGCTGCCTCTATTTCATCCATGGGCGGAGGGACGTTATTGTAGGAGTGTGAATCCTGCGTGGGAGCGGCAGCGGGAGCGGGAGCGGAGGAGAATCCAGACTGACGGCGCGGGGGAGGCGTGTCGGAGTCATCATATTTCCTCTTGAAATCCGATCGGGACGAATAGCCTCCTAGCTCCTCCGCCATTTGTGGAATTTGTGGAATTAGGGTTAGGGTTAGGTTTTGGGCTAAAATGGGCGAGAGAGAGAGAGAGAGGATATGCAATTGCAAAGCAAATGAACGGAGGCCGTCAGAATGATCCGCTTTATTCATTCATTCATTCATTCATTCCGCTCTTTACAAATTAACCCCCCTACTATTTCTTTATTCATTATCTATATATGCTGCGGCTGCCTTATAGTAATAAGTCATCAAATCTGACAATCATGCTTCAAACAATATTATATCTAAAGAGTAGAACTAGGGTGCTCCTAAGTTCACCAAGCCTCTTGTGAACTTGACTCTAAAGTATATCGAATTGACTTTAAACGATGAATCCAAACTGTTAAAATCCTTCTACCTACTCATTGATGCGTCTACATGTGAAAATTTTAAAGTTTCGAATTAATTTGATATAGAGTCAAGTAGTCAAAGGAGTCCAAAAAATCAATGCATTAAAATTTATTTATAAATCTTAAATTTTTTACCACTTGACTCTATATTAAATTAATTCAAAACTTTAAAATTTTCACATGTAGACGCATCACTCATTAGGTAGAAGGGTTTCAACGGTTTGGATTCATCGTTTAAAATCGATTTGATATATTCTAGAGTCAAGTTCACAAGAGGTTTGGTGAACTTAGGAGCACCCTAGTTCTACTCATATCTAAAACATACACAAATATATTATTATTGCGGGAATTTCACGTATACCCCTCAAAAACTTCAAAATTACGTATTTCCCCCTCTAAAATTTGATATTACATATTCCCCCCTCCAAACTTCAAAAACTCACAAATTTATCCAATTTATTCTCTTTTATATTAAAACTCATTCTAAATTTATAAAATACCCATTTTACCCTTTATTAAAAGCATATAAATTTCATCATACTCAAATTTGAATATGAACGGTTCCTCTACCGTCCGAACTGCTTTTAGATTCGTGCACACAAGATCAGCATGAATCTTGATGCAAAAATACATGCATATTGTAGCAATATGCACAAATCTTAATGTGATACGCGCTAATCAAAATTGCTTTAAGATTCATGCACGTTAGATTAGCACGGATATTGAAGCGACGTGCACAAATCTTAATATGATGTTCACGGATCGGATAGTAGAGGAACCTTCAGATTCAAATAATTTGAGTCTGATGAGATTTATATATTTTTAATAAAGGGTAAAATGGGTATTTTATAAATTTAGAATGAGTTTTAAAATAAAAGACAATAAAATGGGTAAATTTGTGAGTTTTTGAAGTTTAGAGAGGAAAATATGTAATTTCAAACTTTAGAAAGAGAAATACATAATTTTGAAGTTTTTGAGAGGTATACGAGAAATTCTCCCATTATTATTAGACTAATTTCTAAAAATATATCATCTTTACAGTGCAGGATTTTCTACAAATTGCATGCGTATACCATTTTTTTTTAATTCTTAAATCATCTAATATTTGCGAAATAATTGCTAACACAATTCCGTAAGGATACTAGTGTCTACTTCTGGTCGATGGCAGATCTAGTGGGGTTATTTTTTTTTAGATTTAGTGGTATATTTATGCCTATGTCTACCTCTGCATATGAAAATAATGTTTGCTTCTAGATTTAATTTACGGTCCAGTAAAAAATCTTACATGAAAAAGAAAGTCAGCTCATACTGATTTTCGTAAAAGAAAAAAATAGAGAAAAAGACACAGTTTGATTCGCTACTCCACCTTAATATGTACCGTGCCGCGACTAGTTACGCCGTGATTTGAATCATGTGACGTGCCGTGCCTCCATGACCAAATTTGGAAGGATAGTCATGACACATGAATGGTCACACCACGTTAGTCACACCATGACCAAAGCACGCCGTCACCACACGTGATGTGTCCAGACGTGATCGGTCACATTTGGTCACATTTAACTATTTTTATAGTTTATTTTTTTATAATTTAGGTTAGTTTATTCAAGATTCATTGTTCAATCAAGATCTAATAGTCCTAATTACATATGACTCGCATGATCATGTGTTGTGTCGTGACCAAAACCTCCGCATGACGTGCCGTGTTATGCTAATTTTCAAAAGATGATCACGGCACGGTACACACGAGTCATGGCGTGTGACCGATACATGTGTCGTGTAGTGATTTTTTTAGATCTCTATCCGCTACTCCGCTCTAATTCACTACGGAAAAAAAATATAATCTTGTTAATATTTTGTGCATGTTACTAACTTAAATCCTGGATCCAACCAAGGCCGGATGACACAACACAGAGAGACATAGATAGGTGACTGACGTGACATATTTTGACATATTTTGCCTTCTCTGGAGAGATGATCTTTGATTAAAATATGTTTATTTTTACTAATCATGAGAGTTTTGATTTCCAAATGTTTTGTTTACAGACTGTAATTAACTAGCCGGATGCCTCGCGATGCTTCGGCAATTTCTCTTGAAGAAGGGAGAATTGGACATAGAAAGTTTTTATATAAAATTTTTGTACATCTGAAATTAGAGAATTTTGATAACCATATTACAAAAATTCACAGATATCAAATATACTGAACATAACTAAAATTGGACACTCCAGAGCATTTAATATTAGCCTATTATCTGTGTTTAGAAGAGGGATAACCACTTTATAAAATAATGTTATCCCTTTGCTACAAATCTTTCAAACACAATCCCCCATCTATACAAAATGAGAGCATGTATTTTCTCATTGGATGTACCAACACAAAATATGGTTAATAGCTACAAAATATGTAAAAAAAATTGGTACATATACGATTCCATTATTCTTCCTTGTCATTTTCTTTGTTGAGTTTCCCACTGCAAAAAATGGAGAAAAAAAAAAGTGTGTTATTTTGTTTGTTTTTGAAGCTTGTTCAATTTGTTATTCAGGTTAAAAAAGGCGAATATGGGAGACTGATGCCAAAATGTTGTTGTGTTATGCAAATGAATGAAACATGAATTTATGCTAATTAAGCAGAAAAACCAATATTTTTTGAATTTTTTAAAAGTTAGCAAGAAGTAGCTAATACCTTTGCCTTAGTTCTGTAAGAGTCTTCAATGACTCCATTGATATGTGGTGCAATCAAAATATTTGACATATTTGAGTTAGGTTTTTTGGATTGAACGGTTTAAATCATGTCACATCAATTCTCAAACTACTCAGGTGACTTGTTTTGAGGTGTTCATACACCATATCATAACCCATAATGCCTCATTTTGCAATGTTCACTAACAATGACTCCTGGAAGCAGGAAAATAATAAGAATAACCATTTCATATAGAAAGGTGGTTAAATTTCAAACAACACATTTTTACCTACTTTTTTTCACAAAAGAGAAGTTGTAGCAACAATTCCAACCTAGAAAAAAAAAATTGAATTAATTAGATATACTAACATGGGAAATGCATGTACCAGACTTCTTGGTTCATAGTAGCAATAAACTTGGTATAAGGTCATATGACTCATATCCATGTATGCAATTTTTTTAGGGGGAGGGGTGCTTTTATAAAAGAATATCCTTATTGTTTTGTTGTTCATGGACAATCAGGTGACAACTATATCCGCCTCTCCTACAAATTCGTACATAGCCTCGATTGTGCCCTTTTATCAACCAAACCCACAATTTCATCAAAACCACAACTTAATTCTGAAAAAAAAAAATAGGACATGAATGTGCATAAATAGAGAGAACATGATGGAAATGGCTAATGAAATTAATGAGCTTCTTGTACCATCTGAAGTCCATTTCTTTTAGTTGCAAGAATTTTTACTCAAAATGGTCTCAATCTCTTTGCAAGGTCTACATTAATAGTCCCAAATTCTAAAATAAATACCCAATATTCACAATATAGTATCTTAGAGGAAAGATTATATCATCACTAAATAAATAAATCAGCAGAATGAAGAGTTAAGGTATACAGTTTTCCAAACAACATAATTCCAATTGGTACATCCAATTCTTTCTGCTCACAGTTATATTATTTTTCTGAAAAATATAGAAAACAAAAGGGAATCTAATTCAAACAGTGCGGTACTCACACCTTGATGTAGAAAGAGACGGATATAGTTAATTTAGCACTGTCTCACTACCAATAGCATTGTTATTAATAGAATAATAAAATCGGTGGGCTGCTAAGTCACTTCAAAAACAAAAACAACAACAATATTGCTTAAGAAAAAAGAAAGATAATATTTTACCTCTGTATAGGAAGAGACATGCTTTGTATCTATTCCAGTGCAGAATTAGATTTGGAATGAACTGAAAAAAATGTTTATAGGTGTAGGGCGTAGAAAGTTGCATGGTTAGGTTAGCTAATGATGCGGACATATTTGGTGGGGGAATGCTCCCGCAAGAGTTCAGTGCTCTGGTTTCTAAACGAACATGAGCAGGGCCCCGAACTCGGAGCATTGCCGGATATCTTCCTACATACCTTCCGGTTCATCCTTAGCCAAACCTACGTTCATGATCAGTCAGCCAGGGTTTTATTATTTGATTGTGGGAACGTTTAACTCCTGACGGACGTAAGCCCCCGCCGTTAATTACATTAGAAAGACCTTTCGAGTCTAACTGAACACCTCGTTCATTCCAGGATTTGTATCTATTGGTTGTGAACTGAGTAATGGGGCTAAAGAGAGCTCATGTATTATCATATATGGTCATATAGTTGGTTCTCGTTCATTTTAGACATCTATGTTGTCATATGCATGTGTATATGTGCATGTGTATGGTCATGATTATGCGTGCATTTATATTCATATGCGTGCATTTATATTCATATGCATTCAAGAAATCATGATATCTATGCAAGGAGGGATTAACAAAAAGTGCATGGGAATTGAGTTTGGTTTGTTTGCAATTACAACCTTCATTTTGTCATTTTTGGAGGAAGGGTGTACATCAATATTGGTGCTGACACTGAATCAGTCGGGATAACTTTGATTATGGAATTTTGATACATGAAGTTATGTAAACATGAGACATGAGTTCAGAGAGGGCTTATGGATGTGTTTCATTCTTGACATTGATTCTAGAAAGACATTTCAGAATTTGCAGCATTTGTGCTTTTTGCGTAACTTTGGAATTTGATTCTGAGCAAAGTCATGAACAGAATTTTGTACACAACATATGTTTTGAAAGAGGAAAGTACAATCTACAACCCTACAAATTTTCATGAATTTTGGATCAACAGTTCGATGTTTAAAAGTCACGTGAAGATGGGGCAAAATTAAAATTGCTGCTTTATGAGTGAAGTTTCATGGTTTTGGTCGATTTTCAAAGACTGATATCTCTCAGCTCATTTGGAATTCGTAAGAGATGTTTCATAGTATTGTTTTATGGAGTTCAGGCTACACATTAGCCAAGTTTCACGAATTATGAACATGTTTAGATAGGCCAACTGAGGGCTTGAAGTTGTGGCTAGAATAACAATTCTATAAGATTTCACAGTTTTTAGGTTTTTGTCATTTTTGTTTGGGGTTTGTTCATTTGGACATTTCAAAGGTTCTGTACATGAAATTGAAACTTGGGATATGATCTTTTGGCTGTTTGAATATCAAATTTTCATATACAATATGGCTATGGCAAAATTGAGAAGGGAACGGGTGAGAAACTGAAACTGTTGCTTCATCGGTACGATTTCATCACTTTGGCCAATTTACAAGAACTGATATCTCTCATTTTGCTTGGAGATTTCAAAAGATAGTTTACATAGTTGTTCTATGAGGTCGAGGCTAGATGTCAGCCAAATTGCATGAATTTTGGTCAAGCCTAGCTAGGCTAATTGAGGTCATGAAGATGGGTCCAGAACGACAATCCTGCAAGAATTTTACAGTTTTTGCAAACTTTGTCATTTTATTGTGCTTTATTCACTTGGACATTTTAAGAGTTCTTTACATGATTTCAAAGCTTGGAATGTGGTTTTTTAACTGTCAAAATATCAAATTTTTATGTGTTATGTAGCTATGAAAAGCTGAGAAGCAAAGCATGCTCTAAATGCATATGATGCAGTCATCACTTTTTCTTTAACTTGGTGCCAAATTCTGAATTTCATTACAGACAATTGGTTCATTATTTTTCAATGAAATTTTACAGTTTTCATCTTTGATATCATGTCTATAATTTTACTTTATTTTTCTATTGGGTTTGTGTCCGAGTTGTCTTCTTAATTTTACTTTATTTGTGCTATATATTTTTTTTAAATATTACAAGTCACGACATCGACTTATGCCCTTTGTAAATCAGAATATGTCGTTCATTTCTCATTTTTAGCTCATTATTCCTTCTCCATTTCAACATTGCAATGGACCCTCCATTTGTATCTAATTTTTATGTGTTGTATTTTATTTCTACTATATTTTCATGCTTTTGATTTCTCCACTCAATTATTATTTTTCTCCCTTTTATATACTTTATATTTATTTAAGGTTCAACATTTGTGAATTAAATAACGACTTTTTTTTGGGTACAATACAACAATAGGTAACTTGCATATTGCAGTCTACATGATTTTTAAAGTGCAAAGGCTCATGTACACTTTTTACCTTTCTCTTTTTCTGATAAGAGCTATGTAATAGTCAAATACACTTTCACCTTAGTATTTTCTTTTATCGGTAGAAATTATGCAATTGTAAAATCTAATAAATTACAGTTGTATACTATCACTTTTATATTCTCTTATATCAAGAAGAGTAATGTTTCGTATATATATAAAAAGATGTATAAATAAATTGTCAAAATAAAGAAAAAAGAAGGGAGGGAAGTACCTGTGCACACGCAGACAGAGAATTATCAAAGATATTCTAAATTGCCTATTCAGTTGACGTAGCGTGTACAAAATTCTATGTCTGATCTGATTGTAATGTTTTGTAAGAACAATATGAAATAATCAATTAACATAGTAAATCCATGTCATGCTATAAGCATATCTCACTATCGCAAGTTGTTTCACTTATCCAGTTACTGTATTTGTTAATTTTTTACCACAACTTAAAGAATTACTAATTGTCAAGTGACATAAATTAAATAGGGAAAACCACTCAATGTTGAGTAAAATGTAGTAGAGTGTAGAGTTATTAGTTCCTTAATTAAGAGGGACTTGATGTAACTTTATTTTTTATTTTCACTTTCTCTGACAATCGTCGTCAGTTTTTCTCAAACAGGAAAAAAAAAATATGATTTCTGTCAGTTGATTTGTATATGACTTTGAAGTGTTAAATATATTAGGTTTTAATTTTATTCCTAATGACCAGAAAAAATTCTGTAATTGTAAAATCTAATAAATTACAGTTTACATATGTACACTATCATTTTTGTATTTTTTTTATCGAGAAGAATAATGTTTTGTATATATGATAGATGTATACATAAATGATCAAAATAAAGAAAAAAAGAAGGGAGGGAAGTACATGTGCACACTCAAACAGAGAATTATCAAGGATATTCTAAATAGCCTATTCAGTCGACATAGCGCGTACACAATTCTATTTCTGATCTGATTGCAATGCTCTACAAGAACAATATGAGATAATCAATTAACATAGTACATCCAAATTGTTCTATTTTTTAACTCTTTCTTAGTTATTCCTTTTCTCATAAACAATCATTCTATTATGAGAATTGAAAACAATTAGGAGGATACATACTTCCTCTTGGACTTCCTCTTGGAAGTAAGTTAGTAGTGGTCTGTCTACCAGAAATAGGGTAAATAACAAAAAAGAACCAAAATCTAAATTTCTTCTGGCATGTGTTGTTTGACTAAAATGTAAATCAGACAATTTAGGTATATTGTTTGACCCATAAAAGTTCTATAGAAAAATGGAGAGAAAGGATTGAAGTCAAATGTTTTGGTCAACGCCTATATCTTGTCTATTAATGTTCTTGTACATTAATTAACCTGCCGCCAAAGAACAACAAAAAGAAAAAAGCCTGCTTCAATTGCAGTAAAAAAATTACATGGAAATTTGACGATGTTTTCCTCTTCAAAAACTCTAGTACAAAATTCCTAAAGTTTATCCAATACAATCAGGCCCTTCTCTATTTTACCACATGTAGAATAGTTTGATATACAACTCAAACCATGATCAAATGTAAATGACATGCGAAAATAATCGAGTAGACTTAAATAGAAATTAGGAAAGAATTTTTACACAAAACTGAGACAACCTCAGCTGTACTTAAAACTCAATTGAAAAACCAAAGTCAGCGAAATTCAGTAAAAATGTGAAAGAACCCGACCAAAGAGGGCCCTGAAATCACAATCGCCTGGCGCAATTCACATATTCAAATAGAAAATCAGAAAGGAAGCAGCAAGATGAAACAGCTAATTAAAACATCAACCAACACGAAATAAGTTAATCTGAAACAAAATTCGGCGTGGGGTGTTTTCATGCAATGGAAGTGGAGCCGTAGAAGCCGGGTGTTTTTGTTTTCTTCTAAACTGCTTTTGGTTTGATTATTTCTCGCTGGCGTCAGAAAGAGAGAGGTTAGATTTTCAATTTAACGTAAGAAATACCAATTTGGAGATTAAAAATATATGGTTGTTGGGTATCTTTTGATTCACTATGATCGGAGTGCGCTTCCCCAAAATTCGTAAGAGAAGGAAAGGAAAATGTAAAAGAGAAAGTCAAATGAAGAACCTGTTTTAAACTTGAAGAAGTCGCACAGTGAGAGAGAGCGCCTGAAGAGGAAGACAACTGATGGAAGAGAGAGTGAGAGAGAGAAGAAAAGATTTTTGGAAGTTGCCACAATAATCGAAGACAGTGAAGGGCCTGTTCGGATGTTTGGGTTCAAAATGGGAATCCATGGGTTTCACGCTAATTCCATTTCTAAATCCTAGGCCCGTTCGGATGCGCAGTTTTATCCCAGCAAATTCCTTCCTTTCTTCCCAAACTTCTCCCCAGGCAACGTAAAATGGTGGGAAAACAAAAATCGAATCCGACTCAATTCTCATTTTCCCAATTCGTGCGGGGCCTACTGCTACTTCTCTGCTGGAACGCTTTTTCTCATTCTCAGTTTCGCGGGAGAAAAAATTGTACGCGGGAAATTCGAGCGGGAGCGGGAGCGGAGGAGAAAGAAGCGAATGTGCAAGAAACTCGACAGGAAGAGCTGCTAGCACTGATTTTGCTTCGATCATGACTGGAGAAGGTATATTCATTGATTTCGTTAACTAGTTGCTTGAGCTTCTTCGGTGATTATATATTATTTTGCTCCTCTTAAACGTTTTTTCTTCAATTTAAGCTTCAATAATAAAATAGGTAGAATTACATTGTAGATGCATTCATCGTCAGAGTCAATTTCACTAGAGTCCGAATTTTTGAAATAGGCAATCTGAGAATTTTTTATTTTGAGAAATTCGTCACTAGAGTTCTGACAACTTGATTAACTTGATTAGCTTTATTTTGAGAAATTCGTCACTAGAGTTCTGACAATTTTTTTATTTTTGAAAACCAGGGACCTTTATGCAAAAAAGCATTTTAGCTTTGGTTCTGACAACTTGACTGGATCTTTGATTGTATGATTTTTTTGATGTTTGATCTTGCCTTTCCCCTTTTCTGGTATTGAAACCAGTGGCTTAGACCCACTTGAAACCCGTTCTGCAACTAACCAGACATAAAACCAAGTTGTAACAATCACTAACCAGTCCCTGATACTCAACCATACATGGCACCAGCATTGAAACATAAGGTAAATGCTACTGGTATAGCATTGGCATTAATAATACCCTGATTGACCTGTTCTGATAAAACAGTCAGTGCAGACTGATCCAGCGATCAAGCTGAAAATCCAACTTCACAATCTAATAAAGAACTCAAAAACAAACAACTTAGAATCAAACTTTTCATTTATAGAATTTTTTTTGATGATTTATTAGCTATTTTTGAAGTTCACTTTTCAAAACTGCAAAAAAAACAGTAATTTTACTGCATTAATACCCATACTGCCCCTGCATTGCATACCCCTTTAGGCACAACTATAAAATTTCAAAAATTATGAAACTTGGCAGTAAAATATACTAACCTTTCCTTTACACACTCATAAAAAGAAATAAAAATTATGTTTAGTAGATTGCTCAGAAATTGAATTTAAATATTGATGGACAGTGAATAAATAATAAAATAGTACAATCATGAAAGAATAAAAGAAAAATAATTATACATATTGATGGACAGCCTTTTATCAGATAATGGCAAGTTGAAGGCAAAAAGTTGTGCCTGACCAAGAAATAAAGGGAAATGAATTGAACTAATAAGATAACAATGGTAATTGGAGATAACAATGGTAGATAACACTGGTAGATTAATGAGATCACACTTTTGTTCTAATAATTGGAGATTGGCTTCTTTTATTACTAGATTTGAACTAGAGGTAACTTATAGGTATTTAAAACAGATATCAAGTCAGGAACTAGAGTTAACTTATAGGTATTGTTAAATCTTTTTTGACATTTTCTTGTATGTTATGTAGGTAACAGGAATGAGTCTCTCAATAGAGCTGCATGGAATGAGTTGCAAAAGGCATTCCTAGTCGAATTGCTTGTTGAGTTTAATAGACCTGGTACACGCTTACAAAATGCATGGAGTAGTGTTGCATGGAATGAAATGACACGAAGGTTCAAAGCAAAATTTGTAGATTCAAATTTCTCGTTAAAGCAACTTAAAGAACAAGAACGTACTCTAAAGAAGGCGTACAAAATCATAAACCGATTGAGAGATCAAAGTGGTTTTGGATGGGACCCTATAAGAAAAATGGTTGATGCTCCCGCCGAAGTTTGGGCCCCTATATTGCAAATAGACAAAGAGGCTAAACGGTGGTATAATAAACCTTTTCCATACTACGATGACTTGCACAGCTTGTATTCTGGTATGAGCTCCTTTCGAATATATTGGTGTTATACATTTATTGTTTATATATCACATATTTTGTTTCAAGTAGTTTAGCATTTCATATCAAATTTTCAGGATGTATCGCGAGTGGTTCCCATCGTCGTGGAAGTAATTCTTTTGCAAATCCTAAGAATCAAGTTGAAATGCATTCTCCTAGTCCCACGATTCCCGCTCCAGGAGGTTTAAATGATTTTGAGTTTGATGACGATTTTCTTGGTACACAAACATTTGACCATATGTCTACTCAAACTCAAGTGCCATCATCCACTGAAGCTCAAGTACCATCCTCTACCCAAGCTACACCTAATGTTCGCACACCTCACTCGATTGGAGCTTCTTCTTCTAGGAAAACAACTCAATCTAAAAAGAGAAAGGTCATGTCCACATTTCATGAGAATTACTTGGCATATAAGAGAGAAGAGTTAACTAAGTATTGTGCTGTCATGGAGAAAAATGCAAACAAGAGCGTTGATCGTGCTAACAAATATTCGGTTTCTGCTGCAATGGAGGCATACGAACAATTGCCAGATTTCAACATGCTTGACTTTGTTTATGCAAGTGATCTGTTCATCACAAAGGCTGAGACCCGTGAGGCATTCCTATCTATAAGTGAAGAACGCCGGTCGGAATGGATCAAGGGGATGATTGAACTTTCCAAGTCTAAACAGTAAGGTTAGCAATTTGTTGTTTTGGTGTTTATTTAGGTTTGAAGCTTTTTGTGAAAATCATAGTGTAGTGGTAAAGAATGGATGTATATTTTGGGAACATAGTTGTTCATTTTGGAAATTAATGGAGGTGCTAATCATGATGTAGATGGTTCTGACTTACTATTATATCAATGAAGAACTTTATTTCATTTTTTTTTCCTTTTCATACAATGTAGATGTAGTGAAGCAAGTAGGGTCTTTTCATCTTTATTCAATTTTCAGAAAGATAGAATACCAATATGTAATTTTGCATATCATTCTTGTCATAACCTCATTATTCAAATCAAATGAAATTCCAACTCCCTATGCAAATAAATCAAGCATGTCATTAGTATTTAGGTAAGAAAATCAAACAATACCACAGCCCCCATATGCAAATTAAGGTTGAATGCGGTGCTTGGTTTGGGCAGCAGTATCAAGCACTGGGACATTAAAAAATAACTGCCACTTAAGGCTTTCTTTTCTTATATTTGTTGTATAATTTTTTTTTGTCCATTATTGTGTAATGATTAATTGAAGTACATGATTTATAATACTGGTAAATACTCAGTGATAACAAGTACTAGTACATGAGAAATAATAAAGAAAAACTGGTACACTGGTATTACCTTCATCAGGGGCATTGTTGCCATTTTCTTCAAAAAATCATATATTTTTATCTCTTTTGAATTTCTTTCAAAAAACTGGTACACTGTTTGTCTTTTATTATGCAATATTAATCTTTCTATAAACTTACTCAAATTATAAGAATGTTATTATGCTGTGGGGATTTTTGTTAGCTGTTGTGATCGAACTAAGTTCCTGTCCGAAAAAAAACTATTAAAATTTTTAGCATTACACACACACCCCCTACACCTAGGAAACTTTTGTGATAAATACATAAACGTTCAATATAACATACACAAACAGAAAAAATACATTGAAAACATATCAAAAAATATATATATATTAAACATTCTTTAATAAACATGCTAAATATTAATTAGTCTCTATTTCTATATCTAACATAATCATTCCACATATTCATAGCAATTTCTTCTCTAATTTCATGTCCTGCACGACGCTGATTGTTTAGAGCCTCGACATCTTCTCCGTACTCATCATCCCCATCGGGTACATCTACAATTTTATCTGGATTTATTGTATGATATGTTGCATTTCTAGTCCAATTTGTATCTCCACTATGATTAACAATAAAATTGTGGAGAACACATGTTGCATGGACAAAATTACTTTGTGTTTCAATTGTATGGTATGTTGCTACTTTTAAAATAGGAAATCGCATCTTTAATATGCCAATAATACGCTCAATATGATTTCTTAATTTTGCATGCCGGAGATTAAAAAGCTCTTTATAATTGCGTGGTCGTTCATTTGCTAGACCTTGCTCCCGCACATGATACCGGATACCTCGATATGGTGCAAGAAATTTTGGAGTATTTGCATAACCGGCATCAACTAAATAATATTTGCCGTATGGTACTGCAAATCCATCGTCTAGTGCACTCTTCAATACGGTTGCATCGGATGCTGATCCTTCCCATCTGGTCATTACATAAGTAAATCGACGATCAAAATCGCATACAACCATAACATTTTGTGATAGTGTTTGTTTTCTATTTCAGTAAGGATCTTACAAATTTTCATCAATGGTTATTGGAATATGAGTTCCATCAATGGCACCAATGCAATCCTACACAAAAACAGAAAAATTAATATTATTATTTAATATTTAATATTTTTGTATTATGTACAACAAAATTAATTTAAAATAATTCAAATAGATAAGTACCTTAAAGAAAGGATAAAACTCCGGACGTGATGCAATAAACTGAGGCGTATGTAAAGAAGGTGGAATGATAATCTCTGACGACAATTGATTGATAGCATTCAATACACTGTGAAAATGACGACTCACAGTGTCTCCTGAATGTTGAAATCGCTCTTGCACACTACGATTACTTGCATTCTTCACAAGTGAGTACAAAAACATTGCTACTTGCTCTTCCACCGTTAGCAATCCATCGGAAAGTAACTGCTTTTGCACTCTTAACAGTCTGACTAAAGCTCGAAAGACATAAGTCTCCATACGAAATTCTCGTCTGCAACGACACTCATGACCATCTAGAACTTCATTAACATACTTGAGCCCTGATAAAATTGAAGTGTGACAAGGAGTTGGCTCGAACAAATTTCTCTCTATGTAGGGCGCAATCACATTTGTATATTCATCGTTATCATTGTCAATTCTACGCAAGTGTAGATAATCCATATTTGTAGTTTCTTATGAATATAGGTGTGTGGAAAGGAAATGAGAATGATTAAGTCACACACATATATATAGAGCAGCCACATACATATATGAGAAATAAGAATGATTTTGTCCAACGTCTTAGAAACATAAATGCAAAGCTGCTGCTTTCACTTCAATTTTATTAAGCTTTGGTACATCCAACGTTTAGAATCATAAATACATATCCAACTACCCAATTTTCATAAATGCAACGGCTACATCATCTTTTTTTTTTTTCAACTGCTCAATTATCTTAAAAGTAACGGCTAATAAAGAAAATTGTATTATTTAGTTTAATTTATTTATTATTTAATTTATTTTCTTAAATTTTCTTATGTTATTATTTAATTAATTAATTTAATTGCATTATTGATAATATGTTAATAAAGAAAATTGTATAATATCAAATATTTTACAAAGAAAAATAGAATTTCCCATAACTAATCCCACGGTACAACCGAACACTCAATTCAACACATTCCCATAATTAATCCCGTGCGTACCCGTATCCGTGGGTTCCCACTTTTTCAAAAATGAGTTCCCATTCCCGTCAAATCCCATCCCGTGTAATCCCATGACATCCGAACAGGCCCTCAGAGAGAGCATGTGGCGGTGTGGGAAAGGAAGGCAATGGAGAACAGAAATTTTCAGAAGAAGAAAAAAGAGTGGAAAAATAAATTTCTGGAAGGAAGAGAGCGTTCGAGAGAAAGAGAGAGAGAGAGACTAGAGAAAAAATCTCTAATAGTAGGACCCGGTTGTCATAGGAATTACCATAATGAGGATTGTTGGAGTACTGTACAAACTACAGTATCGGAATCGTCCAAGATTATATATCTATAATATAGATTTGTAACATAGTGACAATTCAATTATTTGGGTTCGGTGAGGTGAGGTCAAAAATTCGTGATTCAGGAATAATTCAGGTATAATTTAGGAATAATTCGGTATTATTCGAATCAGAGATCTCAATTATGTAAGGGAGCAAAAACAAAAAAAATAAAATTATGAGAAAAATTCGGAAATAATTAGTAAAATTTGCGAATTATTCGGGAATTATTCGGTTAAAGTTCAGTCAACCGAATAATTCGGCGTTCAGTTCGAATAATTCGAGAATTATTCGGGAATCTTGTCAGTATAATTTGTAAGTTGGGTCTATTCACTTCCACTAGCGTCTTCTAGCTTTTTGCGTAATGCAAAAACCGACGGGCCGTGGCCTGGAGGGGACAGAATTCTATTCTATTGGGCTCTCAGCAAAAGAGGATAGACATCAGACATTAGGGGAGCAGACAGGCTCTCAATCTCAAGGCAAGCTCTCAGCTCCTGCGAAAAATAGAAAATAGAAAAAAAAAAAAAAAAAAAAAAGAGAGAGAAAAAAAAAGAGAGAAACAGCCACAGCACAACACAACCCTCTCTCGCTCGCTCGCCTTTCGCCTTTTAGCCTTTTCGCCTTTCGCCTCCCTCGAGACTCGAGAGTCGAGAGTCGAGAGAAGAGAGAAGAGAGAAGACAATAGACAATATAGACACAGACGTAAGCAAGAGAACAGCACCTCCGAGACCGAGTTTACATTATTATTATTATTATTATTATTATTATTCCCCCTTTTCTCTCTGTTTCAACTATCAATTCATCACTTGTTACCACAAATTGAATCGGCTCAAGTCATGACCACATAAAGAAAGAAAGCCGTCTAAATCTTCGTCTTTGGATGATCTCTCCTTGGATCCGTACACCTGCGACATGAATCCCAATGCGGCCGACGTCGCTCAACGTGGCCCCTCTGATTCGCCGCCCCTGCCCCTCGATTGGAGGTTCTCTCAGGTCTTTGGCGAGCGTACCGCTGGAGAAGAAGTACAGGAAGGTACATATATAATAATATAATATTCTTTGAGATCCGCACCATCTTTTTTCTTCAACTTCACTTTTTACGCTCAAATTATACGATGCAATTTCACTCCTAATATTCACAGAGAAGCTACGGTCACCTGTAAATTTCAGAGACTAGTTAGTGGATAGATGCATATTGTTTGCAACTTGTGTTGACTTGGGTTTGCTAGCTAGATTCCTTGTAGTCAACTCCACTTTAGATAATCTACTGGACTTGACTTGAGATAAATTCACATGAAAGTTATTCAACACGGTTGCCACGGAATTGTAAGTTTCATATACACAAGGCAATAATCATATTAGCTATAAATTGTCAGTTTATTAAGCTGATTATGTCAGAAAACTTTTGGTGCGGTAAATACGGAAAAACAGCACAATAGTTTTCTCAACTGAGTTTAGTGAATTGGCTGCATGACACTGACTACTGAATTAATTTCTTAACTCATAATTGGTTCCTGTTGAATGAAATCGGTGGGGGGATACCCCACTTTCTTCAACACAAAAGTTTCTTAACTCATACTTTGTGTTGCATTCAATTATGGATGTGAATGCTATTTATTAAAATTATGAGTTATCAACATATTTTTATTTTTGGGCCTTCTTCTTGTTGGTACAACCAGTAGTATGTGTGTGTATTGTCTGATACGTGGATGATCTACCCTAGATTCCATGCATGCAACAAGAGAGAAGGGGATGCAAGAGTTTCATTTGCTACATTTGAAAAGGAACTGTTGCAATTAGTTTATTGTCGTTTTTTCTCTTCTCTTTGCATTTATTTATTGTCTGATATGTGTAAGATAAAGAAGGGGATGAAAGAATTCATCTGGTTCCTTCAAAGAGGGACACTTGTCATTCTCCTGTTTTTTCCAAAGTAATTTGGTGCATTAGTCAGTTGTCGTTTCCACTTTGCAATTTGTCGGTTATAAATTGATGCTTTACCAATCAATTTCTGTGACAAAATCTCTGAATTTCCTTTCTCAATTGTTCACGTGCAATCATTATGAGTGCCTTTTATTTATTTTATCATTCAAAGCTGATCAGTGATGCATAATGGCAAAGCAGAGCTATGTGAGTGTGCGTTTCATTTTTAAAAGTTGCTTTTACAATTATTGTACTGCCAAATTCAACAACAGAGCTGATCATTACGGGTGCCTTTTATTTTGTGAAAAAAGGCCATCTCGGTGGCAAAAGCAATGCAAGTTTGTGTGTGCTCTTGTAGAACTATAACTTGCATACAGTCAAGTTCCAAAATAGCTGCTTTAGATAACCTAAGAATACAGTTTCACAATTATGATTATGCTATTGTCTTGATATCTTTTGCCTTTTATAAATAAATTATTACGTGTCTTACTTTATTCCTTATTTTTATCTTTTGACGCAGTTGACATAATATCTGCAATAGAGTTTGACAAATCTGGAGACCATCTTGCCACTGGAGACCGAGGCGGCCGTGTGGTCTTGTTTGAAAGGACCGATAATTTCAGGGATGTAAGTGTGACATTACTTCACGATTCTAATTTATGTTATCATGTCATCAATGAAGTGCAGAGTTATCCATAGAAGAAAGATCTGATACATGGCTCCAAAATACTGTAATATTTTACTGTACCCTTGTAAACTGAGATTTACCTCGAATACCTATTCACCTTAGGAAGTATCTGGCCAATCTTTCCAATCCTACATCGAGAGCACCCAAAATATCCTTTAATCCAAATAGCGTGGCACCAAATACCCTTTCTCCCAATTATGTGATGGCAAACATACGAGGAAGAGTAATTTTGGGCCTTTGCCAAAGATATTTCTTCTTTTTAGGGTGAATATATCCCATGATTCTGTGAGTGCATGCATGTTTTTTGTGGGGCAGGGGGGCACTGCCCCGCGACTTAAAAATTCGTAAAATTATGCTTACCTTTGCTATGGGTTTTTATAAAAAAAAATGTTGACATATATGCTTGTTATTCAGAATAATTGTAAGATTATCATTCTATGGTATTTCCTGTCTCTGCTCCTGTTTATGTGCAGGTTTAATATATATATTTTTTTGTTTTGTTCTATAGAATGAAGATAGAAGGGAATTGGAGAGGCAAGATTATTCGACCAATAGACATCCTGAATTCCGTTACAAGACGGAATTTCAAAGCCATGAACCCGAGGTACTTCTTTAGTACTAATTTTTAAATCATTCCTCAGCACAGTGACTGAAATGCAAGAGCATCTGTGTGTTACACTCAATGATCCATCTTCTCCATCGAATTTTACTCCCCTTTCACACACTGTATCCTAAGACTTCTCTGTAGTTAATAACATTCTTCATAATTGATAATTTGCATAAATGCCCAAGCTTTTGACAGACATAAATCCTTGTATACCTTCATGTTTCTTACATAACTATATCCTGATACTTGAAATTGTCACCGACCTCATAATTTGTATTTGCATGCATCCCCTCAAATAGTCATAAGTGCCCCACTTTTGGCCGACTTCCCCCTAAGTTGGGCAACCTTATATCCGGACACTGTGTGGAATTGTCACTGGACCTTATACTTTGATACTTACACGAGTGCAACCTCAAATAGGATTGCAGCATTTGTGCTTATGACTTTGGGTTAAGAAGAGATGGATTTACCTTGTCAATATTTAGTATCATCATACGTAATACTATGCATTTGCTAATGACAAAATGTGAAGGCATTTAACACATGGTTTTGCTGCGCATCAAACAATATGAAAATTTTAATTTGTCTGTGATTATCAATACTATTAAATGATACTTAAATTATACAAAATTTTATAGGTAAGCTGTCTATATGCTCAACGTTCATTTTAAATGATCCTATTTTTTCCCTATTTTGCCCATTTGAAATTGAATTGATCTTTGTTTTGTTTATTACCTTGTATATCCTGATAGCTTTTGTCGGATCAACTTCCCTCATAATGTACGGTTAGCTAACACCCCTTCAGGAAAAGTCAGGATCTGATTAACCACTTGGGCATTTATGCTAATGTCTTTTTAGGAAAAGATGGACATGTAAGAGTTATCCTTACTGGTGACGTGATGCACATTTAGGATATTAATCAATTATTGTTCGGTATAGATTTAATTTTATATGTTTTTTTGTTGGATTAAACTTTGTTATCAGTTCGACTATCTGAAAAGTTTGGAAATAGAAGAGAAAATCAACAAGATTAGATGGTGCCAGACAGCTAACAATGCACTCTTCCTCCTCTCTACAAATGACAAAACCATCAAATACTGGAAGGTTTGTGTTAATTTTGGGATTTTGTTGTTTGAAAAAAAAAAAAAACGTGCATCTAAGGCCTAATTTGAGCCTAGATAAATCGTGTAGTTAAGTATGAATTAAGCCTGAATGGTATGGTACCTTTTAAAAAATATTCATTAAATCGAAGCTTGTCCTATGTCAAGCCATTGTTCATGTCCAATCGGTGCATTAAGTGTTTTTGTATCAACCCTCAATTTTTTTTTAATCCAAAAAAGACAAATAAATAAGAGTAAGAAATAAAAGGTGAAAAAGAAAGTGTCAGCTGACCATTACAACCGATCTAGTTGCCAATCTTTGGTCATATGTTTCCATTTATATATATGATAACAGTAATTTTATTTTATCGTTTTGTACTACAGGTACAAGAAAAGAAGGTGAAGCGGGTTGCAGTTATGAACATGGATTCAACCCAAAATGGAGGTGGCGGGTCAGCTTCCAGCTCTAGAGCCGTGTCTCCCCTACCAAATGGTGGAGCCTATGATCCATCATTTCCTCCAGGGGACCTTCCCTCCTTACGCTTGCCTGTGGTAGTTGTATTTTACCTGAAACAAATTAAGTCCTTTGACAAACTAAACCTTAATTTAAACTGTGCAAGTTTTGCAAACAACTGCAGCTTATACCAACTTTATGGGTGATGATATTAACACTACTTATCTTTTTATTAACAGAACATTATCTAAATATTTTAATGTATAGACAATTTTACTCTTCATTAATTATTTCCTTTAAAAACCGCTTCTCTCTCATACATTAAAAGTTAAGTTTATAAAATATGTTATTTTATTTGAATATGTTTCTCTCTCATACATTGATTTTCTTTCCTTAAAAGTTAGATTTATAAAATAGATAAATAGTTTGCCGTATTCGTTATTTGTATTTTGTCACATCTTTAAGGTTTTTAAAGAGAATACAAGAGTGAAGATTTATTGTATTATGAAAATTTATCAACATTGTATATATCGATTTATTTTACCCAGCTCCACAAATTTAATTGACAATACATTTTATAAAAAAAAAATTGACTATTAACTTTTTATCTTATTTTCACAAAAATCATTAAAGAAAATAACACGATTACTTTTATAAATTAAACATGAATTGATCATAAAAAAGCATATTGAATGCAAATTATCATGACTAATTTTGATAATCGACTTAAGATTAAAAATTTTAAATATACAACCTGACACTACAATAAAAAATTACTTCAATCATGCTAAATGAAAAAGAATAAGGTAAATACATTCCTTGACTTGACTACTTGAGACTTGAATTTTAATTGATGTCTTTTGTAAATTATAGAGCTATATTTCTATGAGTTTAATCTATAAGTTAAAATGAATGGGAACGTGCTCAAGTAAAATGAACTATATTCCTAATATGTTTTTTGTGATGCGCAATACCGAGTTGGTCCAAAATTTTCTTTCATATATAATGCAAAATCAGAATAAAGGAAAGAGCATCTAGCAATTATGAAAATCAAATAATTAATAAATGATCACAATATATATTACATTATGAAAAGATATGGAAGCTAGAAAGATATTTAAAGAGGGTTGAAATTGTCCATACATTTAAATATTTAAAAATATTGTGTTCATAAAAAGATTAGTAGTGTTAATATGCCTACCCCAACTTTACCTCAATTATTATAACAACTATGCCTCAATCTCAATAGGAAAGTCCAATAACTCTCAGTTGTTCAGCTATGTGTTACTTAAGCCTCCATTTTACTTGTGTTGGTATCAGTCTTCTTCGTCCCTCCTGTAGGAATTACTTGTTGTTATTTTTCCTTGGTAATTGAACATGGCCCGAGGAATTTTCAGTCAATTGCCCCAAGCAACTCTCAGTTTCTGATAATTTTTTGGTTCTTACTTGTTTCTGACCATATAAGTTATATTTTGATGACTATATGTACTAATTGTTGAATCCTTTTGATTGTTGCTTTCGTTCGTACTAATTTTTTATCTCGATGATCTTCTGTTATAAAACTTAGGTGACAAACCAAGAGTCGAACCTTGTTGCCAGATGCCGCCGTGTATATGCCCATGCTCATGATTATCACATTAACTCTGTTTCAAATAATAGGTATATTTCTAGTTCTTAATATACACTATGCATTGTGCTTCTTGTTTAGTTTGATTTTTTTTTTTTTTTTATGAACCTATAGACGGAATTGCAATATTATTTTTTTTTTTTTTTGGTGGGGGGGGGGGTGTTGACATTTACTTTGTATTTGTGTTTAATATTTCTTTTCTGTTTGTGGTTTATTCTATTCATTCTAATTTGCAGTGATGGTGAAACATTCATATCTGCTGATGATCTGAGAATTAATTTATGGAATTTGGAAATTAGCAACCAGAGCTTTAACATTGTTGATGTAAAACCTGCAAATATGGAGGACCTCACGGGTACTTCTTATTCTTAAATTATTTTACAAATTGTCAAAATAGGATATTTATTGCAGAAAGGGCCTGTTTTATGGAAAATTAACTATCTCATTGGAGAAGTTTAGTGTTGCTATCAGTTGATTAAGTATGGAATCTAAGTAGTTTATTTTTATTATATGCTACTGAAGAGATTGGAGTGCTCAAATGATGTAGAGAGTCTTAATTGAAAGCAGTCGCCATTTAAATTTTGAAAAAATACATTAAATTGAGGGGGAGGGTGCACTGAAAGAATTATGAACAAAGATTGCAGGCAATACCCCATTTCAACAGAAGGCAATTCAATTGAAAAGGGGTAAACTGAGACAAAAGGGTCATTAGTACTACTAAGCTGACTTCATTTACTGCGTTGAAAATTTTCAGAGGTGATAACATGCGCTGAGTTCCACCCCACCCATTGCAATACGCTTGCCTATAGTAGCTCCAAGGGCTCCATCCGCCTCCTTGACCTTAGACAATCAGCTCTATTGGATAACCACTCTAAGTTGTTAGTCCGCTTAACTCAATAATTAATACACAAACAACTATGACAGTGGGCAAAACGGTTATCAAATTAAAAGAAAAAAAAAAGGAAAATTGCAGTTATGTTTTCTATAGTATAGATAGGTTGTTTATCGAATTCAGTGCAATTTGGGAATTGTTTGGTGTCTGATCAAGATCAAGTGCTGATAAAATGGAACAGTTGTTATTGTTATTACTATTACTACTACTACTACTTTTTGAAACCACTTGTGGATAATCAGTCGGTTTTTAAATTCCAATAAATCAATACATGACCTATCTAAACTATAAAGAAGATATCTGTAATACTGCCAATATAACCTATCCTAACATCATACTAATGTGACCTGAATTGATTGTTTATGGGATATGTTTTACGTCCTTAAATATGGTTAGTATTAGATATGCCTCAGTACATCCAATTTGTTTAAGAATGCTTTTCCCCTTGCTTCATCATTTCTGTCAAGATTAAACGGTCAGTTGGGTTACTGTTGTTTCTGAAGCAAATGAGGAATGCATTTCTGGATTTTGCAGGTGTATACACAACCTTTTGCACCTCCACGCAAACACAACATTGGACATATAAGTAACTAGAGGATAACAAGTATCTAAATTTTGAAATATCATGAAAAATTAATTCAATTACTATATTTTTGATAGGTTTGAGGAGCACGAGGCTCCTGGGACAAGATCTTTTTTCACTGAAATAATTGCCTCGATTTCAGACATTAAGTTTGCCAGGGATGGGAGGCATATCCTCAGCCGTGACTATATGACTCTCAAGGTTTTTTTTTTTGCTGTTGTCTTCCTTACTGCCTTCTTTCCTAGGTAACCGTGCAACGGGTTAAGCAATTGTCTCCCTTATTTAAGAGTGACAAGACTAGCTTTGGAATTTGCAAACACAATTGCTTCACCAGCATCTTGGCACTCTCTTGCACCTTGCATAGTGTAGTTTTGGTTGATAACTTGCTAGGAAAGTTAGAAAATAATGACATATCTAACATTTTTATAAAAAAAAATGCTTTGACGTTATATGATTTTTTGTGTGAAAAGAATTTCTCTTTGTGCACCAGCTGTGGGATATAAACATGGATTCAGGCCCAGTTGCGACCTTCCAGGTCCATGAGTATTTAAGGCCCAAGGTAAATAGTTCTCGTATTTATACATTGGTTTGCATCAATAACAATTCAGTTTGGTTAATTATTCTTTTTTATATTTCTCTAGCTGTGTGATCTGTATGAGAACGATTCAATCTTTGATAAATTCGAGTGTTGTCTCAGTGGAGACGGGCTTCGGGTTGCTACTGGTTCTTACAGGTATATACATCCTTCAGCCTTCTGGTACATCTGGTAACGTATGTCCAATGAAGTATACAAATTGTGGTGCTAGAGATGGCAAAGACATGCCAGATTGGCTGGGGTCCAAATCTGGCTCTGACCTGAGTTGGGTTCAGAAGAAGTATTAAATAAGCTTAAATCCCTGTGCACCTACATACCAAGTGAATGCGAGTAGACAAGTAATCACTTATCAATGAATTGAAAAACCAATAAAATTGAACCGGCATTTTTTAATGGTCCTTGGTATTACTATATTTCATATATATATAGAGATGGACTATGGTACTCTATAGAGTAAAACGCCTTTGTACTCTACGCTATATCTCCATTTAAAAAATCCAAACACCCGATCTGAACCGTTGAACATGTTCTTCATATTGAAATGTGCTTGGAGACCAAATTTTACATTTTTTGGAATTTGTTTGCTATTTATTAAGCCACTTTGAAAATCTCAGATCTGCTGTGAACAGTAAAAAAAAAGTAAAATTTTCTGGACCATCAGATCTGCGATTTTCAAAGTGGCTTAATAAATAGCAAAAAAATTCCAAAAAATGTAAAATTTGGTCTCCAAGCGCATTTCAATATGAAGAACATGTTCAACGGTTCGGATCGGGTGTTTGGATTTTTAAAATGAAAATATATGCCGTAGAGTACCAACCCATTTTACTCTATAGAGTACCATAGCCCAACTCTATATATATATATATATATATATATATTTTCTGAAAGAGGCCAATAAATATTTAGTTGATTGTTTATTTCAGCAATCTTTTCCGAGTATTTGGTTGCTCTCCTGGAAGCACAGAGGCAACAACCTTGGAAGCAAGCAGAAACCCAATGAGGTGCCTTTCCCATAATAATCATATCTTTTATTTTCAGAGCTTTGAATTGCACGATGTATCTTTGTAAAATACTAAAAATAGAAAAGCAATAATTAAAAATCCTTTTTCATTGCTTGCTTAGTAGGTTTGCCCCCTAGTTGTTTTAATTTTGAGCTGTCCTGCAATGTTTGGATGTCTATTAAACCTTGGTTAAGAGTTAGTTAAGCAATCAATACATCGAAAGTCAAACAAAGTACTAGAGAAAAACAAAACCAAACAGAACACTAAAATCAAGGTCAATTAGTGTATAAGCTGGTCTGAATTTCATCCCAACTGGTGCATGGTGTTGTAATGCTGGCAGAGTCATTCATTATAGATTGGCCATTGGGCACACAATATTGTGTGATTTTCTTTCGTGTGGGGATTAGATGCTGGATGAATTTTCCTTTTTCTAATACATGATGGGTTAACAGGCGTCAGGTTCAGAATGCTACACGACCAGCAAGATCTTTGATGACTCGGGTTGTCAGAAGAGGCATGTGTTTCTATACTTTTCAATTGCTTTCATATTATTTTTAAACTTTATAAATAGGGTACTGAAACCAGTGATGGTTGAAGGAGTAACAAAAATGGTAGGGTGATTAACTGGCCTGCTGGTGCATGCTGGTAATTATATTGGTGGCGTACGTGACCGTCCCTTTATGGTATTGGCATATGGTGGGGTCATCCTTGAGTTGGCTTAATTATTCGGAGGTGTTAAAGAAACAGGAGGATTAAAGCTAATATGAGTTTAATCTCACTAAGGGGAGTTAAAGTTTATTGGGTCAGCTTAAACAACAAATTTCAACTATTTATCAAGATTTATGTCATGAGTTCAGTTGTATAAAGATCAAGAGTTGAAGATGAATTATTTTAGTGTATCTAGTTCTTAAGAATTTTTTACTTCTTGATCTTTAATGCAAAACTAGTTTGAAAAATAAAAAATTAAGAATGTAATGCTTGACTCAAGAGTTACATCAAATTCAACGGTTCAATTTCATCATTTGAAGCCAATCTACTGATGATTTTGAGGCTAGGCTAACAAATACCCTTGGTGATAGCTTCACTCTATTTTCATGTAACATCCAATCTATAAGTGTTAGAAAGGTACATGTCCTATTCTGTTTTACAAGAACTATCCAACATATTAAACAAGTAATTTTTGCTCTAATCAAATTTAAGCTAAAATCAAGCAAATAGGTTATATCTTTGCCTCCTAAATGATTGAACGAAATTATTTCCTCACTTCAATCATTATCTGTTAGCATTTTTTAAACTACTGGGTGTCAGCTGCAAAAGACCAAAATTTTACTGTTTATCCTGTTAAAACTATGTAGTGTTTCTTATAAGATGAAATACTAGGCTTTCTTTGCAATATTCCTTTTTTGTGTATAACACTAGCTAATGAAACAGGTGCAGAGAGTCCTGGAGCTGATGTCAATGGGAATGCATATGATTTCACAACCAAGCTACTCCATCTGGCATGGCATCCAACAGAAAATTCAATTGCATGTGCTGCAGCCAATAGTTTGTACATGTATCATGCTTAAAAATCACCCCGCCCCCCCTCCAATCTTATATGGTAAAAATTATTTTGGTGGTTTAATTCTGTGTGCCTAAAACTTAAAACTTGACAAAGAATATACCTTTGGTTGGCTTTTTGGGTGGGGGTTTAGTTTGGGGGAGGGGAGGGGGAGGGGGAGGAGGTAGGGTGGGTTGCAGCTGTTGTTAATGTTGTTCAGTTTTAGATGCGGGCCCCTGAAAGCTTGGCGATCCCTTCCAATTCTTTATTAAATGTGCAAATTATTTGATAAAAACAAAGCGAGGTGGGAAGTATGTGATTGTAGCTCTCATACAGTCGGTGGTATCAATAGCGGTTTTGCAACTTTTTAACTTGAGACGTGGAGATAGAGACGAAGTTTTTTCTTTGGTTTTTTGGGTATTTTCTTTTTTATCCTAGCTAATCTGTGTTAAAAAAGGGGATGGCTAATTTGCTTAAAGGGGGTGTGTAAGAGTATATATATTCTTTTCTCTTTGATTTGTACTAATCAGTGTTGCCAGAATCATTGAAAGATAATCTATTATGCTTCTAGGGGACCAATTTGTTGTTCGTTCGTTTCTCTTTTAAGCTTGCATCTGCGTAGTTAATTTGAAGATTGTTATTCGTCTATTACTATTGCAATTAAGTTACCATCTGAAGCTACTGCACTTTTGGGTTTTGGGTGTCAAACTGTTAAATGAAAAGGCTATGCACAGGTGTAATTGATTAGGTGACTTTGGCTGTTAAACTGTTAGTATTGCAGCCGTACGCAGGATGGTACGTACGACTGTAGGCACTTGTTTTTCTTTAAATAACCAAAAAGAAAAGGAAAGAAACACCGTAGGCATCAACATTTCATTTCCATTGCAAGAGAGTAGAGAGCAGAGAGTTTGTGTATGGCAATTGCCACGTTGCAAATATTCAACCATTCTCTTCGGAGTTCGGACAAGGCAAGTGTGTAAGCCTGTAAGGTAAGGTAAGGGAGGAGTACGGTTTAAGAAGAAATTGAAGTATCATTAAATAAAGTCTTTTAAGCGGCAGAGGCAGAGCTCGATCTAGTTTACAATTATTTTCAATTGATGTTACTACACTACTGTCGTTAGGATCCAGAAAATCCTTCAAACAGCAATCACACCAAAAAAAAAAAAAACAAACCTTAAATGTGTAGTTACGTCATGTGTGGTACCCTGGTACTGGCACGAAATTCTCTAGTCTCTAGGCACATCCAATAACAAATAGAAAGACATGCATGCCGGATATGGAGTTTTTTTTATAAACCATAAATTAAAAAAAAATTTAGTATTTCAACATAATTACTTGATTTTTTATAAAAATCATAAAAAATGAATTAACAATCCGTTCTCTACAGTATTTTATCCTTCAGAACGAGCTGCCAACTCGTTCTTGTTTTTTTTCCAGTTTTAACCGAGGAAACCGATTTTTTTTTAGTCCGGAACGAGCTGCTAATTCGTTATCTACAGTAACTTTTTTTTTTAAGAGTTTGCTTATAAAATAAATCAGATATTTTGTTTGATTTTGTATATTAACAATAAGATTAATGGAACAATTTGAAGAGATTTTTTTTTTGTGTATTTTGACTATTTTATCATTTTATCAAATCAATGGATTGATTTTCTATATAAAAAAAATCAAAGGATTGGTTTTCAAATGTACGTATTATTTTTCTAAAATTTACTTTTTTATATTTCAAAAACAAATGGTCGATTTTATATAAAAAAAATCAATGAATTGATTTTCTAATTGGTCGATTTTTTAGAATAATGATACATTAGTCTACTACATGGAGGATTCAAAAGTTTCTGTAACTATAATTTTTGAAAATGAATTAAAATAGAGTTTATTTTTGCCATAAAAGCCGTTTGATTATGGAAAATATGTCCATTAATCATTTAGAGACATTATTTCCTAGAAAAAAGTATCTAGAGACACAAATTTTTAGTATTTTTATTGTATTTCACTTTTACATTTTCTTCTAATTTTCTTCATGGAAATATTTATTGATTTTTTTATATAAAAACCAATACATTGATTTGATAAAATGATAAAATAGTCACAAAACACAAAAAAATATCTTCAAATTGTTCTATTAATCTTATTGTTAATATACAAAATCAAACAAAATATTTGATTTATTTTATAAGCAAACTCTAAAAAAAATATATATATATTGTAGAGAGCGAATTGACAGCTCGTTATGGAAGATAAAATACTGTAGATAATGAACTGTCAATTTTATAAAAAAACCAAATAATCATGCTGAAATCCGAAAAATATTTTCAATTGATGTTATTACACTACTGTCGTTAGGATCCAGAAAATCCTTCAAACAGCAATCACACCCAAAAAAAAATAATAATTAAATGTGTAGTTACGTCATGTGTGGTACTGACACGAAATTCTCTAGTCTCTAGGCCCATTAGGCACATTAGGCACATCCAATTATAAATACATATGCATGCCGGATATGCCCATTGGATTTGGTTCCGTTCCCAAGGCGGCTTCATTGTATGTAATATGTATATAGGTCTATAAGTTTTTAAATAGCGATTATAGTATTGGAGAGGGAAAAAAAAAAGTTGTAACGAAATTTTTTATACATGATGTTTTTTTTTTAATTTTTAAAATTTATAGTTTATATTTCTACTAATTATTAACATGATCAGTATTAGAAAATTAAGATAATAACTAAATAATAAATAATCTAAGTCTATATTTATTTTAATCATGCAAATAAGAAGAAAAAAAAGAATATACAAGGTAACATTATTTAATGGTTCATACTTCATAGTATTACAGATTATAATAGACGAAGAGCAATTAACTTTATAAGTGAAATGAAGTATATCTATTTGAATATTTTATATATTATAATAATTAAAATCAGCTTTCAATGAAACGAACGATAATAATTTCACAGGTGGATACTAGACGAAGAGAAAACAAAATGAACAATTAATATTTGAATATTTTCCGATGTAGAATGAGAGACTCAATCACAAATAAGAACAAAACCATATAGTTCGGTTTAGCATACTTATTATAGTTATAGCAGACCATATAACATCAAAAATATGAATAGAAATACAGAAACCCATATAAATTGCGAAAAAACCCGTGTAGCATAGTGGTAGCAAAAGCACCTAGTGCGTAGCGGTAAAAGCGATCATCTATTACAGCTATAGCAGTCGTAGCTAAAATAGCGTATTTTTATCTCATAGTGTAACTTTTATGGTCTAAAAAAACTATAGCAGAGCTATAGTGTAACTAAAGCTAGCTATTTAGAGCACTGAGTTTTATATATGTTGTGGCTTGATCGTTGTGACCAATTTGGAAGACTTAACTCGGTTGAAATCAGTTTGAAGCTTCAGTAAAAGGGATTTGCTTCACGGATCAGAGAACATATATATGCTCTTAATCTGTTCAGTTGATATTATTCCTGCCGTCCAACAAATAATCAAAGCAGACGGCTGAGGCTGAGGGATGTATTATCCTTTTACATGGGGAAATTTTTTATCAATAGAAATTATAAAATTCAGATATACAAAAACAGAAAGAGTACCTGGATTGTAACAAATATAGTAAGATCAGAATCAGCGACAACTATCCAACTATTTACGGATCGGAGTCGATGACTCAGATCCATGATTTTTTTTATTTTTTTTATTAATTATATTGAATTATGTAAGGAAGGTGTCATATTTGATAATAAAAAAAAAATCATGGATCTGAGTCGTTGACTCTTGATCCATAAATAGATGGATCGTTATCTCTGTCTTCGATCTTACTATATTTGTTGCAATCAGGATACTCTTTCTGTTTTTATATATTTGAATTTTATAGTTTCTATTGATAAAAAAAACTTTTGTGTAAAAGGATAATGCATCCCAACAATAATAGGAATAAGTACCTGAGTTCAATGTTGTAAAATGCGGTTCTGTTCATGCATGCGGAAGGCCTAATATGCGTTATGCGGCCGCATATGCAGAATTTCATGCGGACTTATATATGCGGATTTTAAACTATATATTAATTTATTTTCATTCAAAATATGTATTATATTTCAATTAAAATCATTCAAACAATAAATTCGCACATATGCAGACCAATATACGGACATATGCAGCCAAATATGCGGCCGTATATGTGAAACTACATATTTAAGACTGCATGAAAAATTTTATGCAGAATCGGACTGCATACGCATATACAGCTGCATGAACCGCATTTTACAAGACGCCTGAGTTATTCTAAGGAATTTATTCAAATTAATTAATAACAAGTACTCCAACGCCAACCACATATCTTCATTTGTTTCATTAAAAGGAGAGACGAGGAAATGACATTCCTATTTCTATTTCTTTGTAACAGACTTGACTATAGCTATACTATTATGTGTCGCACAACATCCCAATCCTAATGTCAAATCACCTACTAATAAACGGACCTACAACTAAACTTTTGCATTCATGCACCAATTCATATACCATCACATTCAGACTAGTAACGACAAATGCATTTAATTTCATATGTAGACAACATTTGATAACACATTACATCCGCATTAGAGTGTACGGAATGAAATGAATAGTTTGATAAAGAGTCAAAGAGAGGCGACGGCAGCTCAAATGGGGCAACCATCAGACAGACCCCACTCAAGACTCAACTGACATTAATTCACCAATATGAGAAGAATATGAGTGAGACGGTCTTCATTAAGTCATAAGACCCCAATTTTGTCAAAACATAATACATACATACATACAGTAAGTAAATAATTCCACAAATGTAAAACGAGCAATATATACCATCACTGGTTTAGTTTAGATAATCCTTTTAACTAATTACCAAGGTAGACCAAGTGGTTTTAGAATATTAACAGCTAAATACAGGCAGCAAACTCACTCAGGATAATGGCAATTATATATCTTGAAACAGAGAAGAGAAACTATGTAGTATACATATTTGACTATCCAATTCATTCAGTCAAATATTAAATTAAGCATTACGTAACAAGTAGCATTACGTACGATTTCTCTAGAAACACACAAAAATGAAATGTCATCTAAAATCCCTCAAATTAGCATATATCTTGAAACAGACCTCCATAACAAACAAAATTCCCACCTCCATCGGGCATCGGGCATCGGGTATCTTAACTTCAGAAAACACAAAAAAAGAGTTGCTGAAATTTATTATCCATACAAGATCCAATCCATTGAAAGCAGCTAGCTAATTAATCTTCTTACTATACCTGACATTAAACTAAAAAAGTAAAACAGAGGTAGAACGAAAGATGATATTATATGTTCTTCCCTTACCCTTGTTTCCTTTTTCCTTTCCTTTGTCTCAAGTGTCTCAAGTCACAAGTCTCACTGGAATGTGGGCCCAGGAGTGTAAATAGACAAATCAGCCCAACTTGCAGGCCACAACGCATCATTCCCGATCCCGCCACTTTCCACCGAAGAAGAAATCACCTCTCCCTCTCCCTCTCCGCTGCCCAATCCACCCAGCAAACTTCCATGGCAGAAATTACCCAAATGCCCATTAGACGCCAGAAGAGAACTGAAGCTTCCCACACCCGCACCCACACCGCAATCAAGTAATAGGGAATCATCAGCCTCAGCCTCACGCTCCACAGACGACACGTGTACAGTCTTGGTTGGACGCTTGGTATGAGCTGAAGTGGCACGCTTGCTGTTCTTGCGGGTTCCGCCGCCAACAGGGATGTTGCGAAGCGCTCCGCCTTTGGTCCAGTAGCGGCGACAGTTCTTGCAGAAGTGGCGGGGCTGAGAGAGGTTGTAGTTGTTGTAGTAGCAGAACTTGGTGTTCATGGAGTTGCACCGGGGGCACTCCACCACAGCGACAGGGGGATGTTGATGTTGATGTTGATGTTGATCAGTGTGTAGGATTTGGTTGTGGGGTTGAGGTTGGGTTTGGGTTTGGAGATTCTCCATGGGTTAGAATTTGTTTGTGAGATGAGAAGATGAGAAGATGAAGAGAAAAGAGGGGTTTGGGTTTGGTGGTGGGGTTATAGAGAGGGAGGGAGAAGGGGGTTTGGTTGGGTCAATGAAGGTGGGAAGAGAAACCATGCAGAGGTGGCAGGAGGGGGAGAGGACAGAGATATGAGAGAGAGAGAGAGGAATAGAAATATTTGATTTTGATTTTGATTTTGATTTTGTGAGAGCCAGAGGGTGTAGTACTGTAGTAGTAGGTTAGGTGCAAATCTTCTAGCAGAGGCCGGACCCAAGGGCCAAGGCCCAAGGCCAAGGACTCTCTTTCTCTCTCTCCTCTCTCCTCTCTCCTCTCTCGTCTGTGCGCTAATGTTTTGTCGCTGTTCTGTTTGGACTTTGGACTTTGGACTACGACTACTGTGTATGCGGCTACAAAAGTAACTACAACAGAATTATGTATGTATCAAGGTACTATGTGGTCAAGCTTCTTTCTACAATCCCTGTGGAGAGTTGCTGCTGCTCTTACTTTCATAAGTCATAATCATAAACCACACGTCCACAGTGGACCCCCACCTTTCTTCGATTTCTCACTCGCTATACATAATGCATCATGGAGACATGGAGGAGGAGGGGGGTATTTATCGCAAGCAGATGATCTATTATTGGAACAAGGGACTCACTGTAGCTCTATTCGAGGTGAGGTGAGGTGAGGTGAGGTGAGGTGGGTTTCGGTATTCCACCTCTTCTGAAATACTATAGGCTGCAATTCCCTCTCCAAAATAATATTTACGGAATGAATGAATGAATAGATCTGTAATTTTTTAACATAATTTAGTAGTCTTGAAGAAATTTATGCCTCCAACAAGTCCCTAGTGAAGTCCTCCTATTCGTGTTCCTACTCCATTTCAGAGTTATTGAACCAAGAATAATTACAGAAGAGGGGGGCGAAAGGTTATTGAACCAAGGGACGGATGGATAGGCTCGGGTTTTGAGGCCTCTCTATCTCACGCTCATGCTCACGCTCCCCTAATTTTGGTTTGGCTACGAACTAGAACTGTAGCTAGAATTGCAGGGAAATGCAGTTCTGGAGTAAGTGGAGCTGTCGCTTGTCGGAGGCGGAGCTGCTGCCTGCTGCCTGCTGGTGTGTTTTCAGCTACAGGATTTGGCATGAATTTGTTTGGTACTGCCCCCACTGCCCCCACTGAGACTGAGTCGGTGCTACGGCGTGTCACAGTGAGTCAGACCTCCACTCTCCAATGCAATTGCAAAATGAATGGACTCCGACTCAGACTCAGACTCTCCTTTCCTCTCCTCTCCTCTCCTCTCCTCTCCTCGTTAATAATTTATGTTTATTCTTATTCTTCTTCCTTTTCCTTTTCCTTCTCCTTTTCATAAGAAAGAATAACATATCGATCATTTGCGAACATTCTCTAAACTGGAACTGGGACCATAACCCATAAAGTTTCTTTTCTTCCTCTTCCTCTTCCTCTTCCCCTTAAATAAAATAAATAACACGTAACAACGTCTACATTATTATAATAATAGTTTCAGTTTGAAAAAGGTTTCTACTGTCTTTACCTTAACCTTACTGTTCTAACTTCTAACTACTGACAGTGAGAGGTGAGAGCTATATGTATTATATTATAGTATTATTATACATACGGACATTTGATCGAGATGATTATCCTAATAAATAAAACAATAAAATAATAATAATAAAGAAAGAAAGAGTAAGGGATAGGGGATAAGTGATAAGTGGGGGATACGTAGCGTGGAAAAGAAGCGACCTGGTCACAGTACTCAACGCGGATGTTGTAACTTGTAAGAGCCATGGCCAATCTCTACCGTCCACGTCTCATTGAATACAGTCGTGTCCGTACACTTGTTTGACTCAAAGGGGACAAGTGGGCCCCGCCTATTACTGTTATTTACTATACCTGCTCCTGCTCCTGGTCTATCGACTATCGCTTAGCCTTACTCACAGAACCACAACCGTCATCCTCGTCTCCAAAACGTCTTTCTGGGACCCCACCTTTCAGCAAGGTTACCATTGGTCTTTGCCTCTCTATTTCCTTTTTTTTGTTTTTACTCGAATTGTTAGTTTTTCTTTAATTTTTCATCGTAAAGCTCTTTGTATTTCTAATGAAGGACTTGTAGACGAATTGTTTGGCGTTTTTCCCATTTCTGGAAATGGTTCAAATTCAATTCATACTTCTTTTTTTCTTTCAAAAAATTCGTTTGCTATGGAGTAGGAATCAAATTCCATTCAATATCTGAATCCTTAAAAAAATAGTCAAAATAGTTATTTCATCCTGTAAATATTTAATTTTCCATCTGCATTGTTGACTTGGCCAACTATGGAGTTAATACAAGTTATGACGCACTCAACTTTCATTAGAAAGAAAAAAAATATAAATATAATTTTCAGAAAGATTTAATGTTAAAATAACAACAAGGCATTGCTCACTTCTGGTTCTTCTGAAACTCAGCGCGGTGCACCAGAATATCTAGAGATATATCCAACTAATATACTGTAAATTTAGCGCAATTACCTTGCTTGCATTTAATTTATAACACTACTTATTAAATATATCCAGAATAATGAATCTAACAACAATAGTTTTTACTATTTGGAAAAAATTGAGTGAGTCTTATTGGTTGCTTTTGATTGAAAAAATAGAAAAAAAAAATGTTACAAATATGAAAAGAAAAATTATTGTCAGTGTGGGATAAGACCACTTTTTTGGATGTTGTTGTCTCCACTATGCCTTTATATTGACTTTCATTATAAAAAATGCCCTGCAAAATCAAGTACAAAATTGATAAAATTCGTCATAAATTCTTGTGGTTTGGTGGCAATACGGTTAGAAAAAAACCATCCCTAATGTCTTGGAAAAATGTTAGTACAAGTAAGAATCAGGGGGTCTTAGATCTTTGTAGAATGAATATTTCGTTTTTAGCCAAATAGTTGTTTCGATTTTATGATAAGCGTGTTGTAGGTACATGGAATGATATTATTATTGATAAATATACAATTACAGGTGATAAAAGAGTTAAATCTTTTTTATGGAATGATATATTACGATTAAGAGATACTTTGCAGGAATGTCTAGCATGGCAGGTTAGTAGTGGACGGACAGTTCATTTTTGGCAGGATCAGTGGTGTGAGGATTCATTATTGTGTATAGTCTTTCCTAATTTATTTGTTATTGCTTACGACAAAGCAATTACTGTAGCTGAGGTGAGGTGTTTGGTAATAACAGGTTACATATTCCGTTGGCTAGACAGATAACCAGTGTCTATCGTACTGAATGAACAACTCTAGTTACACTCTTAGAATCTGTCAATTTAAAACTTGATATGGATCATGTAGTTTGGAAGTGGACCTCTATTGACAACTTTACCGTTAATTTCCTTTACAAATTTTCAGGTACTAGGGGTGTTATTAATAACACTTATAACAGCATATGTAGGGCTAAAATACCTTTAAAGGTTAAAATATTTGTATGGTTAGTTAGGCAAAAACGAGTACTTATTAGAGACAGGTTGAGTAAACGTGGGTGGACAGGCAACATTACTTGTGTATTGCTCTCATTTAGAATCAGTCGATCATTTGTTTGTGACTCGTAACTATGTCCAACTGATATATAAACGGATTGCTCAGTACAATAACTTTTACTTTACCTATGACCTATGTTGCATGGATACGGGTGTGGGTATCATATCGGATACGATACAGATACAGTGATACAAGAATTCTCAAAAATCAAAGATACGATAGCTTATTATATTATATTTTTTAATTATATTATTAATTCAACACTTGTATTATATAAATTAAATTAAAAAATACTAGGTATGCATTAAATATAATGGCTACATTAATCAAACATCAAATGTGATTTATTGTAGTGGTAAGGGTGTAGTCCGCCAGAGGGAAGATCATAGGTTCGATTCTTTACAGGCGCAAGAAAAACCTCATTTTTGGTACGGTGTAAAGCTGGTTTATGGTGGGCATGGTCTGTGGTCCACGCATCTAGTCCCGGTTCACATATCGAGTACGCGTCCAGAAGTGTTTGGGCCGTATCCGAAAGTGCCAGGCCATATCCAAAAGTGTCAGAGCCGTATCGGAGACTGTATCAAGAGATTAAGTATACGCCACGTAAGCCGATATGCCAGCTGGCCGATACGTATCGAGACTGTATCAGTGGCGTATCTGTGTCTGATACGAGTACAGAGCCTATATTTGAGTATCCGAGTAACATAACCTATGATAGTATAGAAGAATCATGGTAGTTAGACTACTGTTTCCCTTTCAAATAGCCCAATATTGTTGAAATAATTAGGTGTTCAATTTTATGGACCATGTGAAATGATAAAAATAGGATTATATTTTGAGAAGGACACGTATGTGATATCAAAGTGATAGGATTAAAAGGTCTGTCACTTGCAAAATTTGGACTTTGCATAAAAAACAAGATCTTACTTCGCAGTTAAATTTAATTTTTTCTTGTGATTTGAAGGACCTGATAGAATTTAAAGTGGTCAGTTCCATAGAGGCAACACTGGGTTCAATCTCTATGCTTGGCACAAGAACTAGCTCGAATACTTCAGAGGAGGATTCAAGTGAAGATCTGAATAGGAACTCTTTTCTGACTATTACTGCAGCTTAGTCTTTTAGAGGCTTATATGCTTATTGTTTTGTGTCTACTTTATGCTGTTACAAACCTTAGTGCCTTGTTATTTTCTTCAGGTTGTAATGTTTTGATATTGTGTTGATATGAGTTTGTTGGATATTAGTAGGATTGATTATGTACTTGCTAGTTTCGTATGGTATTTCTCAATACCAGTCATCAGTCGGTTTTTAGATTGGCACTAGTGTATCGATACTGACTAATATCTGTAAGGGTTTTCTAATTAATGAAAAATTGGTGAAATTAATCAACTTCCTTTACAAAAAAAAAAAAAAAACAATAGTTTTTAATTAAATCGAAAAAAATAAAACTGACATTTTTTTATAAAAAATTATGCCATATAAATATACCCAATTTTTTTATTAATATTAAAAAATATACGAAATTGAACATTATGTATCCAAATCTGAAAAAATTCCAAATTTTCCCAATCCGGAGAATTCTCCAAATCAAAGTCTTCTTTTCGAAGAATTATTCTCCGGATTCAAGGCACCTCGGTTAACACAGATACGGAGAATTATTTTCCGAAAGTGCAGATCCGGAGAATAATTATCTGAAAAGAGAATAATTCTCTGAAACAATCCACACACTGATAGTAAGATAATTATTCAATAATTTATGCAAGATATGAATCGTCGTTTCATATTTGATGCTCAATGACAACTCTAGTTTTTTCATCTTAGAATATGAATACTCAAATGACAATGAACGAGGTCAATGACCCTCTTTTTTAAAATTTTATTTTGTATTTATATTATATAATTTAGAGTAAAATATCGTGAATGCTATAAATTGACTTCATTTCAATATGAAATTTTTATATAATTATTGCTGATAGTTCAGAAATTTGGTGCCGTTTGACAATTTCGGATTGTTTTCTTAGAACTTTTTAGTACTCAAGATTAAGAAGTCTCAAGTTTATCGAACAAGTGCTTCTTTATCGAGCTTTTGCCACTTCCTTAGTCTTTCTTTTTGCCCACTAATCCTACATCTGTCCAAATTTGTAATTTATGGTTTAACATGCCTTAAGTATTTTGTTAAGTTTAAAGCTTTCTTAAAAACAGTTGCTTTTCAACTTTATCATTAAATGAATTATTCTTGGTACAACTTAAAATTTAAAACTTCAAGTCTTTGTAGATCTAATCACTTTAACATTTGCAGGACCAATATAATAATATGTATAGTTTTACTCAGTGTTCTAAATAGCGTGTTATTGTGTTTTCGGACCTTAAACGCTAAACTACGGGTTAAAAGTATGCTATTTCAATTACGATCGCTATATTCACAACAGCGGTCCGCTATAGCGCGTAGCGGATAGAGCACACTTTGCTACATATGCTTTTATTTGAAGGCCCAAATTGAAATTTTATTTTAAGGACTGTTTTTTTAATATGAGATTGTTTTTGTCTCTAAATAGAAAAATATTGATAGTTTATGATATGATACTTAAGTTATTTTGAATAGAAAAATAAAATTCTTATTTTATGTCATGATGCTCGTGTTATTTTGAATAAAAAAAAAGATAAATTGTTTATTATATCATTAAAGATATTTTGAATAAAAATTTGAATTTTGTATTGGTTCAGTATGAATATTATAATTTCTTAATCAATTTTGTTTTATGAGACTTTAGATAATATTGATAACTAGTATAATTATATAATATAATTTTTTAAAAATGGGTGTATAGAATAACTTTTGCTATAATCAATGGCGGAGGAAGAAAGACAGAATGGGGTTCAAATGACGCCTATTTTCTTTTTGATATTTTGTATTTATATATGATTTTCTATATAATTTAGAGTAAAATGATTTGATATTGTCAAATTGATATCCATTATCCGTAGAATTTTTGTTGTTTGACCCTCGTAGTTCAAAAGTCTGGCTTCACTCCTCACTATAATTATGCTAGTTAGATTAGTTTTTTTTTTTTTTTTACCTTTTCGTTCGCGATGGTACAATACTCGCTATTTAGGGTAAGTTTGGATGTGAGCTATAATGGCTAGAATAGCGAAATTTGAGAATAGCAAATGAGAGTAGAGAAAAAATAGTGATTTTCAGATTCATGTGAAAATGACGCTATTCAGATTAGTAAGAAATGTTATTTGGATTGTACATGTGGAATAGTGAATAGATGTAACTAATAAAAAATAGTGCTAACAAGATGCTAATTAAGAAGACAGATAGTGAAATGGAATATTAAACGAATTGTCGCAACGTGGAGGTAGCGGAAGTGGTACCATATTTGTCATTTCGAGATTGTTGGTAGAAATTTGAAAAGGAAGCATGTTTTTTTCTCTCTCTTCACACTTTAGAATATTAGCTATTTTAATATTTACAAGTAATAGAAAATAACAGCTATTCTTCCTATTCTGAATAACAGAAATGTTGTTTGGATGCACATTGCTATTTCGAATCGCTACTATTCTAAAATAGTCTCTATTATTCAAACATAGCCTTAGAAACTTAATTTTACCGAATAGCTCGAGGGTGCGTATCCTCTGAGATATCTCATTTTTTGCATGATCGACGTGTCCGGTGCCTAGTCAGGGGAACATAGGGGCAGTGTTATTTGAGCTTTGAGATTGATGCAGAACGTATTTGAACGATTGAGATATTTCAGAAAGTCACGCAAAGTTTGAGATATCTCATAGCATGCGAATTCAGTATTATTGGAGCTTTGAGATTCTAGCAGAATGTATTTAAACGATTGAGATATTCCAGAAAGTGGCGCAAAGTTTGAGATATCTGAGAGGATGCGAGTTCATTGCTGGAGAGGTTCGTACCAGAGTTATTTTATAAACCATAATTAAAAAAAACATATTCGGATTTCAACATGATTATCCAGTTTTTTATAAAAACCATAAGAAACGGTTTAGCAGTCCGTTCTCTACAGTAGTTTATTCCCCAGAACAGACTGCCAACCCGTTTGTGATTTTTTTTCCAGTTTTCAGTTCAAAACGGGTTGGCAGTTCGTTCTCTACAGTATTTTTTTTTTATAAAATAAATCAGATATTTTGTTTGATTTTGTATATTAGCAATAAGATTAATGGAACAATTTGAAGAGATTTTTTTTGTGTATTTTGACTATTTTATCGTTTTATCAAATCAATGGATTGGTTTTTCATATAAAAAAATCAATAAATATTTCCGTGAAGAAAATTAGAAGAAAATGTAAAAGTGAAATATAATAACAATACTAAAAATTTGTGTCTCTGGATATTTTTTTCTAGAAAATAATGTCTCTGAATGATTAATGGACATAGTTTCCATAATCTAACAGCTTTTATGGAAAAAATCGACTCTATTTTATTTTTATTTTCAAAAATTATAGTTACAGAAACTTCTAAATCCTCCATGTAGTAGACCAATGTATCATTATTCTAAAAAATCGACCAATTAGAATACTAACATATTTTTTCATAAATAAAACACTTATTTTATATTTTTACAAAAAAATAAGTAATTTTCAAATTAAATGAGTTTTAATAAAAATAACAATTAAATGATTAAATTTGTTTGTTTTTAAAATATAAAAAAATTTTAGAAAAATAATACGTACATTTGAAAACCAATCCATTGATTTGATAAAATGATGAAATAGTCAAATTACACAAAAAAAAAATCTCTTCAAATTGTTCCATTAATCTTATTGTTAATATACAAAATCAAACAAAATATCTGATTTATTTTATAAACAAACTCTAAAAAAAAAAAAAAAATTACTGTAGAGAACGGACTGCCAACCCGTTTTGGACTGAAAACTGGAAAAAATTCAAAAACGGATTGGCAGTCTGTTATGGAGGGTAAAATACTGTAGAGAACGGACTGTCAAACCATTTCTTATGATTTTTATAAAAAATCAGATAATCATGTTGAAATCCGAATATATATTTTTTTAATTGTGGTTTATAAAAAAAGCTGTCTGTACCATTTTAAATGTAGCGCAATTTTATTTTTTAAATTGATGAAAGTAGGGAGGGAATTTTGGTTTAGGAAATGAGTTGGTTGTAGAGCGGGCAAGGGGTGACATGGAAACCGATTTAGGCACGAACAGAAATCTTGCTTGATATGATATTATTTATGATGTGATGGAGTGAGAGTGTATTCAAACTCTGGCGTATGACAAACGACACCGGGATAACGCCTATGAGGGCGATGGGACCCACTAGTCAGGTCGAGAAGTCCAATCCTGTCGGCCGCTGCCCTTTCACCACTGAAAGCCTTCCTTGATCATCACACCGCCGTACGATGTGACTCCACATTATATTTATTATTCTGTGGCACCTTCCATATCACTAAATATGTATGATGCAATGCATGTCCCACACTCCCACTTTGATGTTTCTTCAGTAGTGTAGTCAGTGTAGAGGCCCGTAATGTATCATATCAAATATCATATGGGCTTTGGAGAAAATGAACATATAGATAGATGACTTGTCGGCCCGTATCATAACGTAACCGCAGCAGGGGAGACTGAGAGGAGGCGGCCGGGCGGCGTTTGCGTATAAGAAAATAAGAAATAGACCAAGGGACCCCCATCGGCACCGGCACCGGCACCGGCACCAGCAACCGCAGTTCTGTTCGATTTTAGACGACGATGCCACCGCCTAAAGGTTTGTCGCGCTCTCGCTTTCCCTCTCTGGTTTTAGTATATATATTTTGGCACACTAGGTGCATTGGCATTCAAATTTGATGGTAATATGCTGGGAGAATTAAGCCCATCCACTGCACAAATTAGTACCAGTACAGCACTGGTTTGTTTCTTTTTGTGCTCTACCATTACCTAGCCTCGTCAGTTTCCCTTTAATGTCTGCCACTGTTAGTCTTATTACCCAAAATTTTAGAGAAAAATATTAATGCTACTATAATCATTGTTTGCGCAGATCTCCCCGGATTCTATTATGATGCAGAGAAAAATCGGTATTTCCCAATAAAAGGCCCAATTCCTGGCTCTAAGCGCACAGCTAGTGCTGCTTTGGCCACTTGTTCTTCTTCTACCAAGGTAGTCAACTATTATTTATTAGTTGTTTTTGTAATTACTTTTGGGTTTCTCTATATGCAATAAAACCCACCAATGTTTTTCCATGGAAATCTACTTGGTTAGGAATATGTCAGTTATTTCAACTAATGTTATTCCAGCCCTAGCATAACTTTTATATTTTATTACTTTTTGGTTCTACCTACTTTTGTTGCGCTGACTCTTGGTAGCAGAAGTACGCTTTAAAAAAACTTTAATTTATATATGCAGTATGAGCTTACTATTTGACTATGGCATCTCTGTAAGGACCTTGAAGATTCTTCAAAATCAATAGGGCATATTTGATCACCAATATACTTTGGATGTGAAATTTGTGTGTGTATATATGTAAAAGAACTCTTGTAGAACCTTTTGCACATCTCAGGAAAGTAAAATTCAGCTGATTAGAAAGGGCAAAAGGATAAAAATCAGCCACCTTCTTGGTTTAAGAGAAATTCAAGGAAGAGATATCTTGTTCAACTCAAGAAGATACTACTTTCATAAGCAGTACGAAGAAATTCAAGCTTCTCAGCCTACAGTATGTTTGTCATCTCTTAATTTTCTTTTAAGATTGGTTATTTTTCCTGCCGAATTATTATTTTGATTATAGAATTAAGAAACATTTTTGCATATGCAATGTTATTGTCATTTCAGTATGCATATTGCAAAGTTGTTCCTGTTTTTTTGGTTCTTATTCCTTCTGAATTAATTAGTCTTTTGATTACAGCATTGAGAAACATATTTGTATTTGCAATGTTATAATCATTGTCATGGTTCTGGAACTTACAATCTGATTGGGTTCGTTTAGGTGTTGGATGTGGGCTTTTCCGAGTAGGATGGTTATTGCAGCAACTCATGCACCTATTCTTTTTATAAATAAATATTGTTGGTGTATTAGAAAAAAAAAAAGTTCAAGGAAGTGTTAAAAAAAATGGAAATACGCACACATAAAAATTAGAATACCTGGACATTTTAGTCAACCCTAATTTTTAATTTTACTGTTTGTCGATTGCATGCTTTTGTTTGTTTTGAAAAACTTCTGCACCTAAAATCCAAATGTACACGTCCCTTTTTTTTTTATAAAACTGCAAAATTTTGACTGACCTCGGACAAGACAGTTGACATGCTCAGATTATGCCGACTCAGATCAAACTCTGGCTCAGATAAAGATTTAGCAGTTTGAATCAACCATGTCTTATCCCAGAGCTCAGCCTTTGCTGATGCCGACCTGAATTGGCTAATTCAGACTGAATTTTCTTTTTGGCTAATTCCTTATCAATCTGTTAATGAATTCATATCAAGAAATGCCGAATCTCAATTCAACTGAACCTCAATAAATTTTAAAATAAATCTTCCATGCCTTTGTCTATTGCAGGTATGGAAGTTTGAGAGTACAAAAAATGTGCACCGTGCAATTGAAAGAATTTGCATTCAATCACATACAGAAACTGGTACCAGAAATGCATTACTTTTGGCAGCTAGCAGAAACCATGGTTCTTTAAGGTAAGGTGCAAGAGGTCATTCTTTTTTCCTCTCTTTTTTTGCCTCCCATTGATGTTATATTAGACAGGACACTGCAATACTTCCGAATACCTGCTTAGAATTGATATGTTCTGATGTTCAGTACTATAGTATCCTTTTTTTGTATTTAACAGTTGTTTAATTTGATATCTTAGGTTACTGACTTAGTGATCTTACGCTTTTGTTTTATAGTTTTTTTCAGGTAGATAATCCTGAGGGACCCCATCTTAATGCAGAATCAGTGTGGTCCCTATGTCCTCAGAATGAAGTCTCTAATATTTCCCGCTTCACGAGCCCATCCCTTTCATTATGTCGAAATCTGAGGTTCCCATCTGAAGTTTCATGTGTGAAACAAAGTGGTGGTTTGAGTGGTCATGTATTGTATCCTAACCTGCTCTTTACTAAACTTCGATGATTAGATTAAGAAAAAGATGACTCGCTTTCAACTGCGTCTGGACTTGAGAGGGGATAAAAGAGTGAGGGGTACTCCGCACAAGCAATTAACAGTAGAATCCAGATGCAGAATTTATATCTGAAAAAAGTTCACTGTTTTTTGTAAATATGGAAACTTAAAAGGGTGCGGTGCTCATTGTAAAATGCTGCTTAATACTATTAATAATTGGAGGGCAACGTTATTGTGCTCCTTTAAACCTCCAAAAAATCACATCAACTACTGGAGAAAAAAGTGTGAGCCTTCTAAATAATTTACTCTTATGTAGTGGGATAGATGAAGGGAAACAGGGTACTTTCAAATAGAGGAGGGATATAGGAAGCGTTACCAATGTCCTGAGGTCTAATATGATCTTTGAAACTTTTGTGAGCACTTGCGACCAAAAAATCTTACTTAAATTGCTTTGTATTCCTTGACAACAATTAACATGGTCACAACTCTTGGATCGGGAGAATCTCAAGGTTCACTCTACTCTTTAGATGCAAATGCTATGTCAAATTTCCTTACACCGGGCTCAGCCGCTGAATGCCTTTTTTCAATGGATGGTACTGTGTGGACTGCCGATTGCAACTCTGCCGGAACCTATGTTGCATTAGGTTATCTCATTTGTTCTTTCTTTTAATATTTCTGATCTGTGAATTGTGATAGTCTATATTGTAATGAATGCCAAGAGCCGCAATGATAGAAAAATGAAATATGATTAAATTTAGGCCATGAAGTTATATTTGTTTAAGAACTCTATATTATCGGTGCTTAAACAAAGCTACACAATATTGGCAAAAGATGTTGAGTGAGGCTATGGTAATATGCATATTACACAGCAGTCCGCGCTATGGATTCATATCTTCGTTTTTAAAGTTCAAACAGTCCATCTGAACTGTTCAACAAGATCTTCATATTAAAATGTACTTGCTTACCATTTTACTATATTTTTAGATAGGTAGAAAATCACTTGATTTGAAAATTCTGGACCATCCAAAAGCAGTTACCTATCTAAAAAATACAAAAAGAATTCTAAAAATATAAACATTTGGTTTGCAAGTACATTTTCATACGAAGATAATGTTTAACGGTTTGGATTGGCTGTTTGAACTTCAAAAAATAGAGATATGGATCCATAGCACGAGTCGGTTCGTGATATGCATATTACCATAGCCTCACTCAAAGATGTTTATTATCTTATTGCTGTGGTATGGACAAATTTGAAATTCTGTGTAGGAACTAGTACGGGGCCAGCTTTAATCGACTTGGAAACCAGATCACCAGTGCGGATAATTCGCAGTAAAAGTGATGTTTTGTCACAGCAATTTCTTTCTTCGGTAATATTTATTAATTTGGGTTGTTCCCTTCTTGTTCATATGATTTGTAAAAAGCCTTCTGATTACCTAATAAAATTCGTTATTTATTTTTCAGGGAAATGTTGTACTATGCGGTCTGAGAAATGGGTCAATATTGACTTTTGATACACGGGAAAAGCAAATTTCTGGTAATACAGAGGCCTCTGATTGGTCTAGTGCCGCACCAAATCCTCGCACGACGAGCTTACACACAAGTAGGAGAGAGAGAAGAAGGAATTTTATAAGACCTCAGGTACATTATCAAGTTTGATCATGTGTTACAAATTGTATGCTTCATGATATTGTTGAAATAAAGTTACTCTGAACTACTGTTTGGCTGTTTTTTGTTTCAACAGTTTCTGGTTGAACTAAACCAATATTATAATGTCAGATTATTTATTTGTACAATTTGATCCTTTTGATCATCAATAGGTTGATAAAGGACTAAGATCTGGCAGTCATGTGCGTATGACTTCTGCAGTCTGTAGGTATAGAAACAATATTTATTCAGTTATTATTTTATCTGTGTGTTAACTTGTGAATATCTTTGTCGATTGCATCCATGCACATGAAAAAGGATAAATGGGGTTAGTTTTGGCATCATTCCCAAGAATAGCAAATGGGGTTCTTTGTAGTGTGGGCATGCAGTATAATGGGTTTTAGAGGGCCAAATGTGATAATGCAACAGCAACAGCAACAGCAACAGCAACCATTCTTGTACTTCTTATCATTTTCTTAAATTATATGTGCAGCATGGTTTCCCTATCATCGGATGAAAATTACTTCATAGCCAGTTCAATGGATGGTTCGGTTAGATCCTTTCCTATTCTTTAATTTAAGCTAAAGTCACCAAGTTCTTTGGGAGATTGGGGAAGGTACAAACTGGCATAATATGGATAATTAATGTAGTATAACTGGTGGGGGTCAATCTTTTTGTTGTTGCCTTTTAACTATTGTCTTGTCTGAAGAAAAATGCTTCATGTGAACACATAATATCACGCACAATAGGTGTAAATCTCCATATTGAACATGTATATGTTCCAAACTTTTCACAAATATTAAAAAAATCGTTATGAAGATGGATGGTTCACTGATTTGGATATTTCCTTAAAATAATAGCAAGCAGAATATAGGCTGATTTCAGTTGAGAAGGATGTAAGGTTGTCATTTATAATGAAATACGGGCAAGATGTGATATTTCCATTTGGAAAAAGAGGACAGATTGATATTTTGACATTTTGCAGTTGGTCAAGTGCTTATGCTACCCTTGCAGTTAAACATCTATATTGTTTTTCTTTATTTTTGTTTTGTTTTCCACCTTTATAAAATGCAGATCAAGCTATTTGATATTCGACTCGGGAATGGAGGTGTCCAGTCTTACAGGGGACATGTGAACTCTCACAACCATCTGCAACTTGCGGTCAACCCATCTGAAACGCTTCTGCTTTCTGGTATTGCGTTACTTTTTTAGTAACTGTTTATTTTCAAGTGTTAATTATTTGCTTTGTTTATCTATGCTACAGCACTAAACTTTGCTAAAGTTGGTATCAATATCCAAATGGTTATTTCTACTACCACGGCTAGCATAGCAATCTCCAAATTCTCAATGCAGCTTGGGCCATGGCATACAACTTTTTTAATGTAGAAAATATCAAGCAGAATAATGAAATAATGAAAAAGAAGTTACTATTGAAAAATAGAAGTTGATATTAGATGATGCAATTTATCAGGTGGGGAGGATTGCAGGACGCGCATTTGGAGTATCAAAGCAGGAGAACTTTTATATTCTGAGATGTTTTCTGAGTCATGTTGTACTACGGTCTTGTGGGCTGGTTTTCAAGGTTGGTGTTTTAATTTGACAATTTGCTAGTAGAATTATTTAATTATTCCTCTTCAAAAAATATATAAAATTTTGTTTTTCATGAAACATAGTGTAGTATAGTAAGGAAACATTGAGTAATGTACAAGATTGGTATTATGTTGTACATGCATGACAGCATGAGGCATATTGTTGTTTGGTTTTATGTTTGAGGTAATATAGCAATCCTTGGATTGTATCACAAAGTAAAATGTATCTTCAATTTGTTTAACCAAATACTTAAATTTTGAAATAAAGTTAATAAAAGTGGTCACAAGTGGTCACATTTTCTTGTTGTAGGCCATGCTGGGCATCAGCTCTATCAAAGTCAAAGTTCGGGCGCATGGTTGGGGTCTCGAGATGGACTTTATTATATGCAGGTTATCTGATTATTCCAGTTATGTTAAAAGATGTGGCAGTTTAGCTAAACTTAGCATCTCACTTTTACTTTTAGTATTTACCAAACTATAGTTATTGTGGAATATAGTACAAAATAAGGGCTTTGTAGATTTGTGAACATTACATCGAATTCTAACTTTGTTATAATGATATTATTGTCAAATGGCCTTCCTATGCACTATGGTGTACAATTCAAATACATACACATTCCAAGATTGTATAAATCTTCTAAATTGTTCTAGTTGAAATTTTTAAATGAAGACCTTTGGAAAAGTAAATAATTGCACTTACCAAAGATTAGGTTCTGATCTGAAATTGTTGTTTAGCATGGTAGCAGCTTGCTAGATGTAACGCTGCAATAAAATATTTTGAGGATTAAGAATTTTTCTCTCCTGTTGGTAAATGATGAAAATTTGGATGGAATCATTTAGAAATAGAGGTAAAATAATTTCTGTCAAAAGCCATGTCAAGAAATATAATGAACTTGTGAATGCATATTGATCATGTCAAACTTGGGTCGGACTGAGGATTGCAAACGCAAGATATCATTACATATTTTTACCTTGTTGAATTCCCTTTGAATAAAATTCACTGCTTTTGTAATTGACCGTATATTATGGTTATGGTATATCTTATCTCCACAAAATTTGTTTCTTAATGGAACCTAGAGTGGAAAAATTGGCACGGCGGAACCGGTTCCGTCACGGAACGAAACGGTTACGGTACGACACGTGTTACTATTCGCTTGCCGTGACTTGCGTGTCGCATGCTGTGACCATCTTTTGAAAATTTGACACCGCACGACACGTCACGCGAAAGATCTGGTCACGGCACGGCACGTGGTCACGCAAGTCACGTGTAATGAGGACCGTTAAATCTTTGATCAATTGATGAATTTTGAATAAACTAACCTAAAATTTGAAAAAAATAGTTAAATGTGAGAAAGTGACCAATTACATTTGGATACGGCACGCGAATAGTCACGGCATGGGAGTAACGGCGTGACTCGCGTGCCGTGATCATTCCTCCACATTTTAGTCACGGCACGGCATGGCACGTGTGACTGTTTCACTTGGTCACGGCACGGCACAGCACGAGACGAAAGTCACGGCGTGTTAGTCACAGAATGGTACGGCACGGCACGTTTTGTCCACTCCTAGTATGCGTATGTGATAGTTTTAAAGGCAGGTATATAAGCATTCTATAGTGTTTTTGTTCGCTAATGTTTGCATATTTATTCTAGTGAGTGATACAGTCGTGTTGGAGTTAAAAGGATTGGTAAGTTAGTTTGACAAATTTTCTAGAGGTTTCTTTCTTGCAAAGGTGTTTATTACCAATTTACCAAATGTAAACGCTTCGTGAAGCCTCATTAATTCAGAATCTCCACCTTTGCGTCTCTGATCGGATAAATCTCATCCGTCAGACCATTTATTTCATCAGACTGCTTAGATTTAAGTGTGACTCGGCCAGCCCCCTTAGGCATTCCGCATTAAGAGAGAACACTTGCAAGTTTTCTTTCAGCTTTAGAGAGAGAGAGAGAGAGAGAGAGAGAGAGCTTGATCAGAAAAAGAGAGAGACTAAGACAATTTGCAGACGATTAATCAAAATTGCGATCTCTCAACTTCAAATAGGTGTACATCGATGGTTTGTTCTCTTCACTCGTAAAGACTTCCTTCCATTTGGTAATCAACTGGATTGGAGTTCCCTTTGATAATTTCTTGGGTTATATAATTCTTTTGTACATCCAAGAAATTTGATTTGATTTTCCTTCTTGCTGCACGCCTTTTCTATAATCAATTCCATAACAATTGATTGTTGGCCACTACAAGAAATCAACAATTGACTGTTGGCATACAAGAATTCTACAACTGTCTTAAACCATTTTTAAATTTGATTGTCTGATTATTTTGGTGTTATACTGATTTCATATAGATGGAATAATGATACCAATACTGCTTTTGAACCGAGTATCTTTGCATTGGTAAATTGCACACTACTCGTTTACTCCCTAAAAGACAACTAAAAATCTTCACGTACACAAAAGAGAGTTGAGAGTTCTGGATTTAAATCTTCTACACCAAATGCTCTTTACTATATATATATATACAGCCATGACAAAATTTTTACAATATTGACATAATGTAGGGGTGGAAAAGCCCAACGATACAGCAAACCATGCAGAGCAGATGATATGCAAAAGTTGCTCCAAAGAAATTTGTTATTGTTGTGGTGCCTATAAACCCTCAGAAACCATTCACCACCTTGATGATTTTTCCCAATGAAATTTCGGGAAAAAGAAAACAAAAATACTTCGTATACAGTCTCGCCTCAGTTCATCGAGGAACTCAACTAAACACAGACCGAATTCCTAGATCAATGCCCTTTGAAATCTGATCTAAGGGCAATAAAATTCGGTAACATTCAAAATCTGGAACTACAAATTAAGGCCAGATTTCTAAGGGCACTGAACATTCATCCAGAACTTATGCAAGGGCAGACAACCAAAAAGCCACAGCAAAATTCTTAATCTTATTTCGCAACTGATGTGGGAGCGGGACCATGTTTCTCCTGGTTAAATTGCTTATTGTCATTCAAGAAAAGACATGCAGCTGTACAGTCGTCTATCTTAGAAGAAGGATACTTGGACTTCCATGCACGCACGGCCTCCTCTACTATGGCCCTGGAAGCCTCCAGTTTGTTTTTAGTGTTGTATACAGTGGAGACTACTTGTTCATTGCGGAGCACATCCCATACCTATCAAATAGAGTAAGAGGGGAAAAAATATCAAACTTTGCCCTTGTAATGCATTTATTGCTTAAGAAAATAATAGAGGTTTTATCTTTTTACCCCATCAGAGGCCAGAACGATGAACAGGTCTCGGTCAGTGATCCGATGGTAAACAACCTGAGGGGTGCATATGACGCCATGGCGCTTTAATTGGAAATCTCCAAGGGAACGACTCATGGCTAGGCCGGGGTAATTTTCGTCTGGCAGCCATACACGTGCCACACTAGGTTCGTCTCTTAGGGAGAACACCCGACCGTGGTGTTTTTTAATTCTCTCTGCCTCCTCTGCACACAACAATCAAGGAAATTTAATATTAATATTTGCGTTCATGTTACCTTTTTTTTTTTTTTTTTCCTGAAGGAATGGTGCTATAAATGTTAGGTTGATGCTTAAGTTCATGTTTAATAGATTGATTCCTTTACTGATAGGTCATTCATTTGAGGAATGCTCGAGTTCATCCGTTTCAATTATTTCATTTTTTATCTTCAATTTTAATGTTTAAACTCATGTTCAGTCCTGACATAAAAATTCTAACTTTCAAAACTAAGAAAAATACTACATATGATGGCTGCACCATCATGAGAGGATAATAAATAAAAGTTAGAGAGAGAAAGAGAGAGAGAGAGACGCACGAGGAATATTGGGTTTGAAGTCAGTAGTTAGCTGCTTGGCTTGTAAACAACCGTCTTCAGAAATGGTAGCCAAAATTGCTCTCGAGTCCCCAAGATTTGCTATTATTAAGTCCTTCCCCTAATTAATAAAATGTGAGAGAAACCAACAAAAGCATGAATAACATTGCATAGAGAATAAACTAATGTATACTAACGAAAAATTGGGGAATAGTGCAGGTATAGTGCTTCTTTTGGCATGGGAGGGGCAATTTCAATTTCAGGCATGTGTTTAAAAAAGAAAAAGAAAAACCATGCATACTCTCAACAAAGTAGAGAATATTGTATTGCAGACATAGTTCATCAGTTGGAAACATTACAAAATTATTCTCTTTTTACATCCATCTTCCCTCTACATAAAAAGGGAGATAAGTTTGAATATTTCTTGAACAAATTTAGAACAGATGGTGTCATATATATATTTTGCATGGGGCAATTAAGTAATTATAAGATTTTTTTTTTTTTTTTTTTTTTTATATATGTACCTGCTTAATAATGTAAACAGCTGTGGTGCCACTGAAAGAGGAATCTAATCCTGGCTTGAACCTGAGATCAGAGTCGACAGCCTTCATTGCATTAATGGAAGCCTGTTTCCAATCGTCAAAGAGTGCTGTTGCTAATAAATTTGAACAAGGTGTGTGATGTGGTTGAAGAGGAGGAAGAGGAGAATGAGTATTGTGATGATCCCTGGAGATGAGGAAAGAGTTGTTGTTGTTTCTGTGGCTAAGGATGGAGAAAGGAAGGTAGTCTCTTACGAGACGGCTAATGACATGTCCCATACGACCATGCCCGTCAAACACGCCACAGAAGATTCCGTTCTCCTTTCCAAATCCCTTCACACAGACAAAACATCAAATAATAGTTTGTAATTCAATGTCTCTTCACTCTTAATTGCACTTACTACAAAATTAATTAATTAATTAATACTCAGTATAATATTTGGTATATTTGATTTGATTGCAGCCGTGATAACCTCCCCTCTTAAAAGTAAGTTTTTGCATACAAATTAAGAGCAGTTGCAGTTCACTGTTCTTTCTATGAAATTCAAAACCTACTTGATTGGCCACCGATTTAGCGAAAAATCATGGAAATTGAATAACACATTCGGTAAATCAATCAATCAAGACCAAAACCAATTAATTATTATATGTATAATTAATTGTTATATGTATGTAATTAATGTACCTGGCAGAGAATGGCAGCATCTTGATTGGGACCTTTCTTCCCCCTTTGAGAGAAGAGAGAAGCGATTTTTCTCGTCCCATCTTTCTCTGAAATCGGAGCTTCTTCTTCGTCGACCATGTACACCACATTTTCGTCGATTTCTTGTTTCTCCAAATACTCTGCTGAGGCGCAGTTCCCCATTTGAGGTTCTTTTTTCTCTCCAAATAATTTCTGACTGTTCGAATCGAATTGCTGTATATATTATAGCTTCTTCAAAAGTAAACAAACGGCCACCATCTTTCTTTCTTTCTTTCTTTTTTATTACTAAATAATGGAATGATTTTGTCCGAGATTTTTATTAATATCCAAAATTAAATATAAATTGTCAAAAATGCCCACCAAAGATAATTATTTATAAAAATGCTCAAACCGGTTAATAATTAGCCGGTCCTTATTTTTTATTACAACCGGCCAATTATTGACCGGTTTTTTTTTGGAGATAGTTATATTAATTGTCGAGTTTATATTAGGACTGATTTTTTTTTATATTATTTGTTGTATATGCATTGACTAATTAGTAAATATCAAGCTTCGAGAATGTCCGATAGGTAATAAATTACTTCATTTAAGTTTCGAGAATGTCCGATACTATATAATTTGATTTATTAGAAAGACTGTCAATTTTTATATTTAATTTATTTGAAATAAATATTATATTAGAAAACTACTGAGAAAATATACTCTTCACAATTTTTTTTCTTTTTAAGTAAAAAAATAGTAAAAAAGTAAAAATTAATATTCTACAATTTCATTATATAACCAATTTATTGAGCTAGATGTAAAAAATATGAATGAAAATCTTAATTGTAAATTTCAACTCAAGTTTTGAAGCTCTTTCTTTTGTTTTTTGGCAAATCTGAATTTTGAAAAATAGCATAGCAGTCACTAATGCATGTGTATTTTCGCAAACTTTCCGAAAAGTTGTCGTTTGCTAAAATCAGACACTCGAGCGTCGTTTTATGGCTGTTTGAAGTTTCATTGTCGTTTTATGCCTTCTCGGTGAATATATCGTCTCTCTTGCTTTATTCATTATCCTAACCTCGACTGTTTACCAGATATGTCTTAGATAAATACATGTACAACATGTAGGTGCTTTAGAAATGAGATAAATTACTTAAAAAAAATTAATACATATGCATTATAACAGAAAGACACATATCGAACTTGTTAGAGTATTAATAAATATCCGCCTGAAAGAAATGTAATATTAATTTCTAATAAATCAAATATAAAAATCGGCAGTCTTTCTAATAAATCAAATTATACAGTATTGACCACTTTTCGGAGCTTAAAGGAAGTCATCTACTACCAATTGGACATTATCAAAACTTGATATTTACTAATTGGTCAATGCATATACAACAAATAATATAAAAAAAATTTAGTCTTAATATAAACTCGACAATTAGTACAACTATCTTAAAAAAAGAAAAAAAAAAACTAAGAACCAGCCAATTATTGGCCGGTTTGAACATTTTAAAAATTATTTACTTTTGTGGACATATTTAACAATTTATATTTATTTTTGGATATTAATAAAAATCACGGTGATTTTGTTGACTGTTCGTCTCTTCTTTATATTGAACAATGTCGTTATTATTTATAGATGTAAATTAAATTTATATTGTTAATATTGTGCATAATTTATACGTGGCTCAATAAAAATAATGGACGACTTCAAGACGATTTTTCTTCGGATGAAAGTCAGCATTTCTTTTATTATTATATTCATCGAAAATTTTAAAATAATCAATATCATATCTCGTCACTACAATTTTTTTCATCAAAATATCTTATTTTATTTATGATGAGCCTTTACAACATTTACTTTTTTGTGAGAAAAATAGATATCTAAGTCTTCTAAATTTTAATATCTACAAAGTATTTTCACGTGAAGAACCAGCATTTAGTCCAGCAGCAAAATAAGGCAACACCCTCACGTGGAAGGTTGTGAATTTGAAATCTAAATAGAAACAATTAAAGAAAGCTAGTAGGTAGAACTCCATCTTTTGAATTTAAAAGAAAAAATATATTTTCATATAAATTTCGAACCGATTTTTTTATTAATAACCTCAAAATTTTTTTAATAAAAATAATCTTAAAATAAAAAAATTTAGAAATGACTCAACTGCCCCCTGGGGTGGTGTGAGTCTGCTACAATAAATTTTTTTTTGCATATTAATATTTTCATCTAAAAATGAAAAATAAAAAATGTTCAATTTTATATCAAACAAAAATATTCAATCTTACACTTATATCCTCAATTTTTTTTTATATTTTTATTTTTAAATGGAAAATGAAAAGTGTTCAATTTTATAGCAAACAAAAATGTTCAATCTCACACTTGTAAATATTTTTTGGACATAGAGATTCTAAAATAATTTAAAATTATTGCAAACTATTCGAAGGAATAATGTGGTACATAAACAAATTATTTTTTTAATTTTCTTTGGAACAAAACCTCTAATTACAAAAAAAATAAAATAAAAACAAGTAGTTTTTAATTTTAGAATTACAGTTAGAGCATCTCCATTCCAACAAACGCTTAGCAATTAAAATTGGCCACGTTACTAAATTTAGCAATTAAAGATCCTCATAATTTCTATATCACTCCATCTTAGCAATTGCAATTAAAGAGACTCATAAAAAATCTGAGCCAACCAATTCGCCACGCTGGCAATAAGCAAACATTTGCTTTTAAAGAAAATTTGCTAATTTACAAACTATCTCACAACCCAACAAACCAGAAAGCAATAGCCACATCAGATTGCAAACTAGAAAACAATAAGCATTGGAGATGCTCTTACACAGTGTAGGATTGAATATTTTTGTTTGCTATAAAATTGAAAACTTTTTATTTTTCATTTTTAGATGAAAATATTAAGATCTAAAAAAAAAAATTGTGAACAAAGTGTAAGAATGAACATTTTTGTTTGCTATAAAATCGAACACTTTTTATTTCCCATATTTAAATGAAAATATTAAAAAAAATTGAGGACATAGTGTAAGATTGAATATTTTTGTTTGCTATAAATTGAATATTTTTCATTTTTCATTTTTAGATAAAAATATTAATATCCTAAAAAAACCAAAGTTACTGTAGGAGGCGGTCTGCTAAAAAAAAATCTCAGATTTTTTTCTGTAGCAGATCCAGACCGCTCCCGCTGGGGGGGGGGGGGGCAGTTGGAGCATTTAATTTATTTTTTTGGGGTTATTAATAAAAATATCAGAATTTTGAACTCATAATCTCGCAACATTTACAACTTCTATTAATTGACCAATTTGTCTTTTTTTAGGCTATCTACTGCAAGAACCAGGGCCGGACCCATGTAGTTCCGGGAGGAGGGGGGGAGGTGTCCCCTTGGATTTTGCGTTTTAGTGGAGATCGATACGTTTCGATTGACTTTGGCTCTCTCTGAATTTTTTTTTTGTTTGTCACAATCCGTAAGAGAAAAAATAATAAATAATGTATGGAGAGCCTCAAATAAAGTAGCCCTAGCCCCTGACTACATATTACTTGAAAGTCCATTTGCAATGTTGTCGGCATATATAACCAGGAATTATTTTTTCGATATTAAGTCTGGAATCACAAGGTTAAAGGTTTTCATGTCAAATAAATAATTGTGTCAAGTAAGAAAAGGGTATCTTGGTCAATTGTGTATATGATAAAAGGCTCGTAATATCTAAATGGAAAGAAGGAGATAAAAGAAACAGTGACTTGTTTTGATGTCAAAATTAATGTTAAGATGGGGATTGGAATTGGAAATTTCCAAAATTTATTAATTATAATTTTTGTTTTTTGGTTGTTGGAGGCTCCGGGCTTCCATTGTGTCGTTGTTATTTTGTTAAACTAGGAAGGGTTATGGGACCAAAGAATTTGAATTGATTGGTTTGGATAGATTTGAAGATTTTTCTACAATCACAAGCAATTTGAAACATTGATTGAAAAGCATGGGAGGTCGACATAGACTCATAATTATAGCAGATTTTTTTGTCACTATAATTAATTAATTAATTATTGTTGTTGCTGAGGATTTTGGATCCTCAATTGAAACCTTTGTTCACAAAATTTATCTTGTGATGTGTACTATAATGTAGCATTTTTACAAAGGAAAAAATAAAATATTTTTTGATAGCTTAAAAGGAATAACAATTAATTGTATTGACGCTACATATCAATTCAACTACTTAAAAAAAAAAAAAAAAAAAAATATGATTTTAGTATTTAAATTTTTTATCAAATAAATGTGTGCAATTTGTAATTAATATGGAAAGGTCAGAAGTACTAGTAGTGTGATACATAATAATGCATGCCGGCTAGCCACTGTAAATGTAAGTTATGAAATCTAACTAATGTTAGGGCCTTATTAAAAAAATGTGTACAAGCTAGTTGGCAAATAAATAATTTATTTTAATGTGTTAATAGATGGTTGAATTAGCCGTTGAATAAAATAAAAGTAGTTTGATATGACGGAGGTACACTAATATAATATAATAGCAGAGTTTGTTTGTATTAATTTAGCAAGGTAGCCGGTGCGAATTGAATTTTATATGTAGGTAGGTTGGATACCAGAAATCTGAAAGTGACGGGCATTTTTAATTTAATTAAATTAATTGAACCTGAACTTTGAAGTGGACACGAGTTGAATATCTACATACTCTTTAACTATTTTATAATATAACGGGGACGGTCACTATTTTATTTATTTATTAGTTAATCATATTCAATCATACGACATACTCTGCTCAACCTCAACTATTTTGTTATTAGTTTTGTTTTGTTTTGGTGTCCGGGTCCCCACCATTTGAACTTTGAAGAGGGACGAGTGGACGAGGGACCAATGAAAGCAAGAGAAGGTGCGGGCGGGGCGGCCACGCAATTGTCTTTGTCGTTATCCTTCTTCCCACCTTTCTTCCAAATAGCCCCTCCAAGTTTCACAAATCATTTCTTTCACTCTCTTTCTTCCAAATATTAATTAAAAGCCCCATTAGCTAACGGATTCACATCTCCTACGATTCAAAGCTGAGTAACATTGTTCCTAAAATTTCTGCTTTTTCAAATTCAGCAGTCCAATATTTTCTGTGCATGTATCTCGAAATAATTTATTTTTCTGTGCATGAATCTCAAAACAATTTAACAGTTGCATTTGGAAAAGTAGAGATTTTAGGAACACTGTTCACAGTGAAGAATCACAGCAGATTCGGATCCTTAGGAAACTAAGCTAGACGGATCTCATAAGTTCAAGTGCATTACCCTCAAATAAAATTGGATATCATTGCAAAATGTCAATAATTTATATATGCAATTATCGTTCCTTCTAACTCCGTTGATTTCCTCCGTTTATGTGACACAAGTATTTATTTAATTCTAATTCTTTTTATTATAATTACCATAGAAATTTAAATATGCCTTTTCGCATTTGCTTCCAACAAATATTATATGGTTTCTAAATTACGACTCAAAATATACTTTCTTTGAGTTCTTTTCATCCTAGAAATATTCCCTAATTTTTATATGTCTAAAATAAATATCAAAAGTCGAGAGAGACCAAAACACGACAAAAAAAAAACAATTCGCTTTTGCCAATTGACTTTACGGAAATAAAGAAATACTCGTATGTAAAATATATATCCAAGATATTTATAAAGAAGTAAATATCACAAGTGTTCAAACCTATTACAAGAAAATTCTAAGGGGGTTTTGATATCAAATGCATGGAAAGGGAGATAGATACATCCAGGATGGAGTCAGACTTTCAGACTATGGAGGTCAAGTATATAAAAAAATTATACTACGAATGATGGTCAATTTCACATTATTCATAGTATTTTAGTTTGAATTATATTAAGAATATGATATAAATAAAAAAAATTGCAAATGAATGAGGGTCAAGCGGTTCGTTTTTTCTTCTCTTCTTCCGAACTCTTCTTCCCCTATTTGGCAATGGAAGAATGGATGGACTGAGATGTACATATAGTTACTTACTTTATATGTTGTTGTCTGTATTGGCTGTTTGTTGGCGTTGCTATGTGTTCTCTTTCTTCTCCTCCTATTCTCCCTTCCTTTTTTGATTTTCACACTGGTGACTCAGAGTGGTCTGTACCGGTCTGGTTGTAACCGTTTCCGATCCGGTTTACTTCAGTGCCTTCTCCTATGTAATTTGTCAGAAGGAATAGGACAACTATGCGCACCGATGAAACAATCACTAGGCTCCTATCATTTTCATCAAGCAAGAACGACCAACTTGGTCTCAATAGGATACACATACTCTTGTGCGTTTTTAGTTTGTTTACAGCTGTATGCTTTATCAGACACTCGTTGTTCTACTCTTATTTAACAGCTAATTTGTAACTCCTTTAATTTTAATAAAATTGCCTACGGGCTTTTAACCAAAAAAAATTACCCTACAAAGATCGCTACATATTGATCTCAAAAATCCAAACCTTTTAGGGACCATAGCTAAGTTTAGTATCAAATCATGCGATATATAATACAACCATTAATTGCTTCCAATTTTATCAATATTTCATTAAGTGTAGTTTATAATTAATCGCGCACTGCGTGTGTTAAAGTAGAAAAAATGTAGCACATTAAGCACCACCTCCAATAATTCCATTTAAAAGAAATAATTCCAGAATAATATTAATTTGAGGATGGGTACTTAATGAAAAAGAAATCAATCTCATTGTCAACTTTTTATTCAAAATACAATGATTTGGACCTCATTTAGTCATGTCGTTGGTGAATGGTGAGATATATCACTTTGGGTGGAATAATAGAAAACATTAATTTACACTGCAAATTAAAAGATATCTAATCTTTTGTTCCATCTCTCTCTCTCTCTATCAGATGAGATGGCCACTGCTGTTTACATTTCAATGATCAATAAACACCTAGCTCAGGTAATAATCACAACCTACCTTTTTTTTTTTTTTTTTGAAATATTGAAGATGAAATCTCCATCCTGTAGGTAAAATTGATGCATATCTTCCAACTACTATGTTAAGACAAGAGATGAGCAAAATCTCTAACTTTAAATATTTATATCGGATTTTTTTGAATTTTAAACCTGCAATCTTTCACATAGAATAAAAAAATTGATTCTTAACAATCTACTTATAAAATCTTGCTAGAGTTATTTTTGGGTGCGTGTTGATTTTCACCATAAACAAAGCACAAAAACACCTGATCAAGAGAGAGACCTTTCTTGTAGCTCTTTATTTTATTTCCATCTTCTCTCTCTTAATATATAAACACCTCTTATTTTTTCATGATGTTTACCGTACTGTTCTCCACTTGTCAGTTGAAAGAAAATATTTTCAAGTTTTGCAGGGGGGCATGTAAGAAAGTTGTTTTTGTAACAAGTTGGTCATAGTTAAATCCTGGTTAATACTTATCGTTGAACTTGAGAAACCTACTTGAATAGGATATAGGATATGATAAGTTTTGTAAAGCGCTATGTATATGTATGTATTACATAAAAAAGGTAGGAAAACAACATAAAGCAAGTTGACAAATTTTGAAACCCAAAAAGTCAGTAAATTAAGTGACGCAAATAGTAGGGCCAAATTGCCATTTGGTTAAGAGCTAAAATTAAAAATTGTGCGTCCCTTGAGGATCAGTTGTTAAAACCATATCTAACCCAATTAAGTTGTCATTTTATTTTATAAACCCATGGTAATGACATCTCAGTTAGTTAGTTAGTTGTCTGTTTTTCTTTTTGCCAAATACAATAATAGTTAGTTAGTTCATGAGAGTGACAATACATACAATTTACACTATATATTACTTTGTCCATGACCTTAGCTTTACCTTTACGAGCCACTAATTAATATAACGTCAAATTAATACCTAATCTGATTTTGACTTTAATTTATCCGTCATTCTGACTCGGTGGTATTGGTATTATGGTATACGAACAAGAACAATCAATTAATTTTTCTTTTTGAAACCTTCGCAGAGGCTGCGAAGTTATGAGGGGGAATCGAACGTACTCTCAACCTTTGGATATAACAATCCTAAGACAAGAACAATCAATTAATTAGTCGAGGAATTAGTTAGTACGCTTCAAGCTTAATTGAATTGAACCGCATCCTCTGCTGCACTTTTAATCTGGTTCGTTAATTTTTGATTGGACAGATGAAATAAGATTTTTGCACGAATTTTAAAGCAAAATTAATACTGCCCCCTCCATCATCCGAGCACTCACCGGCTGAGATTAAATCTGGGCCGTCTGAAAGTGCAGCAGAGGATACGGACCATAATTGAATAGATCAGGTCGGGTAAAAATTATTAAACAGCCCATCACCATTTACAGCCCATAATGTTGTGCGGGAATTCTACTATTTCTATTAGAGCCCAAATGGACCACCTCTTCCGAAAATTATAATAAAAACATGTAAAGGCCCAAAATCAATGCTGCCCTCTAATGTAGCCTATATATAGTGTGCAAGTATAATTTCACTAGGGTTTGGCTATCTATTCAGGCTGCTGCTCCATCAAAACCTAGAAGAGAACAGAGAACACAATCATGGGTAATCAATTACTTTCCTCCATCTAATCCCTTATACATCCTCCTCTGGTTCTCATATATTTTTCTATTTCGTTTGAATATATATATATTGTTTTCAGGTAAGGTGCACGGATCGCTCGCTCGCGCCGGGAAGGTGAGAGGCCAGACGCCGAAAGTGGCGAAGCAAGATAAGAAGAAGCAGCCAAGAGGCCGTGCCCACAAGAGGATGCAATACAACCGCCGATTCGTCACGGCTGTTGTGGGATTTGGCAAGAAGAGAGGCCCCAACTCATCTGAGAAATAGATCTGAGGTCTTCAATCTGTTGCAATGAGGTTGTTAGTTTTAATTTTAATTTTTTATTTTGAATCTTAAGATATGTAGTTGTTTTGGATGGTATTTGTAATATGTCATCTGTAGATCTGCTTTGAACCTGGTGTTGTTGGAATACAATTTTGACTTTGTTGCACAGCAGACATTGTTGTTATTTGAAGGAATGAATATGAGAAAGAGAAGCTGAAATCATGTCACTATTATCATGTCTCTGTCAGGGGGTGCTTGGATTTGGTTTTCAGAAAATATTTGTTACTACTTAGTAACATTGATTTGTCAGCTGTCAATAACATTGATTTGTCAGGTCTCATGGGATTGTTTTGATCTGGATTAATGCATAAATATTCTATGCACTGTCAAATCTGAATTTATGGTTCCAATAAGTGCAAGAGTAGAATGCAGCAATGTGGATTGGTAGATGGGAATAGAGAAAAAATTAGGGATTTCATATTAGTGTTAAAATAGTGTTAATGTGATACCATTCAGATTAGTAAAAAACAGTAGGGTTAAAAATACACTATTGGTTTCATGCTTCAATCATGTGTTATATTCTTATTTTCGTTTTCAAAGTTTGAACAATCGATCTGAACAACTCAACATGATATTCGTATGAAAATGTGCTTGGAGACCAAATTTTATATATTTGTTAACCTTTTGCTATTATTTTAGATACAAAATTACTGTTATTGGATGATATTGGACCATCCAAAACGGTGATTTTGTATTTATCTTAAAAAAATATAAAACTTGTGTCTCTAATCACATTTTAATACAAAGATCATGTTGAGCCATTCAAATTAAATTTTGAAATTGGAGAAAATAATTGACTCATGAGGTTGAATTTTGAAAATGAAGAAAATAATGTGGAGTATGATTAGAGTACACAAATCAATAGTACAATTTAACTTGAAAGTAAAAATGTTATTTGAAATATATATTTGAGATTAGTAAAAATTAATGTTATCAGAACCAGACCGGATATTGATCCGGTAAAGCTTCGGGTTAGTGGTTCACTGGTTGGATCGGTGGATCAGCTGGTTCAATTGTTGTTTTTTAAAACAATTACAACTTATAACCTGAATGAATGACATATATTACAAAATAACCATTCTAAGTTTAGAAAGTTTGTATACAAGCTCTTATAATCACAAGAGGGTACCAGTACGCGTCAGTGACATTGTTGAGGAAATTAATGGTTTTGAAGAGTAAGGCTACCATGCTTTGTAAATTAAAGTGAGAGTTTTAATTTGTGCTCATATCTCTATTTTTAAAGTTCAAATAGTCAATTCGAACTGTTAGATGTGTTCTTCATATTGAAATGTGCTTGGAGACCAAATTTTATATTTTTTGGATTTTTTTTACTATTTATTAAGCCACTTTGAAAATCTAAAAATTCGGATGAACAGTAAAAATTTCTAGACCACCGGATCAGCGATTTTCAAAGTGGTTAATAAATAGTAAAAAAATTCCAAAAAATGTAAAATTTGGTCTCCAAACACATTTCAATATGAAGAATACATCTAACGGTTCGGATTAACTATTTGAACTTTGAAAATAGAGATATGAGCGCAAATTAAAACTCTCACTTTAATTTGCAAAGCATGATAGCCTTACTCTGGTTTTGAATGAGATACAACTAAAACTATTCTTATGCCTGAAACGTCAGATTTCTAATGAAATTACATGCATGTTCAAACTTGATTCAGTCAAAAGTGTTAAAGAAAGAACAACTCTTTATTTTGCTGGTTTTGATCTTTAATTTGTTCTTCTTATTCTTCAATCCTTTGCGTTTGGTTGAATAATTTATTAGCTCTAGAATCCATCCAAAAGGATGTACTAACAAGTCTATGAGGATTTCAAGTATTCAATATGCATGAAAAACATAATTATTCATCTCAGTCAATACAAGGTTCTCTTAATATTTCCAAATTAGTTGCATCGTATCTCTTTGTTTGTTGTTCTAAAAGGTCATGATAAATCTAAAACGAATACATTTAACTACTATTCGCATGTTGTAAAAGATTTATGGGAAAATTCACAATTACATATATACGAATTATAAATTCTCTATACTTGTATTATGCAACCAATCTCCTGGGTGCTAGACTGCTAGTGTATTCAGTGTTTACTGTTTAGGACCATTACCTTTCAATACTGTCTAAACTCTGTTTACCTAACAGTGTTCCTCATGTGTTGATTAATGAGAAGTTAGTTAATAGCTTAAAGAATGATGAGGGGTATTTTCTCAGTACAAAACTCTGTTAATTTTATTTTCCAACCAATACTATAAGTTCGTGACCCACCAAGAACCTGCATTAACTCCAGTCTGACTATGCACTATCTTTACAAATTTTAACAATTCCACTCCTGATTAGTTTGCTTTCTTAAATTTGTAAACACAGATTTCCGTAGATCTTGAGAATTCAACTGTCAGCATAAATAGGGTGTTCATCGGTTCGGTTCAGTTGGAACCGAACCGAACTAAGCAAACCAAAGTTATAATTCGGTTTTCAAAATAGAACCGAGCCGAACCGATTTAGTATTGCAACCGAACCGAACCGAACCGAAGTTTTATTTCGGTTTATTCGGTTTGTTCGGTTCAAACCGAAATATATTAATTTTTTTATTTAAAGCAATTGTTTTGTAATAAACCGAAGTATATTAAGAAATAAACCGGAGTATTAAGAAATAAACCGGGATATTAAAAAATAAATCAAAGTATTTAAAGCAATTGATTAAGAAATAGACCGAGGTATTAAGAAATAAACCGAGGCGGTTCGGATCAAATACATAATATATAAAAGTTCGGTCGGTTCGGTTATTTCGGTTTTGAAAATTTCAAACCGAACCGAACCGAAGTTATAATTCGGTTTTAAAAATCAAACCGAACTGAACCATTAAACCAAAAAAACCGAACCGTTTGAACCGATCTAATTCGGTTCGGTCCAAAACCGATTAAACCGGACCCAATGAACACCCCTAAGCATAAACGCCCAAAATTATATCAGGGGTCTAGATCCCTCATGATGCCAACTAGTATAAGAATTTATACTAATAGAAAAACACTTTGGTTTGAGCATTTCATCAAACATCTTAAATGCACTGATTTATTCAATAAAATAAACCAAATATTAACTTTTCAAGTGTTCTATCAATTTGATTACATGAGATTACTTACATTATTCGATCTTGATATATTCTTTTGTGATTTTGCTTCAAACTTATGCCTTGAGAACGTGCAGCCTTGAGGGGTTGAGGTTCAGCCCTGCAATGGCGGTGTGCAGTAGAGATTAGAGAATTGAGAAAAATAGTAAGAAATCGGACCAATTCTGTCATATAATCCGGTGCGATTCGTGTTGCTTCCATGTTGACGATTCCCCCTTGAAAGTCTTTTGATCACTTGACTCTATACAAATTTTATTTCAAATTTTAATTTTTTTGTATGTAGACGCATCACTCGTAAGGTAGAAAGATTTTAACGAATTGGATTCGTCGTTTGAAATGAATCCGATAGATTTTAGAGTTGAGTTTACAAAAGAGCTTGTGAACTTAGAAGCACCCTAGTTCTACATATATATGAGAATTGAGATTTGTTCTCTCTTTAGAACCAACCCCCACAAAAAATAATAAAATAAATAAAATAAAATAACAATTTAGTACTTCATTCACTCAATTACTCTACAAAGATCGCTACATATTGATCTCAAAAATCCAAAACTTTTAGGGACGATAGCTAAGCTTAGCATCAAATCATGCGATATATAATACAACAATTAATTGCTTCCAATTTTTTTAATATTTCATTAAGTGTAGTTTATAATTAATCGCGCACTGCGTGTTAAAGTTGATTTTTTTAGCACATTAAGCACCACCTCCAATAATTCCAGAATAATATTAATTTGAGGATGGGTACTTGATGAAAAAGAAATCAATCTCGATCATTGTCAACTTGTTATTCAAAATACAATGATTTGGACCGCATTTAGTCATGTCGTTGGTGAATGGTGAGATATATCACTTTGGGTGGAGTAACAGAAAACATTTACACTGCAAATTAAAAGATAAGATAAATTTTGTTGGAAGTCACTAAATTTTATCATTTGTTATGAATTGGTCACTCAAGTTTTATTTGTTTCTTTTTAGTCACTCAACTTTGTTTTTTGTTTCAATCAAGTCATTCTATATTTTTTCATTCAAAATTTTAACAGAATATTCTCATTCTGTTAGTATTTTGGATGGAGTATGCTCATTCCATTAGTATTTTTGGACAGAATGAGTATATTCAGTTAATATTTTGGACGGAATGGAAATATTCTGTTAAGATTTTGAATATAAAAGTATGGAGTAACTTGATTATGACAAATAACAAAGTTGAGTGATTAAAAAAAACAAATCAAACTCGAGTGACTAATTCGTAACAAATGACAAAATTTAGTGACTTTCAGCGAAATTTATCCTAAAAGATATCTAATCTTTTGTTCCATCTCTATCTCTATCAGATGGCCACTGCCGTTTACATTTCAATGATCAATAAACCTCAAGTAATAATCACAAGCTACCTTTTTGAATTTTTTTTTTTTTGAAATATTGAAGATGAAATCTCCATCCTGTATAAAATTGAAGCATATCTTCTAACTACTATGTTACGATAAGAGGTGAGCAAAATCTCTAACTTTAAATATTTATATCGCATTTTTTTGAATTTTAAATCTGCAATCTTTCACATAGAATAAAAAATTGATTCTTAACAATCTATTTATAAAATCTTCCTAGAGTTATTTTTTGTGTGTGTTGATTTTCACCATAAATAAAGCACAAAAACACCCGATCAAGAGAGATCTTTCGGATTTTTTTAAAATAGAACTGTTTTTAAAAAATTAACCAAACAAGCACTTTTTGTCTGGAAGTTATGAAAATAGCCTCCACCGAAAGAGGTGTTTAAACGGTTACTTCGGTCGAAACCGAACTAAAATAATCAAACCAAACTTTTCTTTGATTTTCAAAAATAGAACCGAACCGAACCGATTAAATTAATTTATAAACCGATTAAGAACCAAACTGAACAAACTAAAGTAAATTTTAGTTTGTTCGGTTCAAACCGAAGTAAACCTATTGGTGCCATTATTAACGAAAATTACACATGTTCATACACAAGTTGTTCAATTCCATACAAAATATGTAGATGCTCTAAAATATTTAAACTAAATGAAAGAAATGAAGCAATAATTGAACCAAACAAAATATAAATCATGCTTAAATCAATATAATTCGGTCGGTTCAATTTAGCCAGTTTTTAAAAGTCTAAACCAAATCGATCCATTTAAAACGAAAAACTAAACCATTTAAACCGGAATTTTCAGTTCGGTTAAAAACCGAACAAACTAAACCGTTTGAACACCCCTATCCACCGATCCACATGATCGGTGTAGCATAAAACAACCTTACTCCACCAATCTTGTGGATCGGTGGAGCTATTTTTCCATCCGGCTAAAAATGTGCCACAAAAAATCCTACATATGGGCCTCGAGCTGGGCTTTCAAGATGAGAATGCTTGTTTGAGTATTTCTGTGCGCATTCTTCTCTGCCTTTTAAAAAGAGAGCTGTGCAAAAATCACTTAATATTGTGCATTGATTGAAAAGTGACTTTTTACTGTTTTCTTTAAGTGCTTTTTTAAGAATATAGCCTCGATCTCTGTCAGTATTTACTGTTTGCTTTAAATATTGTTGGCGAAGATTCAAGGAAGGAATGAAAGGTAATTCAAAGTCATTGCATTACGTGAGGTGCAATTAAAAGATCCGAACAGTTCTTTTAACCTGCTACGAATCTCTTTTTGAAAGCCCAGCTGGAGGCCTATTTGTGATATTTTCTGTGGCGTAGTTTTTAGCCGGATGGAAAAATAACTCCACCGATTCTATGGATCTGTGAAGCAAGACTGTTTTATGCTACACCGATCCTGTGGATCGATAGAGGCTATTTTTATAACTTCCAGACAAAGAGTGCTTGTTTGATTATTTTTTTTTAAAATCAGTTCCATTTAGAGCGTGTTCGGCCGTTCCACTGTTCCCGCGGAAAAAAAATCAACTGAATTTGTTTTCCCACGTAAACAGTAATTTTTAGTTCAATTCCCGCACCCATGCCCATTCCCAATGACCCGCTGAACATGCCCTTAAAAAAATCGACCTTTCTCTCAGCTCTTTATTTTATTTCCATCTTCTCTCTCTTAATAGACACCTCTTCTTTTTTCATGATGTTTACAGTTTCTCTCTCTTAAATCTTAATAGACACCTCTTCCTTTTTCATGATGTTTACCGTTTCTCTCTCTTAATAGGCACCTCTTCTTTTTTCATGATGTTTACCGTGCTTGTTCTACACTTGTCAGTTGACAATAAAATATTTTCAAGTTTTGCGAATTCTGGTTAATGCTTATCGTTGAACTTGAGAAACCTACTTGAATTGGCTGGTAACAAGTTTTCATTTTATTAAACAGCCCATAACAAGTTGGTCATAGAATACGCTAAGTTTTGTAAAGCGCTATATATATGTATGTATTACATAAAAAAGGTCGGAAAACAACATAAAGCAAGCTGACAAATTTTGAAAACTAAAAAGTCAGTAAATTAAGTGACGCAAATAGTAGGGCCAAATTGCCATTTGGTTAAGAGCTAAAATTAAAAATTGTACGTCCCTTGAGGATCAGTTGTTAAAACCATATCTAACCCAATTAAGTTCTCATTTTATTTTATAAATCCATGTCCCATGTCCCATGGTAATGACATCTCAAAAGGGAAGGTAAGAGTTGATGACATTAGCATTGGAATAACAGTTAGTTAGTATGCAGTGACGCTGTTAGGATTTGATTTAGGGGTAGGCAAAAATCGGATTCGGGTTCGAATAAATTAACGGGTACGGATTCGGATTCAAGACACAATTCAAAAAAATAGTAAGAAATATATTAAAGGTTTCAACTAAGCCAAAAATTTATAACAAATATTCTTTTACATATCAAAATACAAGAAATATACTAATGCTACAAAATCAAGTCAATGAAGAAAGCATTGTTCTACAGTTCTTCATATTTTGAAATTATTGCATAATTCGTTCATCATCTACCTCATCAAACAACTCATTCTCAACGTAAGTGACCAAACAATCATTCAAAAATTGATCTCCCATTGAATTCCTTACTCGGTTTTTCACATAATTCATTGTCGAAAATATCCTTTCAACACTAGCCGTAGCCACCGGCAATATCAATGCTAATTTCACTAATTTACCAAATCATTTTTAGCTTAGTCCCTTTCAGTTCAATCAAAGGCCGATATACACAGAATACAGATGCTGCACGCAAAATGAATTAGGGGAGGTCAACAAGCACACAACCAAATTAATTAATCAAGCACATCACAAGGGCACAGCACATAGAACCAAATCAAACAAGCAAATTAATTAATCAAGCACGCCATCAGAGCACAGGTCAGAGCCGGTGCAAACAATTATTCAAGCACAGGTCAGAGCCGGTACCAAAGCAATTAATCAAGAGCCGGTACCAAATAAATTAATCAAGCACAGGTCAGAACTGGAAGAAGGCAACAGGGCAACGAGGTCCAGATTAAAGGCACAAGCCAAGTCAGCGAAGAAGGCCGCCGGTACAAGGTTCGCTAGCGACCCAGTGTGGTGGCAGCATCTCCCGTCGGCCGTCACGTTTCCCCTCTGGCCTCTGTGTCGCTAAGTCTGCTGGGGTCGCGTCGTTTACTCGTTTTCCCTCTGCGTAGTTGGTTTTCCTTCTCTTACACAGTTACACAGGCTCAAAAATAATTCTGTTATGGGTTTCAATTTGAATTCTGGGTAGACAAGCTCAAATTTCAGAGATAGACAAGGCTAAAAAAACCTGGTTTTATTAAAAAAAAAAATTTGATAGGCATATGCCACCCCTGCCTTCATGTGGCCTCGCCACTGTTAGTACGCTTCAAGCTTAATTGAATAGATCTGGCCGGGTAAAAATTATTAAACACCCCATAATTGTGCGGGAATTCTACTATTTCCATTAGAGCCCAAATACGTTTCTTTTTCAAATGGACCACCTCTTCCGAAAGTTATAATAAAAACATGTAAAGGCCCAAAATCAAGGCGGCCTTCTAGCCTATATATAGTGCGCAAGTATAATTTCACTAGGGTTTGGCTATCTGTTCAGGCTGCTGCTGCTTCTCCATCAAAACCTAGAAGAGAGAAGAGAACAGAGAACAGAGAACAGAGAACAGAGAACACAATCATGGGTAATCAATTAATTTTCTCCATCTAATTCCTTATACACCCTCCTCTGGTGCTCATATATTTTTCTATTTCGTTTGAATTTTTTTTTTTTTTCAGGTAAGGTGCACGGATCGCTTGCTCGTGCCGGGAAGGTGAGAGGACAGACGCCGAAAGTGGCGAAGCAAGATAAGAAGAAGCAGCCAAGAGGCCGTGCCCACAAGAGGATGCAATACAACCGCCGATTCGTCACGGCTGTTGTGGGATTTGGCAAGAAGAGAGGCCCCAACTCATCTGAGAAATAGATCTGAGGTCTTCAATTTGTTGCTTTTTTATTTTGAATTAATGATGTAGTTGTTTTGGATGGTATTTATAATATGTTATTTGTAGCTATGCTTTGAACCTGGTGTTGCTGGAATACAATTTTGATTTTGTTGCACACCAGACCTTTTTGTTATTTGAAGGAATGAATATGATGAGAAAGAGAAGCTGAAATTATGTCATTATTATCATATCTGTGTCAGGGGATGCTTGGATTAGTTTTTTCAGAAAACATTTTGTTACTACTTAGTAACATTGATTTGTCAGGTCTCATGGGATTGTTTTGATCTGGATTATGCATAAATATTCTATGCACTGTCAAATCTGAATTTATGGTTCCAGTACAAACCAATGTTATCAGAACTGGATTGATGTCCATCACATGGCGGTCTTTACCGGATCGATGTCATGTCTGGTCCGGTTCTGATAACATTGGTTTGTATACATGCTCTTATAATCATAATAGGATACCAGTACACGTCAGTGACATTGTTGAGGAAATTAATGGTTTTGAATGAGATACAACTAAAACTATTCTTATGCCTGAAACGTCAGATTTCTAATGAAATTACATACATGTTCAAACTTGATTCAGTCAAAGTGTTAAAGAAAGAACCTCTTATTTTGCTGGTTTTGATCTTTAATTTGTCCTTCTTATTCTTCAATCCTTTGAGTTTTGTTGAATAATTTATTAGCTCTAGAATCCAAAAAAATTCAATATGCATGAAAAACATAATTATTCATCTCAGTCAACACAACGTTGTCATGCATATAACTGAGAAGTCTTAATTATTCAATACTGTCTAAACTCTTTTTTAGACAGTAAATCCTTTGAGTTATAATTCGTATATCCTTTGAGTATTGATAGTGCATAATCTTTGTTTGTTGTTCTAAAAAGACATGATAAATCTAAAACGAATGCATCTAACTATTATTCACATGTTGTAAAAGATTTAGGGGAAAATTCACAATTACATATATACGAATTATAAATTCTCTTCTGTTTTTTTTTTTTGTCAGTTATATCCCTATACCCGTATTGTGCAATCAATCCCCTGGGTGCTAATGTATTCAGTGTTTATTGTTTAGGACCATGACCTTTCAATACTGTCTAAACTCTTTTTTACCTAACAGTGTTTCTCATGTGTTGATTACTGAGAAGTCGATGGGTTCTCAGTACAAAACTCTGGTAATTTTATTTTCCAACCAATACTATAAGTTTGTGACCCACCAAGAGCCTGCATTAACTCCAGTCTGATTATGCACTATCTTTAAAAATTTAACAATTCCACTCCTGATTAGTTTGCTTTCTTTAATTTGTAAACATAAATTTCCGTAGACCTTGAGAATTCAACTGTCGGCATAAACGCTCAAAATTGCATCAGGGGTCTAGATCCTTGATGATGCCAACTGGTATAAGAATTTATACTTGCAGAAAAACACTTTGGTTTGAACGTTTCATCAAACACCTTAAATGCACTGATGTGTTCAATAAAATAAACTCAAATATTAACTTTTCAAGTGTCCTATCAATTTGATTACATGAGGTTACTTACATTATTCGATCTTGATATATTCTTTTGTGATTTCGCTACAAACTTGTGCCTTGAGAACGTGCAACCTTGAGGAGTTGAGGTTGAGCCCTGCAATGGCTATGTGCAGTGGAGAATAGAGAATTGAGAAAAATAGTAAGAACTCGAACCAATTCTGTCATATAATCCAGCACAATTCGTGTTGCTTCCATGTTGACGGTACTAGTGAAGAAAAGGCATAAGTTTGAAGCAAAGAAAGAAAGAGAAATATACTCCGTGGATGAATATGTTTTGAATTATTTTTTTGAACGGTCTAGTTTGTTGGTCTTTTAGTAAAACCAGATCGGTTAAGCCGATTTTGAGCGGTCTAAAAGTATAAACGATCCTTTCAAAGAATCAAACTGGGCAGATGACCAGATTTGCTTTTTTTCGGTTAAACTACAGGTCCGATCCAGTTCTGATAACACTGGTAAAAACATTTAATTCCTGGGAATACAAACTCTCACCTCCTTTTGCTATTTCAACCATTATTTGAGAAAATTGTTGTTGTTCCCAAGCTATTCGAATTAGCAAGTGTGTTTAAATTGAATGCTATTTGGCAACACTATTTTGAATAGCTACTATTTTTTATTATCCAAATATATTAACAGCAAAATGAATTCTAGGGAGACAGTAATGTAAAGAAACCTGCCAATGTGGCTTGCTAGTGGAACTTTCTTCCTTTGCAGTCGCATTCTCAAGTTTATCAATTAATTTGGTCCCTCTCGGGCTATTACTTTAATCATATTATAAGCGCATGATTCTATCGAGTAGTATAATCGAGTGTCAATTTACATAAAATAAGATTTAAGGTATTGAATAATTAAATCACAATTTTTTAAAAGACTAGACAAAATCTGGAAATTGAGAGTTGTTGATTTTGATATTTGTATTTGGCGAAAACTAAAAGTAAAATAAATAAGATAGTGATGTGAATTTTTATGCTTTTGACTTACCGTTGTTATTTAATCTGGTTTTGTTTTAATATTATTTAATGTTGGTTTTCAGATGTTGCTTAAGAATTTTTAATCCAATCTAGTGAGTTCTTTCGAACTTTTCATCAAATGGAAATGAATCTGCTGTTATTACAAAGGGATAACAGGAACCTGTTATTCCTATCCCAACCATTCAAAGTTTTCCATGCACGAATCTCAAAAAAATTATTTTTTCATATGCAAATCTCAACAAAATTCAACGGTTGAGATCGGAATAACAGCAGATTTATCTCCTCATCAAACCCTAATTTCACAAGCTCTGCACATATGGTTTCTCATTCTGGGCTTTTATCAACCAATTATGCTGAATGCTGCTCTAAGTTAGGTACGAAACAGTTAACGGGCTAAGTCAATATCAGCCCAGTCAGCTCCAGTCAGGCTTCCAATTTGAGAGTTTTTCGATCGTATGTTCCTCAAGGATTTAGTAGACAAGGTTGAGTCAGTTTTCTGTTCTCAACTGGGAATTGCAGGACGTAGGACGTATAAGATAATAACATGAATGATTTGGTAGATTCAGATTTCTCTATCTACTTCATTATACGATAAATTTTTTTTTTTTTTTTTTCTCCTATATCATCATATACATCTAAAAAGCCATATGCTTTAGAGGATAAATCGGCCATTACAATTAATACTTCAAAACTGCTTAGCAACAATCAGACAAATAGGTAATGTTAAAGTGAAGCTCAAAAGTTTGAGTAGAGTTATTAATTAGATCCAAGTGTTGGCTAGATATGTAAGTATCCGTGAATTAATATCTCTTTCCATGTTAGAGTGAAGCTCAGAAGTTTTGAGTAGAGTAAGGTTATTAGATCCAAGTGTTGGCTAGATATATAACTGTCCGTGAATATCTCTTTCCACTAAAGTTCTCGATTTCTTTACACTTAACAAATAACAGTGAGCTAAGGGTAGGTGCCTAACTAACTGTTAGATAATAGATGTGGAATATGGATAAAGGTATTGTCTTACTAAACCTGATATAACTATTTTTATATTGGAGAGTTGTTTCCACGTCTGGTGTTAATCTATGCATGACACTGGATCGAATAACATTTGACATTAATTATGATATGAAAAGCATTTTGAAATTTGATACAATGAAAAATGTTTTGATTGAATTTTGATTGTTATTTTCACTTCCAATAAAATGTCTATTTTATAGGCTACAAGGTAGTGGATTGAAAATACCCGACCGGGTCGGATCCGGACCGGACCGCCCGTGGTCCATATCCGACCGGACCGTACCCAGGGTCGGGTTTGGACCGGGTTCACGGGTTGGTAGGGTAAGGGTTCACACAGGCCGGGACCGTGAAACCGCCCGCCCGCCCGAACCCATCCGTGCCCGTGAACCGCGTTTGGTCCCGTAAGCCGCATGCACTCATGCTTCCCGTGCCCGTGAGCTACGCTCATTAACCGCGCACATTCACCTTTTTTTGCTGGAGCCTGAAGGAGTGATTCGAACTTGGGAAGCTTTATTTTGGGTCAAAATCTTTAACCACTACACCAGATGTCATATGTGTTAGAACCTAGTAACTATAGTACTTAATTTATACTTAGGTTAAGCCTTTAATTTTTTTATACAAATTTGATTTAAATTTTGATTATCTAAATACAATATATATATAATAAACGTATCGTATCCGGAAAAATTGCCGTATTGTCGTATCCGATACGATACCCATACTCGTATTCATGCAACATAGCTTGCAAGTCTTTTTAGATGTGTATTTGTGAAAGCATCTGAAAAATGTATGTGCTGATGTAATTTTCATGTTTGTTCAAACTTTAAATACTTCTTAATTTTCTTATTTTTGTTATTAGTACTATTTGAATTTTTTTGTAACTTAAATAAGATGTTGATTATATTATTGTGGATTCTCTAATTTATAATTTTAGAAACCACTAAGAAACAAAAGATTTTATTTTATAATTTATAATTTATAATTTTAGCAACCACTAAGAAAGATTTTTACTTTTGAATCAAACACTTAAAATTTGATCTATATTCATATTCTGGACATACAAATATTAAAAGTTGTTCAAGTTTTATATCAAATTTCAAACTCTTAATTATTTTCTTGTGATGCATTGTGTTGGGTATTTTACAAAATTACAGTTTATAACTCCAACTTTGTTAATACATTTTCACGGATTAAAATAAAAGATAAAAAATAAAAAAATAAAAATAACAAAGATAAAAGCTGTTCAATTTTTTTTTATTTCAAACTTTTAATAATATTAAAAGTTTCCAGCATGCACGCATTAATTAAAGTGCTATTCCTTAATATTTTAAAGAAGGCGGTTTCTTAAGATTTGAGTTTTGTTTCTTTAAAACGAGATTATCTAATAATCATAAAATTGAATAATTATTACCCCATACAAGTTACAAATTACTAAAAGTTCCAATTAAATTCATTCGCCATGGGCTAACAAAAGACATATCCAATATATTTTTTAGAAAATAAGCAAAAGTTAATGAATCAAATACATAATTTTGATTGCCGTCGGCTCCCTCTTGAATAATAACAGTCTATTGTAGTAAAACAATAGATAAATTATTACTATTCAATCAAACAACCATGAAAAAAACAGTATATAAAGAAATGAAAAGAAAAGAAGCAATGAAAATTATCTTTATAAACAATCTTAAAAACTAATTTAGAGTCGAAACTTTTTTTTGCGAAAACCAAACAAACTTTAATTAAATTAAACTAAATTAATTTCTATAGGCTATTGTACTTTTCTCACCGCAAATAATTTTCCTAATCTCTATATATTGTCTCTATTATATTTTGATGAGTTTATAGTATGAAATAGAAAATGATGAATGAAGGAAAAGAATGAATTGATGGAAATCATCAGCATGAGTGGTCTAGGAAACTAATACAACAACTCTCTAAAATAATTGAGAAAATAAAAAAATCAGTTTCCATAAACCTTCACACTAAAAACTTCCATCAATTTCAACTTCCTTTCCTCAACTACCAATATATTTTTTCACTCTAAGCTATTTTATATATATATTTTTTATAGGAATAAGCTGAGGACGAAAGGAGTTTATATCTATGAATGAATAGGTAATTTGGCAATATCACTTCTCAATTTGTCTATTGTTTAGTTATATTCGATGTGCAGTTTTATTATATAATTGAAAGGTTATAAATTTTATGATAGATACATTGAATATCGAGGTTAGTTCAAATTCAATAGATAAAAAATTATCAAAGATATACTCATTTAATGGACATTAATCCCTTCCATATCTCCTTTATAATATTTTCATACATATATTATTTGCTTCTAGAAGCAAAATAAGATAATCTCAAGTGTTTATGCCGATTGGTTCCTCAATTGTGAATTGTTTATGATGACTTAATATATTTGAACATATCAGAAATAAAAATCAATTGACAATTTAAAGGTATAGAAATAAAATAAATACAAATCAATTGACAAATACTGATTCGGGTACAAACTTTAAATCGATGATAAATGTATACTAAACACAAACTTTCATGTACAATTAAACATAAATATTTTAGAATAAAACTAAAATTTTAAAAATATTATTATATTATTTAATATTCATAGTAGATATCAGACATTTAAAAATAAGAATCTGCATCCATAAAAAATAAAACTTATATTTACAATATAAATTTGATACTTTTGACATCATTCTATAAATTAAAAATTTGTAGCATGTAATTGGCTCATTTATTTTCAGATAATTCAGACGTCCGCATATTTCTAGAGATAAGTTATTCATTATTAAAAATTTTATTTCCAGAAACAATATGTAGTGTTAAGAATATATAATATTTCAATAGTATAGTAGATGTTAGAAATCAACCAGCCATGTTGTAGAATTTTGAAATTAGTTCTCGAATTAATAAATTTATGTCTAAAATTTTGTATCTGGAAATATAGTTGCAAACTCCACTAAGGTTTTAAGATTTAAGATGTGTCATTGGCAAATTTTGAAAATATTGTAATGATAAGTCAAGTTAAAAAATTTGAAAAATGACAGCTCCAAGATTTTGAGATCATAGTCATATTTTTGGAGTTATTTTGTATCCTTAACCACTAATTCGTAATTTTGATTTATATTTTATTATAACAAAAATTATTGAATTCAAATATACAATCATGTCAAATGAATTTTAGTTTAAATGAATTTTGATTTATATTTTACTGGTTCAAAAAGAAAAAAAAACAGAAAAATAAAAAAAAAAAAGGAAAAAGGGAAAAAAGCAGCAAAAAAAAAAAAAAAAAACCGGTCTGGACCGGACCCGTATCCGCTTGAACCAACCCATGGACCCAGACCGAGCTACCCGCGGACCCGTGCTACTAGGGGTGTTCATCAGTTCATTTCGGTTGGAACCGATTCCAACCGAACCAAAGTTTTATTTCGGTTTGTTCGGTTTAAGCCGAAATATATTATTGTTTTTATTTAAAGCAATTGTCTTGTAATAAACCAAAGTATATTAAGAAATAAACCAGGATATTAAAAAATAAATCAAAGTATTTAAAGAAATTGATTAAGAAATAGACCGAGGTATTAAGAAATAAACCGGGACGGTCCGGATCAAATACATAATATATAAAAGTTCGGTCGATTCGGTTATTTCGGTTTTGAAAATTTCAAACCAAACTGAAGTTATAATTCAATTTTAAAAATCAAACCGAACCGAACCATTAAACCGGAAAAACCGAACCGTTTGAACCGATTTAATTCGGTTCGGTCCAAAACCGATTAAACTGGACCCAAGGAACACCCCTACGTGCAACCCGGGGGTTGAACAGGATAAGAATCAGATTTTTGAAATTAAACTTGTGCTACCCGTACCGAGCAATCCGCGGACCCGAGTAATCCGTGCCCATGCCAACCCCCGCCCGCACAAGTTTGACCCAGACCCGCCCGGTCCATCTAAGCAGATGCCAGAGCACTATTGCCTATCCATCTATCAAACCAAAAACGTATTGAATATCCATTCCCTACTTGCCAATATGTACTAACTTCAACTATATCTTTACTTTTCATAATATCCTTCTAAAAAAGTGAAAGAATGCCATACTGCCCTGTCACACGACAATATAACATATTAATTTTATAATTATTAATAAAAAAATACTAATAATATAATATTATTATAATAATTATTTAATATATTAACAATATAAGATATTAATTATATAATTATATAATAATAATTAATGATAATAACTAATTATATACTAATAATATATTATTATAATTATTTGAGTTAGGTCACAACGTGCAATAAAAACAAACCACCATGTGAAGTGGTTTAATATAAACCGGTCTAAAGATCGACATATGCCATCTTAGTCAGGCTCAATTAATACTCCACGAGAACTATCTCTCATTACACCCGTTAGTTAGACCACAATTAAATATGGGGTAATTGACGAAAGAGAGTCTGCTGGAAGGGTGATTACTTACTACTTAGTAAAATTTTAAATCAAATAAAATGTTCATTATAGTTCTTACAGAATTTTGAAAGGCGAAGATGGAACTTGGAGTTCCCAAATTTTCGATAATTAAAAATCATTGGCCACTGGCCATTGCAATGAAAAGATGGTCAAAACTAAAAACTTGGGTTCGCCGTTCAAAATACAAATTACAAATTACAAATTACAAATTACAAATTGACAATTAAGAAGCGGCTAGCTAGGAGAAAGTGACAAGTCACAAATTAAATACATTGCTTGCAGGAGCCTGACTCAAATTCGACATTGATGTCTTCTTCTTCCCTTGGCTACTGCATCCTTGGTCCTTGCTTTGAGATAGAGCATAAGAGCAACCCATGCCCCTTGTACGTTAAGCCAATAATATAATTATACCATATATAATTATTCCCCCATTTTTTTTCTACGACTTATTAGTTGATAGCCAATGAGCCTTGCTCTGGCTTCCTCCTTCCTCCATTCATTTATGAGATTAAATTTGACTAAAATTGTAAACATGATAAGCAAGTTGGAAAATCTTTCGCACCCAACGGGCATGTTAGTTTGCCAAAAAGAAAAAAAAATTAGAAAATCTTTAGCACATATTACTGAATCATTCGTAATACATATTAATATTTTTATTTTTAAATTCTAACTGTTGATCTGAACTATTCAACATGATATTCGTATTCATATGTACTTGCAGACCAAATTTTATATTAATATATATTTTTTTACTATTTTTTGAGATAGGTAGAAAATCACATAATTTGAAAATTCTGGACCATTCAAAAACAATAATTTTATATCTATTTTTAAAAATAGTGAAAAAAATCTAAAAAATATAAAATTCAGTTTGTAAGTACATATTCATATAAAAATCACGTTGAACAGTTCAAATCAATAGTTAAAATTTTGAAAACGAATTATATTAAGAGGAGGGATACACTTACACCATTTTTTGGTGGCACAGGATTACACTCTACTTTTTCAAAGTGTTCAAAGTCCAAACAGTCGATCCAAACCGTTTAACATGATGAATATATTAAATTATGCTTGTAGATCAAAAAAAAAAAAATATATATATATATATATATATATATATATTTTATTTGTTTACTATTTATGAAGTATTTTACATAATCATTTTTTCAGACCATTAAATTTTTATACCCATCTTAATAAATAGTAAAAAAAATTAAAAAATATATATAAAATTTGATCTGCAAGAATATTTTAATATATCTATCATGTTGAGCTGTTTAGATCGGTTATTTAGACTTTGAAAACGTAGTTGTAATTTGGTGTCATAAAAAAAAAAAAAAATGGTAAGTGATCCCTCTTACAGAGGTTAATTCATATTAGGAAACAAATCGTGCATAGACAGCACAGCATGATGACGTAAGTAAAGGAGGTTGTGATAAAGCTTAAGCATAAAGGAAATTCCCTTATAATTTAATATTAAGCTTTTGAAGGTGCATAGGTTGGTAATGGACTAATGGTATTCTCCTCCAAATGGCACGTGCAACGGGGGAAGATGTTAGATGTGTTAGGGGCCGGGCCTACCTTGTTATGCATTGCAGCATTGCAGGCTTATTTGATCAACTGCGGCTACCCCTACCCTCTCCTCAGGAGTCAGGCCTCAGGTATCATGAAAGAAGGTTTAATTTCTCTTACAAAATTCAAATGTACAAAAAGAAGATTTTATGTATACAACTCAATTGTTCAAATTATTCAATGAACCATAGAATTATCACAATATCTTAATTCTATAAAATTCTAACATAGTCTTAGATTTTGAAGTTAAATTATTCTTATATGTTTTCCTTAATTTTTATTAGATGACATAACTTCTGTTTTCAAGTAGCTTTGTTCTCTTTTACTTTCTTTAAAAAAAAACATAAATGTTAATTTTTTTTTTATGTCTTGGCAGTCACTGACTCACTGCCAGGTTTTTTTAAAAAAATGTTTTTTACAATAGAGACAAAGTTGAGGCTAGTTAACCACAATTGAATTTAGAAAATTATGCAGAAAATGATAATTATTATTCAACATTGTTTTAAAAAAATGAAATTTTTAAATAAGACTATATAAGATTAAATTTGACATGTGATAATCTTATGAAAATTATGTATTTTTCTTTACTATGATTCATGGGCGAAAAAATAGAAGAAAAAGACGTTAAGTCTCTCTATAAATTTTATTCAATCAACTCCACATCTTAATTTTTTGATTTTGCTCCTTTATTTTCATTATTATCTCTTTGTTAATTACGACGAATTTTGCTTCTTTTGATCTCCTTATATAGTATTAAAATAAATTGAACAATCAGATTTTGCATTAGTTGATGGAAAGTTTGCTTCTTCCTCTCATTAATTCCCGGAAATTTTATTTTTAACATTGAAAAAAGAAGATGAACAAAAAACCACGAAATCTGAGAAATTCTATTTTTGATACAGATGTAACGTGAAATTGCGGCCATAAATAAAATGGCCGCAACTTCACTTACGGCCAACAACTTTTTTTTTTTTTTTTTTTTCAACTTTGATAAAAATAAAAATTTGGGCATTAATTCTGATAGCAATGTCGGTGGATGCAATATATGCAGCGGCAGCCACAGAAAGTTTGCTTTTAAACCAAAACTAACAAACTGAGATGACATAGATTGTGAACAACGGGAGCGCGTAAATATTACCAACCTCGGGCCTTTCTTTATTCATTTAATTTCTATTTCTAACGTCGGCGTTCGAGAAATTAAAGAATTCGTATCGTCTCCATTTCTTGGCAACTTGAGACCTTCAGGGATTCCCCAAGTAAAGCTATAACAGAGACTTATTAGAGTAGAAATATCATGTCGTGTGGTGTCGTGTCGTATCGTGACAAAAAACTGAGAAGTGGTCACGATATGCGAATGGTTGTCACATGATGACTAAGTTATGCTGTGTCTAAATGTGTCATGACCAAACGTGCTGTAATCGGTTGTATTTGATAATATTTGATTATTTTTTTGTAATTTAAATTTGTTTATTGAATTTTTTTAAGGGTTTCTAAATAAAATGTGTAACGAATTTTTGAAATATTAAAATGAAGAATTAATGTTAAAAAAACAACTTTTTATAATTGAACATGCAGTTTTCTGTGTCGTGTCATGCAGTGATCAAAATAATTTATATACCGTACCGTGTTTTTTTTTTTAATCTACAATTGATCACGGCACACAAATAATCACAGTACGGAACATACATGCTGTGCAGTTCCCTGCTATTTCTTAGTAAAGCCGGTTCTGACATGCTATTTTTCTCACTCTATAGTAAAACTATAGAGTGAATTTCACTTGAGGTCGACACTTTCAGTTCTAAATTTTTTTTTTTCGCAATAATGCTTTTGTAGTTTTGTCACCTACAGAGGAAGGCTCTTTCGGTTAAAGTTTAAGTTGTACATTTCTTAGTTTTTATTTAATATATTTTTTTTTCAGCATGAGACAAAGGTTAAATATTTTAATTATTTACTTTTAGTGGGAAAAACTTATGAAATAAAAGTATAGAACTATAAAAAAAAGAGGATAAAAAGGATTTTGGTTATAGTTTTTCTTGTGACGGACCAGGGCGTGGCGGTACTTGTGATATTTCCGCTTGGAACGCATTTTATTTGGCAATTTTCTGGATGTTAAATACTATTGGATGGGTTACTTTTTATTGGCATTGGAAACATATTACTTTATGGCAAGGTAACGTTTCACAATTTAAGGAATTTAAAATGTGTTATATTTTATGCGGACAACATAAATGGAGTTAGAAAATTATGAGAGATGGTGGTAAAATGCTAGAATTAAAGATAAATTTTATAATTATATTTAACAATAAACATACTAGTACTATGATGCAAACAGCACACCATTACATAAGAGGATGAAATTGTCTTTAAAATAAGTTCACCTCCTCTACAAACTAGTATAGTAGTACTAGTATGATGCAAAAGTTATTGATTTTATTTACCTCCGATTTAAAATAATGTAGAGGAGGTGAACTTATTTTATTCTTTTATTTTTTATTTTTCATGACATACCCAGTTTTTAGTAGGGCGTAAAAATTAGGAGAGTTTATTATTTTCACTATTGAGGAATTTCTTATTATTTTGATTTATTGTATCATTCAATTTGTAACATGAGGAGGATGCCCTCTTGTGTAACTTTTGTCGACAAGCCAGCCCCAGTTTCTGGAAACTCTCTCTCTGCTCCTAGCTATAATATGTTCAATCACGTCTCTCTCTCTTGTCAATTGTCATTTATGCATGTTTGTTTCTGTCTCTCAAATCGAATCATTTAATATTTGCAGAGAGTCAAAAGAAAATCACACGTCTCAAGTAATTAATATATCCGATTTTAAGAAATACATGTCCTCAAATTTTAAATGTAGCAATTTCTGAAAGCAACTCTTTCTCAAAAAAGAAAAGCAAAAGAAAAAAAAAGAGAGTATGAAAGCAACTTCAAGTGAAGAATTTGCCTATCAAATTGTAAATAAAAAATTTTACTTAAAAATTTCCTCTATAATATTTTTCCGACAAAACTATATTTCTTGGGCATTTAACAATAATTTCTTAATTATCTTCCAACATAATTAGCAACATATGCATGATAAAGTTTATAAAAATTCGGTTTTTTTTTTATGAAGTATTTATATTATAATAACAATAGCCATGATTTGTCATGATATATATATATATATATATATATTTATAACTATGACTGCCTATATATTAAATATGATATTTTGTGACCACAATTTTAATAGGCTTGTAAAAAGAATTGGGAAAGAATAGTTTTGAAAATAAGTTGATTATATTGTTATTTGATCTCATTTACTGTTTTATTATGATACTAGATATATGAGTGACCGGTATAAAAAAAAATATTGGGTATTTGCAATTTGCAAAGTGGCAACAAGGAACGACCAAGGATGACATGCAGATCTCCGTTAGCGTATGAAATAATGAATGGGAATGGAGGAGATGAGATAAGCGTGAGCGTGACAAAGCCAGCAAAACAAAAATTAAAAAGCGAAAACTCCACCTCTCCTTCTCTCTACTCCCGAGACTCTTAACATCTTATTACCAGTTCTTCTTCAATTCAAGACCTCTCTCTGACTCTCTCTCTCTCTCTCTCTCTAATGGCGAACTCAGCCGATTACAACAAAACCCAAACCCAGACGCAAACACAGACCCAATCACCATCCCAATCCCAATCCCAATCCCAATCCGATGATAAAAACGGCAGCATCCGACATCGTCATCCTGCTAGAGGAGAGCAGGACGGCATGGGGATGGGGGCCACGGTCTCGGATTCAGACCGGAGAGATCAAGTTGCAGATACCAAAGAACCTAAGAAAACGGGCCTCGGTCCGGAGGTGCCTCAGTACCGGGCGTCAGACCCAGCTCATAGGCGGATCAGGGACAGCCCGCTAAGCAATGAAGCTATTTTTAGACAGGTCTCTTTTCATCATTTTTTTTATTTCTTTCTGCTAACTTTATGTAACATCTTAAATCAGCAGGGTGGTATGGGTATACCATTTTTTTGGACCTCACTTCGTTAGTCTGCTTCTATTTTACTTGGAAACAGAGCAAGTTATAATATTAATATGTTTGGTTTTCCCCCTCCCTCAAATCGAGTTGGTGCTGTTCAAAAAATTACTTTGATGCATCATTCATGCATGCAACCCCACCCCCAAATATATAAAAATTGAGTGCAATTTCATTGGTTTCATATGCTGTAATGCTACCAAGTGGTGCTGGAACCCTTTTTTGTTTTATTCAAATAATCATATGATGATACTTTACTCCAAAAAACAAGCAATCTCATGCCTGATTTCTTCTTGCTTTCCATTTGATTTATACTTAGTGAAAATAAAGATGCCAGATATTCCAATGGGCAGATTTTTTATCTTTATGCTACAAATTCCCCCTTTTTTTGTGCATCCCACAAAGTATAAAAACTCATGTCTGTATCATGTTTCTGGTATGTTTGTTACCTTTTCCGCTCTGCATGTAAGAAATCTTGATACAAGTGAAACAAAAAGGCTAGAAACATGAGAGTTATCGGTTCACCAAGAAAATCAATGCCTAGGCAAGCTACTAAATTAACTTTGAGACAACAACGGTTAATTCTATAAAATGGATTGTACTTTATGCTTTGTACTTTTTATTGAAAATGAGAGATAGCTTTAGAGTTCTCGCCTAATAGTTTCAATTAAACATACAAAGCATAAATACATGTATCTGAAATTGGCAAGGTTAGGATGTTCAGTATCTAATACTTGCTGACTTTTGGTTATGCTCTCTTCCTGGATCCTACTGATGTTGTTTTGGTGTTCAATTCCAAAATTGACGGGGAATCGGGTCGAAAGTTTTGTCAAATTGAATTATATCTGGTCTTAATTAAGAATGAACTGCACAATTAGTGCTAGTGAGGCTTTCTTGAGTTATATTAGAGTATCATTAGGGTTACTCTAGGCTTGTTTGAGTTAGATTTGAGGGTTACTCCCACAATTATTAGATTGTAATAAGTATTGGGTGAGTTGGGACTAACCGAGTTCCCTGTGCATAACTAATGCAGGTTTGCTTTTGTGGGCTTAATTTTGGAATGGGTAAACAGTTCTTAACAGTGCTGCTTCTTGCACTAGTTACATAAGTTAATTTGGTGAATCTATGAGGAATAAAGCTACTCTAATCTGTCTTTGAATGAACTTAATTGCAGAGCCACGCGGGTCTTCTTAATCTGTGTATTGTCATTCTTATTGCTGTTAATAGCCGCCTTATTATTGAGAATCTCATGAAGGTCTCTCTCTCTCTCTAGCTTTCTATCCCCCCTTCTTAATCTCAAGATACATGCATTCTTTTCTTTTGCATGATATATTAAAAAAAATTTGTTTTTTGCAACACTGTCTACCATAATTGGTACTTATCAGCCCCTTCTTAAACTGTAGATAATGCACATAATGTCATATCGGTGGGTATTTCTGTAATACCTGGTCTAGCAATTTTCTAAGCTTTTATAGTTTTGGGTCATTCATGCAAATTTAGGTTCTTTGTTGGTGTTTATAATGGGTACAAAAGACTATGAGGCGATTGTAACCTCTCTGAAGTTGTAAAGTTCATTTGTTCGAAATAATTTTACGAAGTCAGATAAATAAAACCAGCTTGTGAAAATTATTGATACAAAAATACAAAAGCAACCTCATTTATAACTTTCTGTAACATTAAGTAGAAATTATCCTTGCTTCTTTTTGAATGGTAATATATTCTTATTTGTACTGGTGTAGTATGGTCTGTTAATAAGGGCGGGATTTTGGTTTAGTGCAAGCTCACTAAAGGACTGGCCTCTTCTCATGTGTTGGTATTGTTTCTTATCCCTTTCTTTTTTGTGAAGAAGGAAACATTTTGAAATGATTAATTATGTAAAACTAAAACTTATGTATAACTGCAGCCTGAGTCTTCCCATTTTTCCTCTTGCCTCATTTTTGGTCGAGAAGTTGGCAGAACGCAAGCGCATACCTGAGCCGGTAAGTATAAGCTATATGATTATGCTTATATGTCCGAAAATATTAATTTGTTGTATGTTTGCTAATTCTAATCTACTCTACTTTTTTGGTTACAGATTGTTGTTCTTTTTCAAATTATCATAACATCTGCTACTATGATATATCCGGTTATCGTAATTCTCAAGTAAGTATTAGTAGTTTTTTTCAGCAAAGAGGTGTTATAGCTAATTTCATTTCTTGTTTTTATTTTGTTTAGGTTATTCTAATTAGATGAGTTAGTCCATAATCCAGAGCACTGAAGGCACTTAAATAGCATGATTTGACAATAACTATTGTTTTCTTTGGGAGAAAGAAATTAAAGGACTTCTAATTTTTTTAATCAGTTTTTTATTAAAAAAAATGTTTTTAATCCGGTTTACCTCGAAAAAATGTTTTTAATCTGATAAAACTACCAGTCGATAACATATCACCAGTAATAGATTTAAAATTTGTCAAGTTCTTCTTTTATGCCTCTGAGTTTTTCGTTTATTTATTTATCAGGTGTGATTCAGCAGTCTTGTCTGGATTTGTTTTAATGTTTGTTGCATGCATTCTTTGGATGAAGCTTGTATCATATGCCCATACAAACTATGATATCAGAGTTTTGTCTAAAACTATTGATAAGGTACTGTGTATGGATTGTATGTTCTCTTTGTTTTTATAACTATGCGTAGGATATTTTTATAAAAGAATGTACTGTGCAGTACAGTGTGGTGACTGGTGCAATATTAATTGGGTATTTTTTTTCTTTTGTTTTCTGGATTTAGTTTTGTTTAGATATTGGGTTGTTTCCACCTATAATAACACCACTCTACCAGCCAGTTCCTGTACTGGTAAGGTACAAGTATTTGTATACAGAAAATGCTAATTTGTGAGATTATTCCCCTTATTAACTAAAAACTTTAATGCCCCATCTAGTCTATAATATGAACATAGCATACTTGATTGTTTTATTTTTAATTTTTTTTTAATGCCTTTTTTTTTTCAGGATTCTGTCAATAATAGTACATTTGACCTTGAAAACTTGAAAGGGCCTACTTTCAAAAGTCTTGTTTACTTTCTCTTAGCTCCTACCCTTTGTTATCAGGTTCTCTCTCTCTCTCTCTCCACTCTTTCAAATGCTTGATTGGTCTTTTGTTTTCACTTCTTGACCACACTTAAGTAGACACCATTTTATTCTTTTTGCAACGAAAGCAGTAGTTGAGCTAGTAATAGGGGCATTTGGGGGATTTTAATTTTTTATTTGAAGAAAAGTCTAGTAGGAGGCAACTTTAAGTCATCAGTTTGGAACCTGTTATGCAAATCTAAAAGAAAAAAAAAGGACAAATGAGAAAGTCAATATGGGTGAATTCTTTTTCTTTATGAAGGAATAGCAGGAGAAGGACCTACTATACGATTTTGGTATAAATAAGAGTAGTCTAATTTTACAGATAGAATGTACATGAAATGAAAGAATAGAAAGGAAGGTAGTTAAGTAGAGTCTAATATGAGTGAAATTTTCAAGTTTGTTTTCTCATTTTATCTTTTCTATACTTCTTTTTGTGATACAGCCAAGTTATCCTCGTACAGCTTCTATCAGAAAGGGTTGGGTTCTTCGTCAGCTTGTGAAGTGTATTATTTTTACTGGTTTGATGGGATTTATTATTGAACAGGTTAGTTGTATATTTCTTCTTTACTACTTTTGGAGTACCTTCCTTTGAAGCCCTAGAGGACAATAAGACATTTTTCATACCCGTTAACCCACCAATCTGCAGTCCCCAACTTTGTTTTTTCTTAAAAAAATGACAAGCTGCAACTCATTAACTCTTCTAAGAAGAGACAAGATGGGAGGGGCTGTTTTGATACTTTGAACTAAAATGTGGATAATTATAATTCTCAGGAGAAATGAGTGAGATACTTGCATGTTCTTTTTTGGTCATATTGGATTCTGATTTCTATGGTCAATTAGACATAAAAATCATAACTTTGATTTCTATTAAATTATGGTGCAGTATATCAACCCGATAGTGCAGAATTCACAACACCCACTGAAAGGGAACCTTTTGAATGCAATAGAGAGGGTTTTGAAGCTATCTGTGCCTACTCTTTATGTCTGGCTATGCATGTTCTACTGCTTCTTCCATCTCTGGTTTGTAGCTCTTTCCCAGCTATCTTTTATTTGTGAAAACTAACACTGAATTCGTAATGTAGTACCCTAACAATTGTTCATATTTGATTGGAAAATGATCTAATTACTCTTTGCGTCTCATACAAATTAATAAAATATCTGTATGGTATTATTTATTTAAAATAAGAAAAAAGTTTGGTTAAGAAAATACTTTTGGCCCCAATTTCATAATATCCATCCACAAATCTTTTAGGCAGAAACAAAGGAAATTTAGAGATGAGCATTTAGGCAAAATTAGCGTAAAACATTATGGATCTATATTCGAATTGGCCAACAAACTTTAGGAAAGGTTGGTTCTATCTGCACATATGGTAAAAACAATGACCTTTTCTCACTGTTCCAGCTAATTCATTCTGGTTTCAGATACCGAATGCAGCCTATTGTCTTCTACCTCTGAAATTTGTAATCATTCATCTCAGGCTAAATATTCTAGCTGAGCTCCTACAGTTTGGTGACCGTGAATTTTACAAAGATTGGTGGAATGCAAAAACTATTGAAGAGGTCTGTCTCTCTCTCTCTAAGTTTTATATGCAGTGTGTGAGGTATTTAGCTGATGTTGGTTTGGTTTTTCATTTTTATTTTCATTTATGCTACCTGTGCTTGGACTGCATCAGTACTGGAGAATGTGGAACATGGTAAATAGTTACTTTTTGCACTCATTTATTTTACATTTTTGAAATTTATTTATACTATACCCCCTGAAACATTGGAAATTCATAGGAAGCTGCCAAACATTGATATTTGCATTTTTTTCAACTTCATCAAAATTTGAGGGTGTGAATGGAATAAGGCTACAAGTTGATAGTCATGTGAATCCAACTGTCTAGAGCCATGCAAATACTGGGTCTTAGGAGGTCTTATAGGCGAAAAAGATACTGTTTAACTTGTAAATTGTTTGAACAATTTTCAGCCGGTGCATAAATGGATGGTACGCCATATATATTTCCCATGTATAAGGCATGGTTTACCAAAGGTTCGACATTATTTCTCTTTCCATGTTAATTGAGTTGCTACATTGGCTGTACCGATTCCATTTAGTATTGGGGCTTATTTTTTCCATTTATGATCTGTTGTTATTTCTATTTGGTGCCTTTCTAGCTGTATCTGCACTCAGTTGTGAATAGGTATTGCCCTTTAGTTGCGTTCTTCGGTAGTAGAAGAGATGAGCAGTTCAATCCTTGATTGAAACTGAGCATCTCCCACTAATGCTTTTTTGCTTTTCCTCATATTTTTTAAAAAATAATTTTCAGGGTGCTGCTCTTCTAATCTCATTTTTGGTTTCTGCTTTGTTCCATGAGGTATCTATTTGTTATTAAAATGGAAACTGTCTTCTATTGTCCTGTATCAGTATAAATAAAAGGAAATTTTTAAGAAAGGGCCAAAAAACAAGTCTCTGTGTACTCTGTACTAATTGATACCTCATTGGGTTACAGATTGTTGTCGGGGTTCCATGTCATATCTACAAGTTCTGGGCTTTCATTGGTATAATGTGCCAGGTATGCAAGCGTCCCTCTTTCTCCCCATATAAATGAAAAAATAATACTTAAAAATGATCAGTTGTAATTTATTTTTCTTCATTGTATTAGATTCCTTTGGTTTTCCTGACGAACTATCTTCAAAACAAATTCAGAAGTTCAATGGTACGTCTCTTTTTCTAGTGTCATAAATCAAGTTCCTCAAAATTTGGTTTATCTTCTTTTTAAAGTGAGTTAATATTACATAGGTATTAGCAATTGCATATTAGATCACCAACACATGGCCAAAAGCTCTAGTTAAAGTGCAAAAAAATGAAGTTATTTAACACATTGTAGTGCATCAAGAAACATACCAAATAAAAAAGCTAGAGAAAGTTTAAGGTGTATGAAGCTCTTTTTGGCAGTGCCTGTAAATAATTACAATACCTGTAAATTAACAGGTCGGGAACATGATATTTTGGTTCTTCTTTAGTATACTTGGGCAGCCGATGTGCGTTCTGTTATATTACCATGATGTCATGAATAGAATAGCTAGAACATAGGAACTCAATAGCAACAGAATAACCTAACCCTGGGGAAGAAATGTATATAATTCTAATGTCACCGGAGGAAGATCTTGAGGCCCTGATGCATAGAGACTCGAGACTCGAGAAGAGAGGTTTTCTTAGGGAGGGATGGGGTGTATTTTCGCGATTTTATGATCTATTGATGCTTATCCTGTATTGAGCTATTTTGATGAAAACCTCATTTGATGTTTAAAGCTATGTTCAAGTTCTCTATGGCTTTTGTTTTATTTTAGTGCGCTTGGATGAACTTGTAACCCTTTTTGCAATTTGAAGTTCTCACTAATGAGAAATGTTATGTTGCATTTCAAACAAGTGGCCGTACTAAATAGCGTCATTCAAATTTTATATTAATGAGAAGCGCTGTGAATTAGGAAGATATCTTGTATGAGCGATGAGATAGAATTTCTTAATGCGTTGGAATCATCAATTGAACATACACATAAATAATTTGGTTGGAATTCGTTATATACTAAAACAGGCCTTGTCAGATAATTTGGGTTTACATGTAATGTAACACATTTCTTCATAAAACATGAGAGAACATAATATATTAATAAACTGCACTGTCAAACTCTCACAGTCACAGACACGGGCCCACCTGACGGGATACGCTACGGGCAGTTTTTTGGGCAGTGTTAGGTCAGTCAAGGACTCCAGGATCCAGGAAATATATATTATATATAGACTTGGATGGGATTAATTAATTAATTAGTCAAATACGCACATTTTCTTTCAATTAAAGACTACTATTTAGTATTTATATTTAGAAGGATAAAGTTAAAGTTAAATTTAATTAATTCAATGGTTACATCACTTAATTTAGTGTTGTCGGCTCGGCGTGAAGATAAAGATGTTAATTGAAATGGATTGGATTGGGCGTAAATATGATCTAGATTTTAATGAATGAATTATATGAATATGATGAATCATGTTGTAGGTGACAACTGACAAATTAGATCCATATCTAAGTATCAAATAAATAATCCAATCCTCGTCAGCAGAAAAATCTGTTGGAAGGATTAAACAATTAATTAGTCCCTTTCAGAAAGTAGCATTTGCAAATGCTACTTCAGAAACTAACTTCCAACTTTTTGACAAGTTTGACTACTACAGCTTCAATTTTCTCTAAGCATAAATATATTTTTTCCATCTTCTTATTTTTGGGTATTTGGAATAAAAAAATGTTACATCTGCTTAAAAAAATTATTGGTATTGGTATTGGTACAACAATTTCAGACTTGCAAACTAATGCCAAAGCTCATAAAGAAAAATAATTTACATTAACCGGTCATAATGGAAAGGAACATATATGAAGAATATTATATAGGCTTCTCACATCTCTACAAATTAAGAAATGAATGGCACTGTATTTACAAAAAGAGAATCAAACTGGCTGAGGCTGAGCTGGTATTACTACTACTAGACTAGGTAACATTAACCATTTAGAACCAATTGAGAATCAATCAATATTGGATTGGATTGAGGGATCATAATAATCGACTTCAGTTCCTATCTATATACAGTTATACACAACACGTATTAGATTGGTAAGATATATGTACCACTAGTGCAAGGACCGTTACATTTTTGTTAATTAAGAATCATCACTTCAGCTTGCTTAAATAAATTAAAATGCACATGAACAAGTAATAGTATAGAGGAATTACATCATATTAAAAGTAAAATAGCATGTGAAAATCATTTATTATTTTTCAATCACCCCTTTAATTTAACATACTGAGCAGAATACCAGGTTTCAACTGCTCTGTTGTCTGGCTCCACAGCTTCCTACACTATAAACAAAGAGAGACAAAAAAAAAAAAAAAAAAAACAAATGTCATATTCTAACTTTACTTGTAACATTGCATATCTATAATATAAACCCCAGAAACAGATCAACAGTATAGAAAAACTTGATAAATTTCTTCAAATGGAACCCAAAATCACATAAATTTCATCAGAAAAATCGATATGAGCTGACAATGAGATGAGATTGAGAAAATGAATTGAATGAACAAACCTTAAAATTTTGAATAATATGTGAATTAGACCCAGCCATAAACAACTCGATTGCACTTGTCCTTGATCCATCTAAAGCTCTTTCGAAAGGAGCCTTTCATCTTCCCTTCCATATCGTACACCTTGTAACCCATCACTCGTTTCTTCCTCTGCAATTCCGGGTCGCTCATGTTCCAACCCGTTTTGAAAGAAGAAGACCCAATTGCATTCTTCCCTTTTTTGAGCTTAAACTCTTTATTATGAGGAGCTCGAGTTGATGCATAGGATGCACTGTAACATCTCAGATCGTGAGAATTGTACGATTCCATCTGATCTGTTGTGCGATCATTGTAAGAACTTGACCTCGACTCCTCCATGGCCATGGGAAAGATAACAAATTGAATTCTCCTTCTGAGAAAGAAGAAGATGAATGATATAAAAAAAAAAGCTTGTCGGTGCTTTGGGTAGAAAGAAAGAAAGAAAGAAAGAAGTGTTTATATTTAATTTAGTTTTAGTTTTTTTTGCGTCTTTTGGTTATCTGAAAGTGGAAATGCTTTTAGCTTGGTTGCTTTTTGGAAGTGCGTGCTCTCTTTCAAATTCCCACCACGGATTCATTCCAGTTTTGTTTTTTTGTTTTGGGCAAAACTTATCAATAAAATAAAATTTGTGAGGTCGCTATATTATATATATATATATATATATATATATAGTCGGCTATTTTAATTAATTTCCCATTGTCAGTATATGGTCGGCAATTTTAATTTCCAGCCGTCAGATTATGTCAAAATCATCAAATTTATTAGATTATGGTTTAAGAAATTGGAGCCATATATAATCACTTTTCCAGATGGCTTTAGACATTTTTTCGGTAGGAAATTAAATAAAAGATTGAAATCAAACTCGGAGCTGGAGTTAAAGAATTTCATTGATACTTCTTAAGAACATCACAATTACGTATATTCCCTTCTAAAAGTTCTTTATATTATATTAATCTTTCTAAATTTCAAATATTCACAAATTATCTAATTTATTATTGTTATTATTATTTTAAATCTAAAGTTCCCATTTTATTCCTTTATTAACAAATAAAAGTAAATGTAATATGTGTAAGAAAAAATATTCATTTTTCTAATTAGCCAGTTTGTGAGAATAAATTATTATTTTTTTTACTTGTGATGTACACACAATAACATTCATACATACACTTGTGAATATATAACAAGTAAAAAATGAACTATTTGTCTTTATCAATTCAAAAACTAAACATTCTCTTACACATGTAACATATGTTTTCATTTAAAAAAAAAAAAGAACTTTATAAATTTAAAATAAATTTTGATAGAAGAGACTAAATTGAATAAATTTGTGAGTTCTTCAATTTTAGAAGGGTTAATATGACATTATGAATTTTAGAAGAATAAAAATGCATAATTATAAGGCTTTCAAAAGATATACATGAAATTCCAAACAATAAATTACCTTTTTGAAAGAAGGTGCGCTCACCTCTAATTATTTTGGAATGTTATTAAAGACTGGAAGTGCGGGAAATAATATTCTCTTCGCACACTGGAAGTCCAAAAGTACTTTATTAGGATAAAAACGTAAACGGAGCTGACAGTGGTAACACTATATCCATATTTTAAAAAAAAAATTAATATGAATATAGATACGGATGTAGATTGAATATTAGATGGATACGAATATGATTAGATCAGATATTTATTAAAAAAATATAAGAATATTATTAAAAAAATACTAAAGCTCATAATATTTATCTAATTATAATAGTGAATAAATATATTTTCATAATATATATTAAATTATATGGTATATATCTACTATTCGGATACGAATAATTAGAACGTAAAACTATATATGTATATAGGGAAAAAAAATTTATGTCGCTCCAAAATTTGAAAATTATGAAATTGCCACTCCAAAACATGAAATTAGAAAATTGCTACTCTAAAATCACTAAATTCATGAAATTGCCATAAATATATATCTTATATACATATTTGATTAAAATTATACATAATTTAGTTGTATAAAAAAACGTAAATGAGAATGAAGAAGGTTAAAAATAAAAAGTTCCTTCGAATGAAGCTAATGGATACAATTGGAGAGCATTTAACAAGCTTCTCTCTGTTCTCTTCTCTTTGTGATTAGATGGAAATGAAGCTGATGGATATTCAACCTCTCTTCATTCTCATTCGCATTTAACCTCTCTTCTCTTTGGTGGAGAAGAAGGGAAGGGTTTGGGAGGAGATTTTATCTGTTGAATTGGAGGAGTAATTTTGGGATTGGGATTTTTAAAATATGTTTTTTATACAACTGAATTCAGTATAATTTTAATCAAATATGTATATAAGATGTATATTTATGACAATTTCATAAATTTAGTTATTTTAGAGTGGCAATTTGCTAATTTCATGTTTTGAGATGGCAATTTCATAATTTTCAAGTTTTGGAGTGGCATAATTTTTTTTTTTCCCATGTATATATATCTACACGGATATTCAAATATTGAATATTCACATCTAATTTTTCAAATAGAGATGGATTTATTATCCATACCGTTTTCAACCCTAATTGAAGGCCTTACATTTTAGAGAAATTGTATTAGAAACAAAGAACATTCTTCTTTACTATTTTAGTCAAAGAGTATGACTGACTGTATAAAGAAAAAGGATGGGGTCCTTTTTAACTGCATACCAGTTACCACAGATGTCAGATGGAGATGGTCTCCCCAAATCTGGATCACTTGCCTTTGATCAATGAGCATACCAACTCTGTTATTTGACTATACAATTTGTAAACAGTAGACAATTAATTTCTTGTACCGAAATGAAATAGTCAACAACCTACATTTACATAAAATTCTTATTGATTTTCAAATTTAAGAATAGACAATTATCTACCTCTAATTGAAATTGAATGTGGCTCTGCCCCTATCCAAAAGCATGTAGGTTTGTAGTCGATGTCTATGTACATGGATGCAAACAAAAACTCAATTTGGAATTTAAATTCAATTATTCTTTCTCTGTAAAACTTAAACATAAAAAAATGAGTCATATCATATCAACAAAAGATGCTTATGTCACCACATGTTGATATCTGAATAGAGTATTATAATTTGAATAAATTGAAAATATAATAATTTAATGATCAATTTATGATATTAAAAAAAAATTGATAACCTCGATCTGATAAAATTATGCTTATAGTAGCACAGCCTTATCCTCCTGATTGATTAGTCAAAATTCTTTTTTTTTCCCCCTCTTTAATTAGTGGTCCCAGAAAATATGAATGCTATCTTTTCATATTGTCACTTAGATTGTCACTTTGTCAGCATATAATCAGATGCTGCAGTGCGGAATGTTTTATAATTTATTTATTTATTTATTTGTGACAGATATCTGGTTGTTCGACTTGGACAATGGACAATGGAGCCCAGCAAAAGTTATGGTTGTTTTTTCGTTAGCTGTTGAAGCGCACACTGCGAAGGGCGAAGGCAGTCGTATATCAGAAACAGTTTAATAGATGAAACTTAATTAATTTATCGCCTTAATTACCTTCAAATGAAAGTGACGAAAGAAAATATATATTGAAAAGAAAAAGAAAAACTTGGCATTACATAATTATTTTCAACAATATCTCCACCGTTCACTTCACTGAGGTCATTCATGGTTTAATTTATGCGGAGTAGTTAGCCGCTCCTATTTTGTCCAACCACGCTAGCTAGCTGCCCATTTTTTTTTTTTTTAATTTCATTGTATTTTATTTATAGTTTTTTTTTAGAAATTAAAATCAATTATTTAAGTAAATAGTTTTTTTTTTTTTTATCTCAACTACTTTTTTCTGATACCAATAGGAAAAAAAAAAGTGACAGACAGAATAGGTATATAGAATTTCTTGATGGTCCAACCTAGGCTAGGCTAGGACACAGAATTTGTTCCCCATCTAATTAATTAAGCTAGGAATATAATTTGTTTCAAGTATGACTAGGAATAGAGACATTATTTCACATCCAAACTACGAGTCTACGATGCCGGATGTAAACTCTTGGATCCACAGTCGGAGATATGAAATTTACGTTTTGTATATTAAAAAGAGTGTGGTTAAAATATGCTATTGTTTTCTGCTTCATTCACGTCTCACATTCTTATTTCCATTTTTAAAGTCTAAACGGGTGATTCAAATTACTCAACATGACATTGATATGGAGATCATATTGAGCTGTTCGGATCGTCTTTTTGAACCTTTAAAATATAAATAAGAATGTGGAACATGGATGACGCATAAAATCATTGGAGCATTTTAACCTATAAAATAGCTTAATTTGTTTATTAATTTTTGTACAATAAAAAAAAATTCAAGAAGAGATAATTGTATTTGTTGTTAAGTAAATAAGAGTTGTTGACTAATATTGTAAAGCAAATAACCTTCTTAGTATATGATAATTGTATTTGTTTATCAAATTCATGATGTAAGAAATTAACTTATGGGTTGCGTTAAAACATAAATATGTTAAATTGGAAACTAAAGTTAAATAAGGCATATCATACTTTCTAATCCGCAATTTCTTTTTGTAACATCCCAAAAAATCGTTTTTAAATCAATGACAGATCTGTATTTTAGCAAAATTGACACTCTTGCTAGCTGAATCCGCGCACCCAGAATGGTAGGTGTGCAGACTGAGGAGACGCACCAAGAGGAGCACGGATCTAGCATGCGAACCAAAGGTGCGTGGACTGAGCTGGCGTACCCGCAAGTTCGCAGACTCAGCTCGTGCACCCACCTCCTGGACTCAGCTCGTGCACCCACCTCCTGATGCTATATTAAGGACTTATTTGCACTATTTTCATTCCACAACCAAAAAAGCAGAACACTCAGTGTAAAAAGAGTAACCGTGAGTTTTTTTTCACTTTAGTCCCTTCTTTTTTAAATTATTATTTTACATTATTTTTAATTTACTATAAATTTATTAATTGTTAGGTATGTTCCTTAATTCAACCAATTATGATTGAAATTGCTTGTTATTTTGGTGGTAAAGTTTTATATGGGCCAAATAGTGCTTATTACAATATCTAACCTTCGAAAATATTCAATATTAGCCCAAATTTAGATTTTAGAGGTATAACTAGAGAAGTGTACCAACAACTTAGTATTGATCTGAATTTTTATGAATTAGTAATGTCCGCAAGGATCAATATTGGTCAAGGCAACAATATTGGTCAAGGCAACCAGACAAGGTTCCAATAGCTTCCGGTACAAGACGATAGTAACTGGAGGTTGTATTCCCAAATGACCATGAATTTGATCACTCCTTTCAAGTTTCTAGAGTTATATGTTGTAGCCAACTCCAGACAGAACCCCAGACGTAACCCAAACCAGAACACCGGAAATAACCCCAGGCAGAACACCAGACCTATGTTGCAATTGACCTACGGTCTGGTCCGTGAGCAATCTGTGACGGGTCCTATAAATTCTTTGCTTCTCTGCTTAATTTCCTGGCATGTCCATCTCATTTGACAGTACAGAAATGGGGAAAGTAATTTGGAACTAAAACATTAAAAACAGGTCGTATGAGGGCGTTATCGGTAGTTTGATTTTGTGGGGTAGCAATTATTAGTCGGCACAATTAATTCAACTGATATATATATATATATCCATCACTTAATTGTTTGCTAAGGAACGAATTAAAGGATGGAGCTGTCAAATGGCCGAAAATCCAATTGGAGATATGATGACTCTTAATTAGAAAATGCCATTTAACATAAATTCCAATATTATTTATTTGCTTTCAATTAAAGTACCGGGACCAGCTATTATTATTATTATTTCATTCATTTTGATATCATAATCCGGCGCCAATTTTGGCAAGTGGGTTTAGTTACTACCAACTGTTTTGTGGTACAGGTGCCTAGTTCAACAACTACTACAAGCTATGTTCACACTTTTTTTTCCTTGAAGCAGCTAGCTAGTGTGCGATAAAAATTGATAGGCATGCAATATTGAGTAGAACTAGGTGTTCTTAAACTTATCATGTCTCTTGGTGAGCTTAACTGACAAATCTTTCGAGTTGACTTAAAACCGATTTACTTCACACATAATGCATTTACATGTAAAATTATAAATTTTAAAATTAATTTAGTATAAAGTTAAGTGATAAAAAAAATAATTTATAAATTAATTTTTATGCATTCATTTTTCATCAAAAAAATATTGACTTTATGTTAAATTAATTCAAAAATTTATAAATTTTACATGTAAAAATATTACTCGTGAAGTTAAACCGATTTAGATTCGTTGGTTAAAACCCATCCGATAAATTTTTGAATTAAAGCGCATAAAGAGGCTTAGTGTGCTTAAGAACATCCTGCATGTCCATGAACTAGAGGTTCAAAACATATTTGCTTTTTCCCTGTTTTAAATAAGTTCAAACTTGGGTGGTACAACTTCACAATAATGTTGTTCCTACTTCCTAGTGATTCAAATAGCGATAACATCTTAAAAGTTTCAAAACAACAACTATACAAGCACATAGAAATTGCTCTTAGACTATATATAATTGATATAACAATAATCATGAAGAAGGTTATACTACGGAAATTTAGTTGGTTGGAAACTAAATAGTTCAGTACACATGACATCACTATTTGCAACCTAACTTCTTTGAGATTTCATGCAGAAAAACAAACACTGAAAACTAAAATTTATTCAAAACATAAATATAATTAACGAGTAGTAAAGTTAAAAAGAAAATTTGGTTCACAAAAAAGTCGGTAATGTACACTTAGAAAGTTATACTTTTCCAAGGTTGAAAAAGAAAATCCATAGCAAGAACTAGGGTTCGAGAATTAAATGTTTATGGAGATAACATTACATTAGAAGGTCATATTAATACATTCTTCTCTAACCTGTGCAAAAAGAGCCGAGCTTGTGTATCTCTCGCCCCCGCTTGGGAACACCATCACAATCATCTTCCCTTTGTTTTCAACTCTAGATGCCACCTATGCAAATATGTAACTAATTAGGTTTAATTGACGGAACAAAAGGCAACGGCCGCATCAATATACATATGTATAGGTTAAATTGAACCATTACTAGCACTCGACCCTATTCTAGACAATGGACGAATTTAAAAATAAATGGATGGCAGTTTTGCTAAAAGAGATATTCTTACTAATTATTGTGCAATAAGCTAGAAAGTTCTTCTTAGCTGAAAGATTACACATTCAGAACTTTCATGGATTCAAAAATTTAATGAATAGCAGTTAGCGGTGCTCTAAGAGGACTACAATTCTTATTTGTGTTCTGTACCAATTTGGCCAGTACTGGTTCCCTTATACCAATTATGATCTTATCTATAGGATCACATCCCATCACCATAGGAAAAAGTTGGTGCTGAGTCAGGACCAGCATTTAATTTAACCCAGACATGGTAACATGAGATGTGCACCAGTCAGATCCAGTACCACTGAACCAGCATATGCCTACCTTCAAGGAAGCAGCAAGAGCTGCTCCAGAAGATATTCCAACAAGTAGGCCTTCCTCCATGGCCAGCCTTCTTGCATTGACCATGGCTTCATCTGATGTCACTGTCAAGATCTCATCAATCACTGACATATCTAGGTTTGTAGGTATAAACCCTGGTCCCACCCCTTGTATCTTGTGCAGGCCATGTTGACCACCTGAAACTCTCCACAGCATCTTATTGTCACTGATAGATATTTCAATTTTCCTCACCTAATTTGATTGGGTATATTGGTGTATTAGTCATAACATGCTTCCCATTTTGAACTATTAAGTTTGAAAGTTCCTACTATGGTCCTTAAACATTATATCCTGTCTCAGTGTTATTGGATCTTCCTAACATTTCATGTAATACCTTCTATTTATTCCAGATTTCTCCAAATTTTGGGCAATTCAATGATCATTGGACCAAGTTGTTATAGATCAGAATTTAAAGGACAAATAACAAGGCCTTTTGAATTTTCTCAACCAACACCGGAAACGGGTGATGCTTTTGAGGAACATTTCCATAATACACTATTTTTTTTTCTCTGAGAAAAATAACCAAACCATGAAGAAATAAGAAGAGAAGAAGTCAGTGTAATGAAAGACATTACCAGAAATGACAGGGCTTTCGGCTGGTTCGACACAAACAATCTTGACATTGGGATTTTTCATTTTGAGGTATTTGCCAGCCCCACTGACAGTGCCTCCTGACCCTGACCCAGCCACAAGAATGTCTATTTTGCCCCCAGTATCCTGCCATATCTCGGGACCTATTATTTTATACCATGTTACGTTTCTTGTCACATTTTGTTGACAATTATATTTTCTCCAATACAAAAATAAGTCAAAAGTACACTTTGTTGAGTATTGCTGCTATAAGATTCCAACATGTACTGGTGGAGCTTTTGGTACATATTATAGAATAAAACACCGACTTTCCTGTGGTTATAATTTATGTTCTTATCAAAAGATAGGTCTTTGAAACATACCAGTCCATTGTAAATGAGCTTTGATATTCGCAGGATTCGAAAATTGATCAAGCACATGAACATTAAGTATTTCATTTTTCAGCTTCTCTATCCTTTCTACTTGTCCATTATATCCTAGTGAAGGGTCTGAACAAAAAATAATAAAAAAGAAAATCAATGATGAAAGAGAACTGTTCATTGAATCAGCTAAAGTGCATCAAAAAATTTATCTGCGACAACATGCATTACTGAATATTAGTACCACTACCAGATTTTGGACAGTAATTAAACCTAGATAGGTCATACTCTTGATGATTTTTGTCATTTCTTTTACCACTTCGTATTAATTTGAGGTGCTTTTTTCCAACTCAAAACTCTGCTTATGTTGAAAATTTATTGGGATATACGCACTTCGTATAGTCATGCAGTGCAATATTAGATGGTACACCTGTTAATTTGTATAGTCATGCAGTGCAATAATAGATGGTACACCTGTTACTCATCTATTTTTTTTTCTTTTTGAGGAAAGTAGGCATCAACTCCTTTAGAACTTTTACCATGATAATCTTAGATTGAAACTTAGTACTATATATATCATACCTGTTAGTGACACCTCAACACCCAAGTACTTCAGCAGAATCTGCTTATCTAATGAGTACTGAGCTGGCATAACTGCAATAAACCGGTACCCTTTGTGAATAGCCACAAGAGAAATCCCTATTCCCAGATTCCCGGCTGTGGGCTCTACCAGTGTTGTCACCCCAGGTATAATCAAACCCTTCTCCTCTGCATCTTCTATCATTCTATAAATACAAAAAAGCCACATACAATTATTGTACGCCTGAATTTAACCTTTTTGCAAGTAGACACCTACTCTGAAGATGTCGAGTCTAGTGAGAAAAAATTTCTACAAATTTATTTTTGCAGATTGATAGCATACCATGGAAAATAATTGAAGAAAAAAAAATTCTAAATTAGACCAATGGAGTAATGTGCCGAGTAACTTGACTTAAAGATGAAAAAGAAAAAGATGCAAAAATTAAGTTTGCACAAACCGGAGAGCACTTCGGTCTTTAACAGAAGAGAGAGGTTGGTAGCATTCCATCTTTCCAACCAATCTAACACCCAATACATCTTTCTGTGCAATTTTCTTCAACTCAACCAATGGGGTCCAGCCTATTAACTGATGCACAAAGAACAATTTAAACACCAGTAGGAAATTTTATTAACAAAATGTTAATTTCTTTAATTGGTACTGAGATGCCACTACCAATAACACCAATCTGATTTCAGTGTCACGCCTAGTGTCTTAACTCCCAAGAGTTTACCTGATTTGAAGTTTTTCTAATATTATAAAAAGTGGAGCTATATTGCCAATAGCAGAGCACAGGGAAGGAAAAAAAAAAAAAAAAAAAAAAGGAAAGAAAAAATATCGGGATCAAAGGTTGGAACAATTTGTTGCAAATTTCCTAGAATTCAGAAGTCAAACGTGCAATTGACTTAATTTCCACATTAAATAGTTGATTCGGGTTGCCTAAGATGTAATTAACCTGAGTTAGATTTAGATCAGTAAAAAAATGTGTTTAGTAAAATATGGAACTATGGAAGTGTAAAGTTAAGCATAGAACTTCAAATCACATCCTGGCTACAAAATATCGCAAAAAAAAAAAATTGTAGCTTCTAGCATAGCCGAAATTCCTGGTAATATTGAGAGAGAAGAGGCTAAGAAAAAAAGGCACCTGTGTTATACTAGAAGCTATGTGCTCTCCATTAGAAGAGAGGAGAGAAGGCACCCCTCTTCTTCCTTCCTTCCTCCATTTCCCCTCTCCTATCACGTTTGAGATTGGGTGAAAATAGGAAGCACTATTATTGAGCTTTGAGATTCGTGCCAAGTTAAATGAACGGTCCGGATCTATTCAAAATGAAATCATTATAAAAGATTGCCTTTTGCGGTACTACACTGTATACGAATTCTCCTGGCACTCCTCTCTCTCTCTCTCTCTCTGTCCTTTATCTGAACGAAACTTCCTCCATTTTATTTTATATTAAAGATGCAAGTTTATGTTTGAACTTTGAACTTCAAAATGAGGAAGAGGAATATAATATTCGAATTTGCAGATTCGCCCGCTCAGGACTTGTAAACATATTCATAACAAACGTCAAATGGTCCTAAATAATTCACTGGACAGAATAATTTTCGGTAAATTAAATTTTCGGTAATTCACTGGACTTGTAAACATCAAGATCCGCTCTGGACAGAATAATTCACTGGGAATTCCATTAAATTTTCGGTAAATTATTTTGTGGATTGCGTAGTTTTCAAATTTGGTTCAAAATAGATGTAGATTTTGATATTTTGAAACTTTGAAACTTTTTTTTGTATATTAATAAAAAATTCGGAAAAATGTATTTCCAGCAATGATAAAGTTTTGGACTTGGTTAGTATTTTGGACAGAATAGGCTCATTCTGTTAGTATTTTTGGACGGAATGAGTATATTCCGTTAGTATTTTTGGACGGAATGAGAATATTCTGTTAAGATTCTGAATGAAAAAAAATATAGAATGACCTAATTGGGACAAATGATAAAGTTGAGTGACTAGAAATGGACAAATCAAACTTAAGTGACCAATTCGTGACAAATGACAAAGTTTAGTGATTTCCAGCAAAATTTACCCCAGAAACAAATATATAATGGAAAGGAGAATAGAAAAGAAAATAAATAAATGAAAACTCTCTTGAGGTGAGGTTGTGAGGTGAGAAAAAGAAAGAGAGCAAGAGAGCAGGGGTGGATCTATATGTATGTCAAGGGGTGCTAAGCCACCCCAATAATTTTATTTTTTAATTATGTATAGTAAAATTTAATTAAAATTTTGTTTTGTTAAGCTTTTATATAATCTAGCCCCCCTCATAAAATGATAAATATGTACTTGTGGTCTAGTGGTAAGAGTTCTATTTGATGTTTGTAAGGTCATGGGTTTAATTCCTATTAACTGCATTTTTTTTGCCTTTTACATATATTATGCATTTTATAGATTAGCCCCCCTCTATTCAAATTTTCTAGTTCCGCTCCTGGGGGAGAGTTCAACTGAGAGAGTCATTGGGCTGTGAATGAAGCACTAAGTTGCTGAATTTTTAAAGCCTAACCATTACAAATTGATCGGTTCAGTTTAGTTAGTTTTGAGAAATCTAAGCCAAACCGATCTATTTAAACCAAACTAATTCAAAAATTCAACCAAACTATCTATTTCAACAAAAAAAATTAATCTATTTTAACCGAAATTTTCTAATTTGGTTGAAAACCAAATAAACTGAACTGTTTGAACACCCCTACGTACGGACGTGAACCGGATTGTCCTGAATTCTGATTGAACGATACGGATTCGGCAGTAAATTCTGAGTAAAACCACGCTCCACAATTGAGTGCAGGATTCTTGGGACAACAGTGTTACAGTCTGATGCGAATAGAAAAGAAAGAAATAAAATTCAAGCAAATCGGATCCAACGTTCCTCCTGTTGATTTGATCCGACGGATGGATTGGATTGGAACGGCGGCCCAAGCCCAACCAATATTCAGCAGTCAGGACAAACCGAGTTATCTCATATTTTACTCGCTGCATGATTTGTTGCATAGGCATAGCACGTAATTAATGCACAAGAAATTCTTAGGAAAAAATAAACGATCTCATCTGCACATCGATCTCTTTCCCTGCATCCTAATTAATGTAAATGAACCATTCAAATCATCTTGCTCTCTCTTTCTTCCCCGAGCTTTCGCCTTTCAGGGCGTATATATATTTCCCTTATCCTTAATACCAAACTTTACTTTAAAATCTCTTTCTTAACAAATGATGCAACTCAGAATGCAACTTTATTTTTTCATTCAAATGTGATTGACAGACAGATCATATCATAATTTTCTAATGATAAAATTTCTATAATGATTTTTACATAAATTTACTGTTCATATAATCCATCATGTTGTAATACATAAATGTGCTCTTTCGAAAAGAAACAATTATTGACAAAATATAAAGATTTATATATTACCCGGAATGTATCAATAAATACACCTATATTCAGATTTCTGTAACCTTCCGAAAATCAAAGACAAAAAAATTCTGCAAATATTGGCATATGTGAATTTAAAGTACAACATAATCATAAAAATTCAGGCCTGAATGAAATACAAGATCCTCAGTGATAGAATGTTCTTTTAACAAAGATTGCGCAATGACTGAGTCTGAATCCAAACGTATTAATTACATGCAAATTTTACAAGCAAATGTTTTATTTGTGGTGGCAACCAACTCGCAACATTAAATTAGAAGGTCATTTTAACACATTCTTCTTTCACCTCAGCAAAGAGAATTGAGTTTACATACCTCTCTCCGCCACTTGGAAGCACCATCACAATCATCTTTCCTTTGTTCTCCTCCTTGGCAGCCAACTAAAACAAAAACAAAAAAAACATATCAACAAAACTGGAAAATACAAATGAATTAAAAATTTAATTACTTCTGGCAGGATTTATATTAAACCAGTAAATGGTGGAACCAAGTAGTCCCGTAATTTTATTTGAAAATTAATTAGTTTAATCCTTTTATTATGAAAAGTTAAAATAAATTTCCTTTTCTTTCCACAGACAATATGTGGCATCAGTGAGGCCTATGCTGACAAATGTAAAAAAATGATGAAAAGTGAAAATAGAACACCATGGGTTTATAAGATAATACAAGTTACCTTTAAAGAGGCAGCAAGAGCAGCTCCAGAAGAAATGCCACTGAGGGCGCCTTCTTCCACAGCAAGTCTCCTAGCATTTGCCATGGCTTCCTCAGACGACACTGTGACTACCTCATCTATTACTGATGTGTCTAGATTTTCAGGGATTATTCCTGGCCCTACTCCTTGTATTTTGTGTGGGCCCGGCTCACCCCCTGAAATGCCACGTGGAGAGCATCATTTTGCGGTATTTACATTTTCGCCTTTTGTTCGTTCAGAAGTTGATTTGTTTTTTAATTTAATTATTCTCTATTTGAGTTTTCTGAGAGGAAAAAGTGGTGCCAAGATAATCACCCCAAAAGTTAAAAAGCATACGGTATTTGAATATAATAGCTATAGAATACTGGTGTATTGGATAAAAAAATAGGAAAATTGTATCAGTTTTAGCGATATTTCGGCAGCAAACGAAATTGTAAGATACATTTTTTTCTATTAGGCAATCACACTTTAGGTCATTATAAAATGACAAAATATAAAACATCCTCTCTAAAAGGACAATTATCACGCCTTCCTTTGCAAACAGAGAAATATCATGTCCAAGCTTTAGAAAACACAGAGGATATCCTATGTACCCCTTGTTTCTTTCAAAAGGCACGTAATACTCCATTACTGTGTATTTCTATTGTAAATAGGAAGCAGCAAGAGCAAATTTAAATATTCCTTACAATATTAGCAGGGAAAGGTATAAACTACGATTCCCATGATTATAGGGGATATTAGATAATGAGATGGGCTAGGGTGAGTAGTGAATTTTTCGATTTCAATCCGAACCGCTCCACATGATCTCCATATGAAAAATGTCATCGGAGACCAAATTTTATTTTAGAATTCTTTTGTTCTTTTTTAGATAGTTAAAAAATCTCTATTTTTAGAAGATTCTAGGCCATAAGAAAACAACGATTTTCTACCTATCTAAACAATCGTAAAACAACTTCTAAAAAATGAAAAATTTGGTTTCCGAGACCATTTTCATATGGAGATCATGTTGGGCAGTTCCGATCAACTATTTGGATTTGAAATTCGAAAATATGGATGCGAGTTAAGAAAGGGCTGATACTTCACACAACTCACCATAGCCCTTCTCTTAAAAATTATTATTATTATTATTGCTGCTGCTGCTGCTGTTATTATTATTATTATTATAATAATACTGGATTAATAAAATTGTTTTTATTTTATTTTGGAAGGCCTAATTAATATTAACCTTATATTTTACATTAGGTGTCCCAACAGCTCACATAATTTCTACTTAAACAAATCATTGTCAACAAAGAAAAAGAATTACCTGAAATAACGGGGCTTTCAGCAGGCTCAACACAAACTATTTTGATATTAGGATTTTTAGTCTTGAGATACTTGCCCACCCCAGTTACGGTGCCTCCTGACCCTGATCCTGCCACAAAAATGTCTATTTTGCCTGCCGTGTCTTCCCATATCTCCGGTCCTGATAGTTCACATTGTTACAAGGTTATTTTACAAATAACTTCCAATATTTAGGAGTACTGAATACTAGAACCCATCATTTTTTTTATTCTTTTTAAGAAGTGTGCAAAAAGCACCTCACTTTTAGACTAGGTTTACTATTGTGCACATATATTTCTTATATTTAACTTAGTATTTTGCCCTCATTCAGTAAGATCCTTTCATTTTTATATGACCGAACCAAGCTAAATAAACCAAGCCAATTTAGATGTTCACATCAAAGTTTATATGAGATACCTATGAAGCTGCCAAAATTTTGAATTATAACTGGAAGGATAATGGGAGTTCAGGGAGTTCATAATTCTCAATTAGTTGGGTCTTATTTGAAAAAAAAAATGTTCATTTCCAATGGCAATGGCAAAAGAGTTGGGTAATTGTTGGCGATGCAAAAATTTGGAGCATTTTCACACACAAAAAAAAAGGTCCATCATTGCCAAAAGAAATCCACCAAAGTATATTGTAGAAAGACTTGCAAATACCTTTGGAAAAACATATTGCAGAAAAAAAATTTCAGCACAAACTTTTTAGAAGGAAAAAACATAGTAAAAAATAAAAATTCCAGGGTTCCTAAGTGTACCTGTCCATCTGAAATGTGCATCTGGGTTTGCCGGGTTGGTGAACTGATCAAGTACATGAACGTTTGGTATTTGCTTCTTCAATTCCTCTGTCCTCTCAATTAATCCATCAATTCCTTTCATAGGATCTAGAATACAAAAAATGCTGGTCATGGTGGGTACTTATTAAATCAGCAATAATCCATCATATCATTTCCTGCATTTCAGTATTGCTATTATCCATCTGGACCAGTACAGGTCGTTTGTTGTCTCAGCACTGGCCAGGGTATCCTGTCAGATTGTAGTAGATCTTCTCCACTACTTTGAGCCTAAAATATAAAGTCGAACCAGGAGGAATAAATCCTAGAATAAAATATATAACTTTGGCTACTTTGGTACATACTATATCTAACCAGTGCTGTACTGAAATCTGATAGGCTGAACAAATTATGGCAGTAATGTACCAATCATGAATAAATTTTCATCAGTTGTTTATTAGTGTTTGATTTATACCAGTTAACTGCACCTCAGCACCTAGCCATCGCAATAGAATCTGTTTATCAAGCGAGTATTGAGCTGGCACTACCGCAATAAATCGATAGCCCTTTTGTATGGCCACAATCATAATCCCTATTCCAAGATTACCACTTGTGGGCTCCACCAATGTCGTCACACCAGGTTTAATCAGACCCTTCTCCTCAGCATCCTCTATCATTCTACACAATCACAAATATTTATACAAATACATCAAAAGTCACATGAATATTATGTGCTCCAACAAAAAGAGATCATTTGCCCATCTAAAGCATCGGAAACACCACTAATATCCATCATCAAGCTAGCTTCTCAATATAAGAAAAAGAACCTACCTAAACATCATCAGAGAAGAGATAAAAACATGAACTGAGGATACTGTCAAAAAACTATGAAATTAATGGGATTTTAGTGTATATGTGATCAATACAAAAGTCATGGGCTGGTTCACAGCCTTTTTTCCAAAAAAAAAAAAAAACTGGGATTTTAGTACTATACACAACCTTGTTTTGAAGTAATAAAGGTTATATTCAGACAGTTTGCACAGATTAACATGATAGAAGTCTCTAAACATAAAGCATTACTTCTTTGCAAATTAAGCTTTCTATCTCATTAAAAATTAAAAGAAATATTTTTTTTTGCAAAAAGACCTGAGAGCACTTCGATCTTTAACAGAAGAAAGAGGTTGGTAGAACTCTAATTTGGCAACCAGTCTCACATCCAATCCATCTTTCTGTGTTATTTTCTTTAACTCTACCAATGGTGTCCATCCTATAAGCTGAACAGAAATAAGCGGAAAACATGACTATTAAAAATCTAGAACAATAGTTTCGAAAAGAAAATATTTATTTTGATCTTTAGCTTGTCTTTTTGGCACTGTTCTTCTAATGAACAAGCATAAAATAGAAGCCTTTTTGTGCTTCACCTATTTTCCTCCAAATTTAAAAAAAAAAAAAAACAATGTTTTTATTGGTACCAGCACCAAACCAGTCATGAGAACACTGGTATGCATGAACCAAGTGGTATCATGATGTTTAGCTGAGTTGACACCAGCTAGAACGAAATACTAGCAAAAGCTAGTTGGTAGTTGAGCTCCAAAGATGCATGTTCACACACACTATAATGATACAACTAATTTGCAATTATTTGAATACATTAATTGTAGCTGTTAGATGGTTGGTCTCTAAGAAATAAGGAATCTAATTATCTCCCTTACAAAATATAACTCAATGACAATATCCCACAAAGGATACAGTGTAACCGAGCAGTGGATCTGTTGTTCCACTTACCCAATGATTTGATTTGAGAGGCTAAAAATTAAAAAAAAGTGGAGTTAATTTTTCATTTTTTGTTTTGTTTTGGGGGTGGTAGCCTGGTAGGGGGATTGCAAAGAAGGAAAAAAAATAAAAGGCGAAAGGGAAATAGATGGAAGGAATTGTGTGTGTTAAACAAAACCTCGCTGATATTAGAGGCGATGTGCTCTCCAGTAGAAGCGAGCAGTGAAGGCACCCCTCTTCTCCCATCCTCCATCTTTCCCTCCTTGGCACTTTGGCTTGTTCACACAAATTAAGTTTCCTTGGGAGATCTGTCCTGTACATATAATAATAATAATAATAATAATAATAATAATAATAATAATAATAATAATAATAATAATACTAAAGTCTAAAAAGTCTAGAACGCTTATCCAACGACTTTGCGGGTTGACCCATCTCTCTCTCTCTCGGCTTAATAAACTAATCAACAAGATAAGCCTGAACTCAAGAGAAGACGCCGAGTTGGTTTCTCAGAAAAACTAAAAAGTTTCTTATAAAAGTAAACATAATTACAAAATTAAAAGTGGACGGAGACTCATGAATTACAAAACTAAAAATTTGATTGGACTTGGAGATGGTCATGACTTATGACTCATGACTCCTGAATATGTTTGTTATATGTAGGTCTTGAAGGAAGATTTCAGATGGCTATTAATTTAGATAAATCAGATAATTTTAAGCTGTTGACAATTGACTGATTCATGTACTCCAATTAAGGTCTTCGGTTCTCTTATTTATTTATTTATGTATTTATTTATGAATATCTTGTTTTGCTCTTGCCTCGGTAACGTCGGTAAGCCAGTCTTGCTGTTGCTGTTGCTCATTTGCTGCTCTGGTGAGAAATCGAGAGAGAAGGAAGATTAAAAATGGCATGGCATGCTGCAATATGTTTACAAGGATCAATTAAATTTAAAACACTTACAGACCATGTCTACGGAAATTAATTATGAAAACACATGGGCCCCAAATGGAATTAATTTGTATACAAACATATTTGAAAGCAGGCCTTGAAAAGCCCGTCAAAATTAGCCCGTGTCATTCAAAAGACAAAATGAGCTGGCCATAATTTTTATTACGAACCTTTGGTAGAAAATACTATATAAATTTTATACCGTTAGACTTCAATCATGTGCGAATTATTATTAACGCACATTTTGTTTATCAGGCAGTTGATGCGGATTGCAGCCTTGTTAACAGATAATGTCCAGTTTGGCTTTTCTTTAAAGTTTAAACGGCTTATTCCTAATCCTTTCCCCTTCTTGTTTACCGATTGAATCTTTTGTCTCACTTAACTGGGTACCTTGATTCTCAGTTTTACTTACAAAAATAAGAATGATCAGAAAGATCAAAGACAAAAAAAAAAAAAAAAAAAAAAATAGTTGCAAAATTTGTACAACAAAATTTAGGGAGTATCGAATTATAAAATCCAGACCTGAATGGAAAATACATAGATCATCTATTTTAACAAATTTTACAAACTAGGGTTTAATTTGTGATGGTAACAAACTAGCAATACTAAATTAGAAGGTCATTTTAGCACATTCTTCTTTCACCTCTGCAAAGAGAATTGAGTTTACTTGGAAGCATCACCACAATCATCTTTCCTTTGTTCTCCTCCTTAGCAGCCAACTAAATAAAAGAAAGAAATTTTTAACTAGGTTTTGATTTTCATATGCTTTTCAGGTGTTGGATTAAAATCTTTATAATTACTTCCGACAGGAGTTATATTAAAGCAGTACATGGTGGAACTAAGTAGTCCCGTAATTTTATTTGAAACTTAATTACTAATTAGTTTGTATCCTTATATTGTGCAAGAGTAGAACTAGGAGTACTAAGCTCCATTATACTCTTAATTCTAAAATCTATTGGATTAACTTTGAACAACGAATCTAAACCGTTGAAATTCTTCTACCTTACGAGTGGTGTGTCTACATGTGAAAATTTCACAGTTTCGAATTAATTTAGTATAAAATCAAGTGGTCAAAATTGGAAAGTTTCTAAATTAATTTTAATGCATTCATTTTTTGGAAGACTTTTAACTACTTGACTTTATACTAAATTAATTTGAAACTTTAAAATTTTCACATGTAGACACATCACTCGTATGGTAGAAGAATTTCAACAGCTTGGATTCATCGTTCGAATTTAATCCGATAAATTTTAGAGTTAAAAATATAAAGAGACTTAGTACTCCTAAGAGCACCCTAGTTCTACTCTATTGTGCAATGTTAAAATAAGTTTCAATTCAACTAGCATGGGCATCAGGCCCACAAAAGCCCGTCAAAAGTCAGTAGGGGTGAAATATGTAAGTCAACAAATCCAATTCAATTAGGCCAGTACTGTCATTGAATGCTAATCTTAACAGATTAATTGAGCTTGTCAATTTCAAATCCAACGGCTCACAGTCACATCTAATCTGATTGAATACCTGCTCAATATGTGCTTTTACTGCCCAATATAACAGTACAGAATACAGATAATGTCAGGTTTGGACCATCAAATTTGTAATTTTGAAATACATATTACATAGTTCAGATTTATTTAAGACAAGCTATATAAAAAGCACGTTGGATTAAACAATGATAAAACCAATTAACCGAATCCCAGGGTCCCACCCCAACACACACAAACACACGCACAAAAAGGCATCCTGTTTCTTTATTTTATTTCATGGAAAATGTACAACCAGTCAACCACCCACCCACCCTCTCTGTCTTAAAAGTTTGATACAATAAAGAGCAGTTTATGCTCATTGTCAGCCACTTGTTTGCCAAGTGCTCTCCCGACTTATGCACACTCATTACATTTTCAGAGAGTGGAGGCAACATTAAAATTAAGTCCCGATTGATTGATTGTATTCATATTTTCTAGAGGTGAATGTAAAGTGAATCACCATCTCCAACTCTCCAAGTACAATATATATAGTTCATACTACGCGCGTACACTCGAAAAGGCATCCAGCTTTGGTAACAGTGGATCAAATTAATAACCCAAAAGCACTTAGATATAAGCATAAGAAGCATGGCAGGGAGAGAAGTAGAGGCAATGGCACCTTACCTCTTCACCTTGGTGTCTTTAATGGTAGGTGCAGGTGGTTATATTTTATACTTGTATGCTCCTTTTTGGAGAGTGCGACACGTCCCTGGACCACCCACAGTTCCTTTTCTGGGACATTTACACTTGATCGCCAAAGCTGGTCCTCATATTTTCACCGTCTTAGCAAACAAATATGGCCCCATTTTTAGGTACGTATCTGCTTTTTCCTCCCTCCCTCCTAATTTTAATTTTAACAGACAGTACTTGTACTTCAATTATATATGTAAATAACGATCGATCGATGTGTATATATATATATTGATTATAGGTTTCATTTGGGGAGACAGCCATTGATAATTGTTGCAGATCCGGAGTTTTGCAAGGAGGTGGGTATAAAAAAATTCAAGAGTATACCCAATAGAAGCTTGCCTTCTCCTATTGCTGGTTCCCCACTACACCAGAAAGGGCTCTTCTTCACAAGGTATGACATCTTTTCTTACTGGAGAAATTATAATTCCTTTCTTGCATATATATTGTTGTGTATCATCTAGCTTATCATGTCAAAATTATTTATTCATACTTCAATTAAAGCTCTAGCTATGACATATGAGTAGTGTTTTGTAATGTATCCTACAAAAATCGACAAATATTCGTATGAATCTGAATTTGTGTTTTGCTAAAATCAGGGGCGGTTCAGTTAGTACGAATGGGGGGATCGATTGACCCCTATTCATTCTCAAAATTTCTGTGCTTAATTGTACATGATTAATTTTCAATGTAGTTTAGAGTAAAATTGTACTGGTACAGTAAAATTGACCAACATAGTAACATACTAAGTGGAGGTCATATTGTACCGATTATTAGCACTTATCAGGGGATTGATGCGAACTGCCAATTGCCAAAGTGGAGGTCATATTGAAGTGCATCTATTGACTAGTCATTAGTGACAATTATTTGAACTCAAAAGCTGAAAATAAATTGTCATAGCTGAGCCTGACCTCACAAGTCACAATCTCACCTGGCTCAACATCTATTGGACCCATCAACCTAATTAAGTTGGGTCAATTGGATTCCAGCTGCATTTTAGACAGCCCTGTCCAGCTAATAATGCCCTCATATGTTTAATGATTGATCTTCAAATTTGTATATATATAAGTCAACATGTAAGGTACACGTAAACGCTTTAATTTGCTTCTGTTGTCAGAACTTAATTTGTCACTATTAAGCAGGTTTAGGTGTTTAGCTCAAAAACGTATGATTAATCTCATGTTTTACATTTGCAAAAAAATTCACTTTATTTCAGAGGAAGCACATTGATTTTGTAAATAACTCACTAATTTGATTCCAGGCCAGCTACCCCCATTGGCTTTCATACTTGCATCCGAACAACAAAATAATTACTTTATTCTATTTTTAATTTTAATAAAGGAGATTTTGCCTAGTGGTGACAATTAAGTTTTGAGATTTGAAATAGAGAGCAGTTGAATCCCATTGATGTATGCATTTTATAGTGTTCAAATTTTTACAAGATCTAGCTGACTTTAACCAAAATTAAACGCCGTCCAATCCCAGTAGCTGCCAAAGTATTGCCAAAATTTAAAATTTAAAAGTTTAGTTTTTCTTTATATAGTTAGCTTGCACTTTATGCTGTTCTTGATATATATCATTCAAAGTAAACCAAACTCCATAATCCAATATATTGACATGCAAGTCTAATTGTAGGGATTCAAGATGGTCGGCTATGCGAAACACTGCCATCTCCTTGTACCAGCCGTCCCATCTAGCAAGTCTGATCCCCTCAATGCAATCCTATATAGAGCGTGTATTTCAAGCTCTCTCCAAAGTCTCTCTCGAAGAAGATATTTGCTTTTCGGACCTCTCACTAAAGCTAGCCACCGACATAATCGGCCAAGCTGCCTTTGGCATAGATTTTGGGCTAACAGAGGAAAACCCTAACTCTAACCTCAAAATGGATCAAGAATGCCAAGGTTTTATCAAAGAGCACGTCTATTCCACAACTTCACTTAAGATGGACTTATCTGGTTCTCTTTCTATAATATTGGGCCTAATTGTGCCATTCCTACAAGGTCCGTTTCGGCATGTACTGAAAAGAGTACCACACAGTGCAGACTGGAAGATCGACAAAACCAACATGAGACTAACTAAGAGACTAAGTGAAATCGTAGCTAAGAGGGCGATTGAGGAAAAAAGAGAAAGCAAGGATTTCTTATCATCCATCTTGAATGCAAGGGAGATGAATGAGTCGGCGAGAAATTTATTTACACCAGATTACGTAAGTGCTCTTACATATGAGCACCTTCTTGCTGGATCTGCAACCACAGCGTTTACACTTTCATCAGTTGTTTACTTGGTGGCCGGGCATCCAGAGGTGGAGGAGAAATTGTTAGAGGAGATTGATCAGTTTGGCCCCGAAAATTTGGTACCAAGTGCTGATGATTTGCAGCATAAGTTCCCCTACCTTGATCAGGTAATTAATTAATAATATAGCCAAAACTTTTGCCCAGAGTCACTAATTTGTTTGATACAATGAATTCTAAAAGTGCTTCTATTGTTCTATATTATATTAGGTAATAAAAGAGACAATGAGGTTTTACACAGTTTCACCATTGATTGCAAGAGAGACATCTCAAGCAGTTGAAGTCGGGGGTTATTTTCTTCCAAAGGTTGCTCTACTAGGCTTACTGCAGATTCTAACTATACCACATAACACATGCTGATACATTTTTTACATTTTAACAGACAATTTCAGAAAGTTACTTGCACTGCACATTCTTCTTGTTTATAAGTAATAACCTTTTCTAAAAATGGACTCCTGCATGACTTTTTTTTTTTTTTTTTCTGAATTTGAACGATAAAAATCAGAAAGAGGATTTACATAAGAAATCCAAACATATAGAACATTTATTTTGGTTCTCTGTCTACAGGGCACGTGGGTTTGGATTGCACCAGGAGTGTTATCAAAGGACCGAAACCACTTTCCTGAGCCTCATGAATTCCGACCAGAGCGCTTTGATCCAAATTGTGAGGAAGAGCAAAATCGACATCCTTATGCACACATACCATTTGGGATTGGGCCCAGGGCATGCATCGGACAGAAATTCACTTTGCAAGAAATCAAGCTAACACTGATCCATCTTTACCAGAACTTTGTTTTCCGGCATTCACCAAAGATGGAAAACCCTCTCCAGTTCCAGTACGGCATTGTTCTGAATTTTAAACATGGAGTTTATCTCCGGGTTGTAAAGAGGTAGGTTGGGAACTTTCTGTGAAGCCTGTTGTAAAATATATAATCAACATTACGTATTACGTATACATTAATATAGTATGATGAGCTTACTCTTAGAAGAAAGGATACTCTACATTCTGTTTTTCAAATTTTCAAACTTGTGCCAGTGACTCTTCTAGTGTCACTGAGGTATTTAGCTCTCAAAACCTACTTTTTGTACCTTTATTTTTTAACAGCAAGGTAATACAAAAATTGAAAGCTCAAATTATAAAATAAAATAAAATCATTAGATGTTATGATCAGCAACAGGATCTTAAAATTAAAAAAAAAAAAAAAAAAAAAAACAACAACAACACCATGTAGACAATTTTTTAGAATAATTGTTTTTTTTCATCTAATTTCTGCATGCATTTGTTAATGAAACATTGTCCATCAAGTACCACAATATATTTCTTACTCAAAAAAAAAAAGTACCACAATATATTAAGGGTTAGAGATAATCAACATGTTGATATTAATTAAGACACAACAGTCACTGACTCACTCATGTCCTGTTTGACTGCTTCTCTCATGAAATATCTGTTACCGACAAAGTGCCACCATTGGTACGTCGGATACAATGCGATCGAGTTCTTTTAGTTATTGGGGACTAATGAACTGTGAATGGCACTTAATTTGTTATAACAATTGAATAGTATTTGACAATTTTGGCACTAATTCATTAAAAAAAAATGAATTTAAATGGTTGAACAATTCTAATATTTCGATATACAGTACAAAATACATTGAATATATTTTTGAATATGCACAACATACCGTCATTTTTATTAATATCCAACATTAAATAGAAATTGCCAACTATGACCACCAAAGTTAGGTTTTATTAAATCTATCCAAACCATCTAATAATTAGGTGGTTCTTAATTTTTAATAGGAACCGCCTAATTATTAGGTGGTCCTTAACTTCTTCTCTTTTTGGAAAAAGTTATAATTAATTTTTTTATTAAAATATTAGAAATATTCTATTTTTTCTTTAAAATTGGATATAATAATATATAATTTGATTTATTAGAAAGACTGAAATAAATAATCCAGATCAATATTTTTCAGACCATATTTTTCGCGGCTGTAAGAAAAATTGAAATATTTCTTTGTGTGTTATTGAAAAAAATAAAAATACTTTGAATCTGAGTTATTGATCACGGATCAAAAATCACTTCTAGATAAATATAGAAAATATTTGAATTCTTCTATTTCAAAAAAACATAAAAACTATATCAGCAACTGTGTCAGAAGTTTTTAAAACTATGTTCTTTTTTTTTCAAATTGAGATTATTTTTTTTTATTTTTTATTAAAATATTAGAAATTTTTGACATGGAATCTTTGAAATTGGATAGAATAATATATAATTTAATTTATTAGAAAAACTGAAACAAATAACCCGGATCAATATTTTTCAGACTGGACTTTTCATGGCTGTAAGAAAAATTGAAATATTTCTTTGTGTGTTATTGAAAAAAAAAATACTTTAAATCCGAGTTATTGATCCCGGATCAAAAGTCACTTCAAGGTAAATATAGAAAATAATGAAATTTTCTATTTTTGAAAAAATAAAAATAAAAAGTAAATTAAAAAAATAATTCAATAATTCAATTATTTTCTATATTAAGTCTCTTGATCCAGGATCAATAACTCAAATTCAAAGTATTTTTATTTTTTTTCAATAACACACAAAGAAATATTTCAATTTTTCTTACAGCTGCGAAAAGTCTGGTCTGAAAAATATTGTTCCGGGTTATTTGTTTCAGTCTTTCTAATAAATTAAATTATATATTATTATATCCAATTACAAAGAAACATATAAAAAATTCTAATATTTTAATAAAAAATAAAAAAATCTCAATATCCAAAAAAAAAAACAAAGAGAACACAGTTTTAAAAATTCTGACATAGTTGCGGATATAGTTTTAATTTTTTTCAAAATAGAAGAATTCAACTATTTTCTATATTTACCTAGAAGTGACTTTTGAACTGAGATCAATAACTAAGATTCAAAGCATTTTTATTTTTTTCCAATAACACACGAAGAAATATTTTAATTTTTCTTACAGCTGCGAAAAATCCGATCTAAAAATATTGATTTGGTTATTTGTTTCAGTCTTTCTGATAAATCAAATTATATAATGTTCTATCTAATTTCAAAGAAAAAAAATATTTCTAATATTGTAATAAAACAATATAATTTTTTCCAAAAAAAAAAAAAAATTAAGGACCGCCTAATAATTAGGCGGTTCCTATTAAAAATTAAGAACCGCCTAATTATTAGACGGTTTGGTTTGGGTAGATTTAATAAAACCTAACTTTGGTGGCTATAGTTGGCAATTTCTATTTAATAGTGGATATTAATAAAAATGATGGCACAACATACGCATGTCTAAAAAAAATTTAAATATTATTCATTACTATTTAATTTATATAATCATCATTAGATTCTAACTTAGACATGAAATGTTGATAAATAGTTTGGAGGTGACCATGCATATTGAGCGGTGTAGGTTTCTGCACACATGCGCAAGTTTCTTCCACCTATACATAAATCAAATTGAAAATTTGCACTTGTGTGTCACTATTTTGCTTTCAATTCAACTTGAGAATAATTACCCTATCAGCTTTTTTGAAAAAGGTTGTGTGATTGAACTTTAACGACTCCTCTTGCTTTCTGATTTCATTTTCACATAGTACACACTGCACTATCAGAAAGCTACGGTGCAGAAAACACTGATTGTGAATTCTTCTCCAGATTTTGTTGCGTCGTTTTCTTTTCAAAATACCAAATGAAATTAATAACCTTGCCAGTTTTTGTACTAACATCTACATCAGGATGAAACAGCAGGTACGTATTTCAAACTTCTTGATAGCATGCATGATAGCTAGACTTTGAAATTTTGTGGAAGAAGAACTAATCAAATATGCCAAAATGCTATACAAATTTTGGAATTTATTTCCTTAATTTTTACTAAATTATGTTGAGATTTATTTGTAACTACAATTAAAAAAATGTTCTAACCCATTGATTAATTTTATAACATGAAATGAGAATCAAACTGATCTCCTTTTTGCATTGATGCTAAAGGAACAGAAGCAATTTCAATTTCTTTAAATTCGATATTGTCTATAATTAAATTTGAAGTCCTTTAGAAATGTGTAAAGAAACCGAATGATTATATATGTTTCCTTTATGAAATGAAAAAAATTCCATCAACCTCCTTCCCACAAAATATTTAATGAGAAGGGTTCAATGCCTCATCTCCTCATACCTCATATTCTATATCATGGTTCTTAAAATTCAAACAGTCGATCCGAATAACACAACATGATCTCCATGTTAAAATGTGCTTGGAGACCAAATTTTACATTTTTTGGAAATTTTTTACTGTTTTAATTTTTAGATTTATTAAAAATCGCTATTTTTTTTATGGTCCAGATTTGTTTGAAAAACAACAATTTTGAATAAATCTAAAAAAATAGTAAAAAATTTTCAAAAAATGTAAAATTTGGTCTCCAAGCATATTTTAACATGGAGATCATGTTGTGTTATTCGGATCGACTGTTTGGATTTTAAGAACGAAGATATAGAATATGAGGCATTGATGAGATATAAGGAGATGAGGCATTGGAATCCTCCTCATATTTAATATATATATATATAGAGTAGAACTAGGGTGCTCCTAAGTTCACCCAACCTCTTGTGAACTTGACTCTAAAATATATCGAATCGATTTTAAACGATGAATCCAAACCATTGAAATCCTTCTACCTAATGATTGATGCGTCTACATGTGAAAATTTTAAAGTTTCGAATTAATTTAATATAGAGTCAAGTGGTCAAAGGAGTCCAAAAAATGAATGCATTAAAATTAATTTATAAACCTTAAACTTTTGACCACTTGACTCTATATTAAATTAATTCGAAACTTTAAAATTTTCACATGTAGACGCATCACTCATTAGGTAGAAGGGTTTCAACGGTTTGGATTCATCGTTTAAAGTCGATTCGATATATTTTAGAGTCAAGTTCACAAGAGGTTTGGTGAACTTAGGAGCACCCTAGTTCTACTCATATATATATATATATATATATATAGAGGAGGGATCCAATTACACCCTTTTTTTTGACACATCATGACACCGTTTTTTTTATAGGTTAATTTTGCGATTTCAAAGTCCAAATAGTCGATCCAAACCATTCAACATGATTGATATACTAAAATGTGCTTGGAGATCAAATTTTACATTTTTTTGAATTTTTTTACTATTTATTAAGATGGTTACAAAATCGCTGTTTTTCAATGGTCCGAAAACAACGATTTTGTAAACATCTTAATAAATAGTAAAAAAATTCAAAAAAATGTAAAATTTGATCTCCAAGCACATTTTAGTATATCAATCATGTTGAACGGTTTGGATCGACTATTTGGACTTTGAAAATGGTAGGTGTCAAAATGTGTCAAAAAAAAGGGTGTAACTTGATCCCTCCTCATATATATATATATATATATATATATTATTTATATTTTTACAGTATAAAAGATATTGATTTTTTTTAAATAGAACTCAAAAAAATAAATTAACCAAAGCAGCCAAGTCGTCGAAGAAGGTACAAAAATAGCCTCCACTGGTTTGGGAGACTGGTGGAGATTTTATGGACCTTGCTACACTAATTTTCCAAACCGATGTAGGCACTTTCTCCCTTGCCACAGCGGGCACACGGTTTACTACACAAAATTTACCTACACCTGTTTTCCAATCCGGTGGAGCTCCAAAAATGCATCCATTGGTTCTGTGACAAGGCGGAAAAAAGCTAAATCCCACCTCCACCGGTTTTCCAAACCGGTGGAGTCTTGTTTGTGAATTTTCTGTGGCGGGGCCACAGCCTAATGGAAAAATGGGTCAGCTGGGTAAGAAAAATGCTCTACCGGTTTGGAAGTCCGGTGTAGAAAAGCCCTTTTATGCCACACCGGTTTGAGAGACCAGTGGAAACTATTTTTATAACATCTCAATCTGCTGTGCTGTCTTGGTTAATTTATTTAGAATGAGTTCTATTTAAAAAAAAAATCAAAGATATTCATAATAGAAAAACAGTACAGTGACATATATAGAGACATCAATGACGTCATGTTTTTACTTTACTGTTGAGTAGAAATATTGAAATATTAAAGATGGCCGTGGATTAGTTCTGTAATGATGGCACCGGTCAAGTCTCACTCAAAAGGCAGGGTCAAGTTGAGATACGGGAAGTCTTATATTATATGGAATCGTCAAGGAGCCACCTGAAATTCTAATTCTAATTATTTGAAATTTATAAAGACTTCAAGTATGAGCTCATTAAAACAAGTTCGTAAGTATAAATTAAATTTATTGAATTATGCTCAAACGACGATATTGAACATTTCATTACCTATACATCACTTATATACTAAGTTCGTATTTCTTTTTTTTCCATTAGCATAAATTTTGTGGTTAAAAAAGTAGAGATTTAAAAGTTCTATTTTTTATACTATTTAACTTCCTATATAATAAATAAATTACAGATTTTACTGATTGACTTAATATTTGTGAAATAAATTGAATTAATTAATTTGAACTTGTCATTTAAGAATATACGATAGATTTTAGCAGTGTTCTAAATAGCGAGCTATAGCGTTTTTGGAGCCTAAACGCTACCCTATGACATCAAAATGCGCTAATTGAGCTACGGCCGCTATAGCGGTAATAGCGGTCCGCTATAGCGCTTAGTGTGTAGCGCAAATAGCATGCGCTATGAAATATGCACTTTTTTGGGCATTTTTATATGGGATTTAATAAAAAAACTCAATTAGGCTTTAACTGTGAGGTTTTTTTTTTACAATTAACTTAAATTAAAAGGTAAAATAAAAGCTCAAATCAAAATCAATTGAAAGATTGGTTGCTGCTGTCGAGAAGAAACCCTTGTCGCTCAAATTGTGAAAATTCTAAATTGGCGACCTTCCCAAATTAGAATATTGTGAACCGTAATTTGGACTTTGTATTGGTCCAATACAAATATTATAGTTTTTAATCAATTTGGTGTTATTTGTTGTTATATGAAACTTTAAATTATGTTGATATTTAGTACAAATATATAATATAATTTTTGTAAAAATAAAAAACGCTATGTGGCATAGCTTCCGCTATAGCTACGCTATCCGTTATAGCTTTTTTTATAGCCTTCCCGCGATGATGCGATAAACGCTATTTAGAACCTTGGATTTTAGATTATACTCACACGAACAACTTTACAAGACTAAATTTAACTACTTTATCCATTTATACATATACATGTGTGTTACTTAATTTAAATAACAATTGTCTTACCACTAGTAGAGGCAGACCCAATAAGACCCGGAGGAGGGGGGAGGGGGGCAACTGACTCCTGAATTTGAAATTCATTAGAAAAATTTGGATCAAGTTTTTCTTTGCCTCTCCCTGATCAGTCCAAAATCTTCTTATGTTCTTCAGCCACATTAAAAAAAAATAATGGGGCAAACTCAAAAAAGAGATGAACCTTGAAAACTCGGTAAAAAGATTAATGGCTCCTTAAAAGTTAATGGGCCAATCCCTTATGTTCTTCACTGTCGCTTGACACTCCACCTTTCTCAGCGCACAACAAATTCGCTCTCTCTCTCTCTCTCTCTCTCTCTCTCTCTCCCCTACTCTTTATCGCTCCTGCTCTCTGACTTAGCCCAGTGCTCGATCTCTCTAACTATAGCTCATTGCTATCGCCCACAGCTTCTCTCTGACTGAACACCAAGTCCGATTTCAGTAATTTTTAATTTTATTTGATTTCCTTGATTGAATGATAGTGAATTTCCTTGAATGAGAGATGGATAATGATGTTATTGAACTATACAATAATCTACTTAGTCTGTTTTACTAGATTTGCAAAAACACATATTTATTGAATTTTACAGTTTTTGTCTTGAGATATTGTGCAGGTTTATCACGATACAAGTTGCAATACATATCAATGATGAAGTATCAATTGTCAGATATATCAAAGATGAGTCATAAAGAATTAAGTACTGTACTATGAAGATTTAGCTCAAGATTAGTATAAGTTAGAAAACAGTGAAATTGGTAAAATATGCTTGAGAATGTGGTATAATGCATCAACTGTTACAACGGTTTAATTCAAACACTGCAATTTACATAAGTATCTCAAAATCCACAGAGTCAAACATTGTGACAACCGTTGTAATGATTAACAAGCGTTAGGATTTCCAACGCAGTCAAAACCGGCCTATTGGGCCAACAGTTGTAACAGTTGTAACAGTTAATCAACCGTTACAACAGTTGACACCAGATACTTTATTTTGTTTCTTTCTCTAAAATAGAAGCAAAATCGAAGTTTTGAACAACAGATCTAGCTGCCTCAAATTGCATATTCTGAATTTCTTTGAGATTCAGAATTCTCTATTATTGTGTGTGCATCAAACTTCAATATTCTTTCAACAATCTTAAGCATACTTCACCACACTCAATCAATTGTAAGATCTAGAGTTATTTGTGTGAGAAATCTTGTTTACTCCAACACTAGAGTCTTGTGTGCTCACTTCTTGTACTTAAGCCTATTTGTGTGCTCGGGCCGTATGACTTTTCTAAGGTTTGTAAAGGGCTCACCGGTTCTACTTTGTAATCATTTCTCATTGGCTAAAGAAAGGGGCACCATCTCGAAGGTCACAGAGCTCCGGAGACATAGGCGTTAGTGTCGAACTCCGTAATCATCTCTCGTGTCAAGTGTCTTTTAACCCTACTATTTACTTTACGCACACTTGCTTTATTCAATTTTCTTGTTTTCGCCAAGAACAACTTATGTACACATTAGATATATATACTTGTGGTGAATATTAAACAACTTTAAATTAAAATTTCAAAAGGTCTCATATTCACCCCCTTCTAAGTGCATTTAGGGACCAACATATGTAATGGTAACTTAAATGAGGCTATTAAATTCCTTAAATTACTGAGAACTAGCCGTTGGTCTATTGGCTAAGGCACATGGTCTCTATGTGAGAGGTCATGGGTTCGAAACCCAGATGGGGGAAATCATTTGTTGTAATAACAAAGGTATTAAATAGTTGGGTGGCTTGACCTCCAACCTTTACTCAAAAAAAAAAAAATCCTTAAATTACTTGAATTCCTTGAATTATGATAATTAATTGACTTGAACTTTAATTTACTTGAATTAAAATAAATTTACTTGAAGTAAATTAGGATAAATATCTTGAATATTGTCTTGATAATAGTAATGATAATTAGGATAGAACTCTAATTTGAATTTTTTTTTTCTTTCTCAAATTTGTAGAGTAGAAGAAATGGATTCAATTAGGTAATGAATTTGAATCCACCTCCAACTACCGGTTATCTTGCACGACCATATATGTAATTAACTGGGGCAAAATCGAAAGGACTTGGAGGAATGGCGATTCCCCGGCGTTTCTCTAATGGATGAATGCCAAATGACACCATAATACACCTGTCCCCTCTAAGAAAACAACTCAACCATATCTCTCGTTAACCAGTAGCCTTCACCTACCAATATCCACCTACTCAATCATTTCTACTCACGGTGACCAGTGCCCTACATTTTCCTTTTTTCTTCATTGAATGCAAGTATTTATGAACTCCCTACCTACCTGGTTTTAAATTCTATCTCTCTATACAAATAGTCCCACCTTAACAGACAATCTATCTCACCATATACATCAATCACTATCTTGGAAAGTGCAAGCCACAATTACAAGATGACTAGAGCCTTCCCACTGTGCACTCAACAATTGGACATAGGGTGTACGTACTTACGCCGTAATGAGATACACCGCCACCTACTCGAAGGCCTTCAAAGATCAATCTTGGTGATAGCAGCTAATAGCAACCTCAATGGTGGAGGTGCAATCAGCAATGTCCAACACTATCTATATGCAACACATGGAGGATCATACATGCAATATGACCCGCTCAAGCTCGCTCAAAATATTTGGCTGTTCCAACTACCACGAGACCTAGACCAAGAGGCAGTGATCCGGGCGGGCAATCAATGGGGAGTAGCCGAAGAATGGTTATTCCGGTTCTACGATGTCAATGAAGATGCAGAGCCCGAACCGAAATGGTACACAATACAGTTGCAACTAACCAACTTCCCGTTAGACTTTTGGCACCAAATGTTCATTCAAGAAGCTTACTCAGGTTTTGGCGAGGTTACACACATCGAAGGGAAACATATCTATGGCAACGACCGCTCAAAGATCGAGCTAGACCTAGTATGCATAGACCCTCGAAGGATCCCGCCATCAACGGTGTTGCCATACGGCAAGAAATGGAAACAAATGTATATCCATATCGCAAGTTGGGAGTATAACTTATGGATACCGGACGAAGCTAAACTCACGGTTAGAGAGAGAGGACAGCTAGCCGGGGCAACCAGAAACCTAGCGGATTTTCCCCGACTTGAGCTATTAGCGGCACACGACAAACTCCAGCGCTATCTCAATACACCAGACTCACCAACTCCGCCGGCCTCACCTTCCTATTTTTCTGACGACACGATGGAAACATTAAACACCGACAGCCAGCCGGCAAGAGATACCAACCAGGCGGCAACAGAAAACCTAAAGTGTGGCCAGCTACAGGCCGACCGCATCAAGGATGGCACAGGAAATCAAAACATGCTGTACAATGGAGACAGAATAGACTGTGAAGCTATGGCAGCAGGCGTTTTGGGCAGTGTCAAAATTACACATAAACGGTCACCTTTTATCTCTCCTAAAGAAAAGCCGCTATATAGTTTGCCTACATGCCAATTAATCAAAGGAGCACAAAAGGAAAATAAAGAGACACAGCAGGCGTTATGGCAAAAAGAGAAGGAACTGGAAACAACAAAAGGGCAATATACAGCTGTCATCATAGTAGGCACAGTGCCAGTTTACAAAATGGGATTTAATTGCCAATATTTTTACGCTACAGAAACAGCTACTGGCAGGCAAGAAAAATTAAGTGCAGGTGGCCAAATTGATATTAATTTCAACTGGGAAAAAGTCCAAATACTCTCTCTGGGAACAAGTACTTTAAGCACAGGAAGGGTAAAAATCAATGTGGGTGATTTTCCTGTCATAGAAGAAGATATAAAAAGTGAGAGATATGTCATGGGGGCAATACAACTCCCACACGTGGAACAGCCTGGCAAAGAAAAAAATCACCATCCTATCACAGAAAGGCCCAATTTAGTATCAGAGAAGCCCAAATTGAAATCTCTGTATATCCCCCCTACCAAAATGAATCACTCAAACCGATTTAACTCGGACAACATTACCAATCCCTCCCATCTACCAACACAGAGCAGAGCAAACATTATGGATAGTATGGAACTGATTGACAAGGAATTGGTGGCACAATTAGCTGCCTTGAGTTCAGGGGAGATCGCAACCCAGGCAGTCAACCTGCCACGAAGCGGCCTTGCGAACTGACAATGGAATTTGTGCGCTCTACTCCGGATAGTGTCTGACCGAGCCAACACGGATCACCAATTTACTGCTACCATGATGAAGGCTTGGGGGGTTGACCCGGGCACTGAAATCACTATCCTCACTCGCAACATTTTTCTGGTGCAGTTTACCAACAGGGAGGATATCGAAAAAGTCTTACAGAGAGGCATCTGGACCTACAAGTTGGACGCGGTTGTGCTCAAACGGGTTGGTGGCCCGGCTGATTTAGACCATCCCAAACTAGATGAAGCTGAAGTCTGGACTCAGTGGCACCGAGTTCCTCCGGCCGCCCTGTCACACTAAGGCATCCTCATATTGGCACAGCAGCTAGGCCACCCCCTTTCTGAACCAGTTGAGGTGTTTGCCGGGGGTAGCAAGTTTTACAAGGTTAAGTTACTAATCAACCTAGAAGGTAAACTGAAAGACAGTATCCATGTACAACATCCTGACTTAGGGGAATTCCCCATTTTTATTACTTATGAAAAACTGCCTTGAATTTGTCTATACTGTGCAAAAATAGGGCACGACCCTCTGGGCTGTGTTGAGAAACTGAGAATGGAAAGGTTACGTTTGGATCCTCGTTTTAGGGATATGCCTGCTATGCAAAAGCCAATCAAAAACAAGATTGGCGTTTGGATTAATAACTCAGCCCGGATCCCGCTTATGGCCCAACCCCGTAATAGGCCAAGCGATGACACTGAACAGAGCCCATCTGAGCCTGTCAGCCCAACGAGTGCCACTGACCAACCTCATGGGCCTCAAGAGATGGGCCATCAGTTTATTTTCAGTTCTGAAAACACTACAGTGAGACAAGTGGACAGGGCCAAGACTTTCCGTGCACACCATGGAGGGTTAGCTTAGACGGGCCACCTTAAGCGGCCTAACAGAGAAGAAAATGGAGAACAAGGTGATTATTCGCAGGGTGAAATTCAGATTTATAACGGTCAGGAAGAATTCAATGGCGCCCAAACCTCGGGTGTCGCGGCGGAGAGCTACGCAAATAAAAAGAGGATCTTGGAGGGGAGCTCGGCTCAGCCTCCGCTGGATCAATGAATACCATATTATCCTGGAATTGCCGTGGAGCCAGAGGTCCACGGAAGCACCAATTCCTAGCAGACATACTCCGGGCAACGAAGGCTAACATTACTTTCATCACAGAAACAAAAAGATCTGATAGAAAATCAAAAAAAATATTTAAGTTTTTTCCTTTGCAAAATAATACCCTTGTACCGGCGAGGGGCCGGTCCGGGGGTCTTTGGCTACTTTGGGATACCAAAACTAATCTTACCATTGTGTCTCAAAGCAGGTGCATGATTCATGCATGAATTTTGGAGCCAGATGGGTCATCATGGGCTCTGATCTGTGTTTACGGTGATCCAAAACATGGAGGGAACGAAAGAATCTGGGAAGATATTAAGAGTGTCTTAAGAACAGAACAATCAGCTTGTGTCTTGGGAGACTTTAATGCACTGGCAAATGAACATGAAAAATACGGGGGCAATTCGGTAATGAACACTAACAACAGATCATTTAGGAGATTTTTATTTGAGGCTGGCTTGGTTGATTTAGGTTACAAAGGTCCAGCATATACGTGGACTAACAAGCAAGATACATCGACTGCAATTTATGAGCGCCTTGACAGGGCAGTTGCGACCCTAATGTGGACCCAGGAACATCCGCATACTTTTGTCAACCACATGCCAAGGATCCACAGTGACCACTGCCCAATCTTAGTGCAGACAAAAATTAGACCATATAGCGCGAGGCGTTTCAGGATTGAGAACTGGTGGCATCTATCTGAAGGTTTCAGAGAGGTTTGCGAACGAGGATGGCAACAAACAATGGGCTTACAGTGGGAACAAAGAATAGGTCAACTCAAACACACCATTACCAAATGGGCTAAGGAGCGGAACACACCACAGAATCGGTTAAAGGAATTACAGCAGCAGATTTTGACGGTCCAGACCATACACCCGGCCCACCAGATTCAAGGCCTTGAGGAATCGCTGCTACAGGACTATGACAGGACTGAGGCAGAGCTAGAAACCTACTGGAAGCAGCGATCAAGGATCCGGTGGCAATGTGACGGAGACCGCAATACGACCTTCTTCCATGCCACAGCAACACACCGCCGCCGCTCCAATCACATATCTCACCTGCGCATGGAAGACGGACGGTTACTGACAGAAGAAGCTGACATAAGGAGAGCTTTTGTTCATTATTTCAAAGGGCTCTACTGTCCAACTCACGCATCACCACAGACAAGCCTTAGTCAATACTTTGAGCACCTGGTAGTTCCGCAACAGCAAAGAGTCACAACAGAGGCTGCCACATCACTGATTGGGACACCAACACGGGATGAAATCAAGGCTACCCTTTTCAGCATGGGTCCGGACAAGGCGCCCGGCCCGGATGGGCTGACGTCAGGCTTCTTTCAGAAAAATTGGGGATTATTTGGTGTGGATATTACTAAGGCAATACAGAATGCTTTTGAGACAGAAATCCTGCCATCTGAATGGCTCGCCAGCCATATCATCCTGCTGCCAAAAACTGAGGAGCCGCAACAGCCAAAAGACTACAGGCCATTAACAATTGGGAACACAATATACCGCCTCTTTATGAAAATCCTAGCGAATCGATTGCAACCACACATGCAACGGATAATTTCTAAACAGCAAACTGCTTTTCTCAAAGGAAGGAACATTAGCGATAATGTCATCCTCATCAAAGAGGTCATGCATTCATTCCAGGATTCGCAATATAAGGAGGTAGCTTTTCTACTGAAGGCGGACATAGGTAAGGTTTTCGATACTATTAAGTGGGATTTTGTAGAGGCGGCTATGCACAAAATGCAAATCCCTCCAAAGATCACATCATTAGTACAGGCCTGTATGAGAGCTAGCAGGACAACCATTTTACTTAACGGGTCGGGTAGCGGATTCATTAAACCAACAAGGGGATTACGGCAGGGGTGTCCACTTTCGCCTTATCTCTTTATCTTAGCAACGGAATGCTTAACGAAACAGATTGATGAGGCAGTTCTAAGGAAGGAAATTTCGGGAATTAGGCTTGCTCCCACTGCTCCAATCTTATCTCATCTACTATACGTTGATGACCTCATCCTAATGGGAAGAGCTCGGCCAAATGAGGTGGATAAATTCAGAAGCATCCTGGATACCTTCGCCCACAACTCGGGGCTTACTATTAACCCGGCCAAGTCAACCATCTGGTTCAGCCAAAGTTGTGACACTCAATGCTGCCAGAGCATAATCACTGATTTGGGAGCAAGAATGGCGGGAGACAGGGAGAAGTACTTGGGAATACTAATAACCACAACCAGCAATAGAAAGGACCCAAATAACGAGTTGGTGCTAGAAAAGGTGTATGGGAGGCTAGCGGGTTGGAAGGCAAACACTCTGTTGCATGCGGGTCGCATCACGCTAATTAAGTCGACCTTGATTTCGTTACCAGTTTATTTCATGGGTATTGCCACACTTTCGAAGGGGACTGTTGATGAAATAAACCAGGTAACACAAAAATTTCTTTGGGGGAAACTGGGGCAGGCCAGGTACATGTCACTCGTGGCATGGGACAAGGTATGTAGACCGGTTCAAGAGGGTGGTCTGGGGATGAGGGACATGGCAGCTTTCAATGAGGCTCTAATGCTTAAACTGGTTTGGCAATTAGCGGCAAACACTGACAAAATATGGGTTAGTATAATGAAGGCCAAATATTTCCCGCGAGGGGGGTTCTGGGGGATTCGTTCTATTACCAATTCGAGCCAGGTCTGGAAAGAGGTACAAAGACTTAAGGAATTCTTCAAAGACACTGTCAAATGGCAGATTGGAGATGGAAGGAGCATACCTATAATTAACCAACCGTGGTTTGATGATTGGCCAATAATAAGAATCAGGTCCAATGCCCAAAGGGATATGACGGTTGCTGATGTTTTTGATGAACATACTGGGGCCTGGAGAGAGGATGTATTGGTATTGATGTTGGGACTGCAGGCGACTCATGCTATTCAAACATCGGTACGGCGCCCATCAGACCTATCACTGCTGCCTGATAGACTGATCTGGAGCCAAAGCACCAATGGGGTATACAAGGTCAAGACAGGGTATGAGATTATAGCTAAAGAGCGGCAAAAGGTGGTGCGGTATGATGATAATCAGATTGAACTGTGGAGGGTCATGTGGGGTTGGAAAGGTTTGGTCCCACAAGTCAGAATCTTCCTATGGAGAGCGGAACAAGGCTGGATTGCGGCGGCACAGGTTCTGCATAGAAGGATTAGAACTTTGGATCCAACATGCCAACGCTGCGGTCAGGAAAACGAATTTATAATGCATGTCCTATTCTACTACCCGCAATCAAGAGTAACATGGTTCATTTCCCAGTTTGCACTAAGGGTGGACTGTCTCCCTCTAAATTTTGCAAGGGCATTGATGGAAATTGCTACGGCTATGGATAGCGACCAAATTGTTCAGGTCAGCAATATCTTATGGTGTATATGGAAGGCTAGGAATGAAAAAATATTCCAAGGTAAGGACACAACACCACAGGCTATTTTGGCAAGAGCGAGGACTATGGCACCCATTGAAGTCAACCAGACAGCAGTACTGAATGAGGGCAAGGAACAGGAAGTGGAGGTGCCGGCAAGTATGGAGGTTATCCTCATGGATGCATCGTGGGACTGTGCGAAAGAAACTGGGACTGCATTTGTGGTTTTTGACAATACTGGAAAATTGCGTTATGTGCGCACAGGGTACTCCCTGTGCTCTGACCCTCTACAAGCTGAGGCGCTGGCTCTTCTAACAGTACTCAAATTCATTAAGGGTCAATCATCTGCCCAACTGACAACTCCCACATTGATTTGCTCTGACTGTAAGGTACTGGTACAAGCGATACAGCAAAATAACTTCCTAGACCTTCCATCATGGCAGGCAGCGGAGATGGTGGCAGAGGCTGTTAGATTGCTTTCTATGTTGACAGAGCGACCCACTCTAATACACGTCAAACGGGAGTTTCTGCACCAACCACATGCCTTGGCAAATTGGGCAAGAGTATCCAGAACGGAATGTCTTGGTACGGTACCGACCCTGGTTGCTGAAAGGGCTAATCTACGCTCGGACATTGATCGGGGGAAATTCAAATGGCCGGACTGAGAGGGACAAAGAGCTAAGTTAAGGTTTCTGCTAGCAGTGTTCTAACACATCAGGACTGCAATCTGCAGTGATACTGCGAATAGCTAGGAACAGTTAGGAATCTAATTTTCTGTTTGTTATGTTAATTTTACGCTTCCTGTTTTTAGGCGTTACACACTGAATAACGGTGGGTAGCTTTTACATTCTGCTTTTATCATTTCCTGTACTGTATTTCTAAACTTTAATTAAATATATGCCTACGGGTTTTTCATCAAAAAAAAAATATATGTAATTAACTGTTAGCTAGTGTGAGTTTGTACAAATTGTACTACCGCGAATAATTGTACATAATTGTGAGTCGTGAGCTGGATTGATAACAGCCAGCCTTGGCCCTTGGCCCTTGGCCCTTGGTCCTTGAGGAGTGCATAAATATTAAAGTGTGAAGATCCCGTCAATTCATGTCAACTCAAAAATCACTACCAAATGTGAACGGAATCTATCTCTTTGGAAGCCTTCCAGATGAAATTAAGCATGAGTAGCAGGCAGCATCTTGTAATTTTCAAATCGATATTTTCGAAAATTAAGGTGATGTAGTGATGTGTCTAAATCTCATGGGCAAATTAGTCCTAGAGTGTGTGGACTTGAGGTCAGATTCTTTTTTGGGCCAATCGCCTCTCTGCTCTTTTCAACGAAAATAATGTCCACTTATTTAAACTGCATTGCTATTTGCTAGCGACTAACTGAATTGATTACTGATAGTCGTCTCATCGAACCAGTGGCAGTGGCTCTATATATAGTGTCCAGAACCTCTTCTAAATCCCTATATATAAAATTAAGCGACACACACACACACACACACATATATCCCTTTTAAACTCCTAATTAAAATCTCTCTCTCTCTGTCTCTCTAGATCTCTCTGTCTGTTTGATAATTAATGGAGCTCATAAGAAGCTTCTCGAAATTATGGTGGGATGGTTTTGGGTCCATGTTAGGAGCGGGGGGTGCTCCTGTGATATGCATAGGCATAGCAGCAATTTGTACAGTTGGTTTCTTTGTGAACTTCTATTTGCCGTATTGGAAGCTTAGAAAGGTGCCCGGACCTGCTCCTACCTTCCTCGTTGGTCATCTCCCTTTGCTTGCCAAGCATGGTCCTGACGTTTTCAGGTTCTTTGCCAAGAATTATGGACCTATTTTCAGGTACCTACCCGCACGCACGCACCCCCTCTTCATTTCTCTCTCTCACACACACAGTCCACAGACACGCACCAAAAAAATTATACAAGGTACTTCTTTAGTTCTTTTTTCAAAAGTTTTGAAGAAGTTAGTATCATATGATACCGATATAGATATCATACTAGCCGGAATATAACTTTCATAAATTGCTTTATAGAAAACATCTATAATCCATTTGTGCCTGTCCACTGTCTGTCTATTCACTTATTTCTCTGTTAATCACAATAATTTATAATTAAATTTATTTAATTTGTTATTTATGTATATATCAGTGTTTTAAATAGCTAGCTATGGCTGTCCTATAGCTTCGCTATAGCTTTTTCGAGCCATAAAAACTAAGTTATGAGATAAAAATACGTTATATTAGCTACGACCGCTATAGCTATAATAGCTTACCGTTATTACTACTACGCACTATTATTACTGTTGTGCTACATGAGGGTTTTTTTTTTTTGACAATTTATATGGACTTATATACTTTTGTTTCTATTTCTGATGCTACATAGTCTGCTATAATAAATATGCTAAACTGAACTATATATTTTTGTTCCTATTTGTGATTTAGTCTCTTATTCTATATAGAAAATGGTCAAATATTAATTATTTCTCTTCGTTTAGTATTCACCTGTAAAATTATCACTGTTCGTTTAATTGAAAGCTAATTTTGATTATTATATTATAAAATATTCATTCACTTGTAAAATTAATTGTTCTTCATCTGTTATAATCTGTAATACTAAGAAGTATAAACTATTAAATAATGTTACATTACAGATTAATTATTTTCCTTCTTATTTGCATGACTGAAAAAAATATAGACTTAGATTAGTTGTCATTTAGTTGTTATTCCAATTCTCTAATATTGATTAAGTTGATAATTAGTAGAAATATAGAATATAAATTTTGAAAAGAAAAAATGCTATGTATGATAGCTTTTGCAATAGCTATACTATTCGCAATAACTTTTTTTTTTGTCTTCCCGCTATGCCATTATAATCGCTTTTTAGAGCCATGGTATATATCGATAATTAACGTGGAGAGAAAAACTACAAATATGAATTATGATTTATATATCTGTTGATTTCATTTTAAAATTCTCTGGTACAAAACTACAAATATGTGTTACTCGTTGATAGCACTGTAAATTTGCAGTCTGATACTCATACCATTCAGTGGTACTATGAATATATATATATATTTTTTTTGGTTAAAGCCCGTGGGCAAATCACTAATAGGCAAAGTGATTACATGATAGCTTATCCCAGCTGCTGTTCCCCTTGTGCTGGAGAGATTTCTATAAAACCCCCCGTATATGAAAAACAATCCCGCAGTACATAACTGTTGAGCACCCAGCTGCTACATTCAAGTGATGAGGAAATCGTAATTGAAGGATTCATGGAAATATTGATGAATAATTAACGATGTAGTAATATATTATATAGTTTCTCCGGTGTGATACCATCAAGTGCAAGGTTGTCTAGGAAATAATCCAATGGACCATTTTTTTTATTGATTATATGGACCGGAGAGGAAGCTAAATTTTGGGCCCAGCATCTTGTTTAATCATGTCTCTAATAATTTACCATCCAGTTGAGAAAATATCGGATTCCACATTGTTTTTTCCAGCTTGTAGTAGTGGTTAATAGGCATGCAGCTGAGAAGACTATCTACTTGCCTTATAATTCAGACGTGCTCACTATCAACTTGCCTTATATCAATCATTATTTTGTTTTTTTCCACATAATGATATCTATCACTTATCACTTTTCGCTAGTTTTTCGCTCGAGTTCATCAAACTAGCTAAGACAACATCGATCGATCAATGCACGCACCCGTACATGTATGTAATTTAATTGAAAACTTGCAACAAATTAATGTGCTCGTCTCTTGAGTCTTGACCATAGATGCTCATTCTTTCATTTTCTGAATGTATTATTGATTTGAAATTCAGTGCTCACACTATATAATAGCGAGATGAACAGCTTTAATTTGACTGTCATCTCATCTCATGTTTACAAAAAAATAAAAATAAATAAAGACGTTAAAGTATCCTACCACCATCTGACAGGAGATCGAGGAGGACTTAACCACCTAATTCTCTATGCAAATTGCCTGTATTAATTATATATATTAAGCTAGCTAATTAGCGGAACTAATGTGAAAATTTCATAATGTATTTAGATTTCACATGGGAAGGCAGCCACTAGTGATGGTAGCAGATGCAGAGCTATGCAAAGATGTAGGCATCAAAAAGTTCAAGGACATAAAAAACCGAAGCAGGCCCCCTCCGACTGTCGGTTCTGCTATCTACCAAGAAGCTCTCTTCCTGTCAAGGTACATATATACAACCTAATGAACCAAAAAAGCATCAACCTAGCCCTCTTCGTATAATTAAGTTTCACAATATATATATATGAATTATTAAATTATTTGAATTTAGGGATTCAAGGTGGTCATCGATGCGAAATGCTATAATCCCTCTGTACCAACCTGCTCATCTTGCGAGCCTTATCCCGACCATGCAATCCTATGCGTCCTCTCTCCTTCTCAACATTTCTAATGCCGAAAAAGAAGAATATGTCCCTTTTTCTGACCTTGTTCTCAGAATGTCCATTGACATCATTGGTAAAACCGCATTTGGGTTTGAGTTTGGCCTCATGGATCGGTTCTCCAATGAGAGAAATAATGATGAAACAGAACGTGACGATGATGTTACTAACTTTCTCAAAGAGTATAGGTTAGCACTAGAATATCTGAAAATGGATTTGTCGAGCTCCTTATCCACTATATTGGGCCTTTTTGTCTCACCATCTCTACAAAAAATATTCAAAAAATTACTAGCACGAATTCCAGGGACCATGGATTTCAAAATTGCGCAAAATGAGAAGAAATTGTGCCAGAGAATTGATGCCCTAATTGCGAAGAGATCCAAGGAGAAGAACCGAGAAGCGGTTGATTTTTTAGCTGCATTATTAAATGTGAGGGAATCGGGAGTTTCTAAAAATTTATTTTCAGATAATTACCTGAGATCTCTTACATTTGAGCACCTTATTGCGGGAACTAAAACAACCGCCTTCACGATTTGTTCAACTGTTTACCTTGTTTCAAAGCATCCTGAGGTCGAAAAAAAATTGATTCATGAGATTGATAATTTCGGACCGCGTGATTCAGTACCTACAGCTGAGGATTTACAAAACAGATTTCCTTATCTTGATCAGGTAATTAGTTGCATGCTTTGATAATTGCATATATAGGTTTTAAAAGGACCTTTGATTTTGTAATAAGGATTGAAATATGCGTAATGCACAAAGTTTTTATTGGTGTGAAATGTGAAATACCCAACTGACAAGTTTTCACTAAGAATTAAGATACAGTTTTAATGAAGTTAAAATGAGTTATCTTTGGCAAGTTAATTTTTCCTTCTCAGATGAACTTCATCAACAAATGAATTGGTCTCAATTATAAATATTTGGGTGCAAGAGAATATATGAAGGATTACTGGCTGTCGTAACATGCCTATACAAAGTGTAATTAATTTTCAGGTAATAAAAGAGGCAATGAGATTCTATCTTGTTTCTCCTTTGATTGCGAGAGAGACTTCTCAAGAACTGAATATTTCTGGCTACAATCTCCCAAAGGTAAGGACAAATATAAACATTTACAAAAGAAAGTTAGCAATTTTGTTCTTCATCATCCAACTCTCATTTACTTTCTGTTATTTCTTTGATCATCAGGGCACGTATGTTTGGCTTGCGGTGGGAGTATTGGCTAAAGATCCAAACCAATTCCCTGAGCCTGAAGCATTCCGACCTGAGCGGTTCAACCCGACATGCTATGAAGAGAGGCACCGGCATCCATACGCACACATCCCATTTGGAATTGGACCTCGATCATGCATCGGCCAACGTTTTGCAATACAGGAGATTAAGTTGACAATTATTCTTTTGTATCAGCACTATGTGTTCAGGCATTCACCATTGATGGAGTCACCTCTCGAGCTCGACTTTGACCTTGTTCTTGGGTTCAAGCATGGGGTCAAGCTCATAACGGTCAAGCGATGAGCTCAGTTCGGTGCTGATTGATCATTGATGAAATAAATATAGAATATTCTTAATTTGAATAAGTTTTAATGTACATTTACTTTTTATGGTACATCAATTTGGTATAGTTGATAGAAATTGCCCTAAAATAAAAATTATAGAAGTGATCTTCAATATTTTGATAGACTGTGTATTAAACTGATACAAACCACATTTAAATGACGACATAACTGTAATTTTATCTCTTGAATTGAGAAATGCTGGTTGTCTTTTTTCTTGGGGGGTGGGAAGGAATTGGCAGAAGTTGCCAATGTGGTTTATTTATATAAGAAGTTGAGCAATTAATGCTGGTTGTCAAGTCAAAGACATCATATTAGTACGTACATAAAGATGAATGTACAAACCACATCAGTGATTGCATGATATCCTATACAGGCTAATTGGCATTGAGAAGGGACACTGAATTTGTTTCTGTTAACTGCTTAATTTTGATTGGTAGCAATTCAATATTCAGAGCGTAGTGTTGATTTTGTGGTAAAAGTGCAAGAGCAGTTGCATATTTTCAACTTTTTGCTCTAAGACCATGCTTAATAGTGTTAGGACTTGAAAGATGGGTCTCAAATCCACGCAAGTTAATTTAATTGGGCCAACGTGATGGTGATTACTTATTTTCATGCAGTAATTTTGTTTTCAAATTTCAAACGATGCTGATCTTTCAGTTTCTGGTTAAACTTGGTTGAATCAGGATGTACAAAATTCAATAGTTAGATAGCTTGAACTTTAACTTTTACTAAAAAATGATAGGGAGAGGTCTTTCAAACATGTAAAATTTATGTATTTGAAGCAAGAAATATTATATCAGCACCTAAATTAAGTTCTAAAGGATTTAGTCTCTCCCAATGAAAGATTAACTATTTTTTTTTCTTTTCCCAAAATCCATAAACTGCCCCTCTTTAACTAATTAACCATCTTAGAATCTTTCAAGAGAGAGTATTCTATATGTCAAAGTTCTTCAATGTTTTAACAAGCAAAAGCAAATTAAACTGATAAAAAGATTTTATCCAATCCCATAATACTCTTAACTACAGAATAGCAGACAAAACAAGTGGTCAATTATCTCCTGTAAATGTAATTGCTAGAAAAGGAGATCCTTGCCAACCTCTCTGTTAAGTTAATTATCATCAGTTATTATTTTTTTTTCTTCTTAAGCTAACCATATTTTTGTTATATATTACGACGTATGGACATGTTGGGCTCAAGCAGTATATTAATTTATTTTCTATGTATTTAAGTTAGTTATATAGATTATTTTTTGTTTGATAAGTATTCATTAACCTTTAACGGATAAGAATTTGATAACGATAAATTGATGTTTAACAATTAATGATAGGTCACCCGGTGCATGTGAGGAGAATATTTCATTGTAAATATACAAATTTTTCTTATCAATATATTGTTGGTGGCAAACTTTGCCGTCATTTTTATCCATGCCCACTAACCCCTACATTTCCCCAACTCTGCCCAGAAATCTGAAATTTCGTCAAAAATGCCCAAACCGGCCACTAAACCCGCGATTTCTAATTTTTATTAGAAACCGGCGGTCTAGTAGCCGGTTTCTAATAAAAATTAGAAACCGCGGGTTTAGTGGCCGGTCGCTCAAAAAAAATAATTTTATATATACGTGTGCACTGTTCCGAAATTTCCTCACAATTCATTTCATCAAATTTCACACTATCTCTCCTCACATTATCTGTTTCTCCCAGATTTCTCCTTTTCTGCCTGCTTTTGCAAGTAAGTCCCTATATATTATTTTATATTATTCAGTAGGCCAAAATAGTTGTAAATTGGTACCAATTGTTATAAGTTGTTATAAATTTATTAGAAATTGCTACCAATTTTATAAATTGTTTAGAAATTGTTTAAATTTATTAGAAATTGCTAGAAATTGGTATAAATTGTTAAAATTAATTAGAAATTGCTATAAATTGTTTAGGAATTGTTTTAATTCATTAGAAATTGGTACCAATTGTTATAAATTGTTAAAAAATTTTAGAAATTGGTATTAATTGTTAAAAATTGTTAAAATTTATTAGAAACTGTTAAAATTTATTAGAAATTGGTACCAATTGTTAGAAATTGTTAAAATTAATTAGAAATTGCTACCAATTGTTATAACTTCTTATAAATTTATTATAAATTGCTACCAATTGTTGACTATTGTTATAATTTATTAGAAATTGGTACTAGTTGTTATAAATTGCTACCGTTTATCAGAAATTGTTAAAATTTATTAGCAATTGTTATAAATTGCTACCAATTCATTAGAAATGTACCAATTTTGTTCCAATTGTTATAAATTGCTACCGTTTGTTAGAAATTGTTATAAATTGCTACCAATTGTTATAAATTGCTACCGTTTGTTAGAAATTGTTATAAATTGCTACCAATTCATTAGAAATGTTAAATTTTTTTTTATAAATTAGGTAGTTTAGTATAGTTTAGTATAGTTATAAATTAAGGTATAATTTGGGTATAAATTATGGTTTGTTATAAATTAGGATATAATTTAGTATAGGTATCGAACTTGATAAAATTTTGTATAATTTCGGATAGTTATATAACTTAGCCTAATTCGAAAATAATGAGTATAAAATAGTATAATTAGCTCATTTTAGCTCATTTTAACGCGTTTTTACACAATTTAAGTTTAGGATGGCTGGAGGTAGAGGTAGAGGACGGCCCAGACGTGCACCACAGGTTGAGGCGCCGATTGACACCACCAGTACCGAGCACTTCAGCCCTCTCTTATGGATGCCCCACCGCGAGCACAGGGTATCATTGGCTTCCGTTGAGGTATGCTAGTTTTTGTCCATATACGAAGTTTAAATTTTGTTGTATACATTATGTAATACTTTTGTTGGCTTTCAACGCAGGACGATTATCTGATGGAGGTCAATTTTTACGTCCCTCGGATGCAGTACTTCTCACAGATGGACCCATATCTCATCCGGCTGGGACTATATCAGATTGTGTCCATCCTGCGGGACACGACTCCCTCCATCAATGCATCTCTCATCGCAGGATTTGTTGAGCGATGGCGTCCCGAGACGCACACGTTCCATATGCCTTTCGGGGAGATGACTGTCACGTTGCAGGACGTGAGTGCCCTCTGGGGTTTGCCGATCAGGGGCATTCCCGTAGGCGGAGTATCTGACAGCAGAGACTTCGCCCATGACATCGATCAGTATTTGGGGGCAGATCCGACACAGCTACGGGCCGATAAGGGGAAGTCCAGTTATCACATGCAGAAGACAAAGTTGCGGCAGCACTTCAGTGCCGGTCTGACGGATGCCTCTAGTGATCTGGAGATTCGGAGGTAATAATAATAATAATAATTTATTTTTCATCTGTTAATTAACTTATGTAATTATAATACTAACCATCTTCTTTGTTTTTACAGATACACCCGGGGTTACGTGATGGACCTCTTCGGTACCGTTATGTTTCCTGATGCCAGCGGCGATGGCATCCCCATGATGTATTTGCGACTTCTGAGGGACTTTGATAACCCGCCGGCCTACAACTGGGGTGGAGCTGTGTTAGCTATGCTGTACCGTAGCCTCTGCACTGCTTGTCAGGTTAGTTATTATGTTGTTTGTTACTTAATTATTTCATCAATTAGTCAAATGAAAATACGACTTATAACCTCCGAAATACAGGTGAAGGCCAAACAGGTGTACGGGCCGGTTCTTTTGTTGCAGCATTGGTCATGGTCACGGCTACCGGTGGGCCGTCCTATGCCAAATAAGCCAGAGCCAGTTTGGGGACAGCCGCAAGATGATCAGGAGCGATGGCCGGTCTACGGCCACCGTTGGCATGGTATCCACCACTATCGGGATGAGGGGCACGGACGCACCGTAGGTATTAGGTTGGTGCGTTTACAGCTGAATAACCTGGACGAGTCGCAGGTGCAGTGGACACCATACGCAGATCTGTATGCGTCTGAGGAGTTGCCTCTTCGTTGTCTTGAGGAGCGTGACAGCTGGTGGTACCGAGGCCCGCTAGTCTGCTTCTGGATAGTGGAGCACCACTATCCAGATCGGGTACTTCGGCAGTACGGAGAGGAGCCATTGATCCCAGTGGAGCCGGCATTACCCAGGCAGGAGATCAGGAGACTGCACAAGTAAGAAATTTAATTAATTATCGATAACCTCTAAATTATCTGTTACATTTTCATTGCAACTTACATTTAATTGGCAGGATGTCGCACGCCGGCGCTATGGAAAGAAACTGGCGCCTCGAGTTACCAAATTATTACGTAGAGTCTGAGATTCCGGCTGAGCCTCAGATATATCAGATGCCTGATGAGATGACTCAGACCCCAGGATCTCATCTGCTGAGGTACAGGACTTGGTACTCCAGGGTTGGCGCGGCGTCATTATATCTGGTGGGCGATTATAGTGCATATCTCCGCCAGCCACTGCAAGAGGATCTATCAGGTCACCAGCCTACCGGACGTCGCTGGGCTCGCTGGGTAATTAATCCAACACCTTTATATTATATGTTCATTAAACGGTAATTACATAAATATGTTGACTAATATATGTTTTTTTGTTCAGATATTACTGCCGATTAAGGCCGCTGCGCATGCCATCAAGATGCTCGGGGTGAAGGGCTGGCGAAGAGTTGGATGGAGTCAGTTGAAAGATCATGGCCAACTCATTGAGGATGCCGGATCTGGTGGGCGTCTGATCAGCATGTTGCGCGACGCCGGAGAGAACATCGATTGGCGGGCAGTAGATCCCGACGAGCCAGATGCGCCAGCCGTATTCACTCGGGATATGCCATCTCCACCCCGTGTGGATGCAGAATGGGACTATTATCAGTGGGTGCTGTCTAATTCCGGCTGGACTGCCTACTATAACTCTGAGGGACGTCCAGTACAGCCACCGGTAAGTCGTATTTGTTATGAGTCGAGTTAGTTCAACTTTTGCCACTAATACAAAAATTTATATTATTATTTGATTTGCAGGGTCCAGCTAGCATGCCACCGCCGCCACCGCCGCCACCGCCATACGAGTCTGCATCTTACGACCATATGGAGGATTATGGGGTGACTATCAGTTTCGATGAGATTGAGTCCCTATCACCTTCACAGCCGGAACGATACCCTACGGCGATGGCACACGATGGCGAGGCTAGCGGGTCACAGGCCCCTTCTGACTTTGCGGAGGGACTGGCAGACTCTATCTTCTCTACACCCCCGCCTCCTCCAGCTACTACTATGGGGGATGATGATCCGTGGGAGACAGGATCACGTCTCAGGAGAGAGGCAGAGGCTGCTGCTATTGCTGCAAGTGATGCGGTCTGGACGAGGCTGGGCGACAGACATAATAGAGGACATCCAGCCCAGCGATACTCCCCTTCTCCGTTTAGATGATGATAGGTTGTTACTTTTGTTGTTACTTTTTATCATTTTATGGTTGTATTATCTATCTCTGGGTATTTATTTATATTTCCTACTCTATCGTTTGTCATTTGGATCTGTTATGTTTGTCATTTGCATATCGTTTACATTTTGAGGCGAGTTCCTACTCTATCGTTTGATACTTACATTTATTGATAAAATTGATACTTAAAAACGATTCGTAACATATAACATCAAAATTCTAAAATTGATAATTCCGAGCGAATTTGAAATTAAAAGTACATCACGATCGCAAAATAATTATTACAGACATTGCAATATTACTACTTCTCAGAACTCGTACGGAAGGTACATGGAACAAAATCAACGTCTGAGTCTGGTTCGGTCGTAGCAGACGAAGAGACAGTCTTACATGTTTTTTTTTTGTTTTGACCTCGCCGGTAACAGTCACACGAGGCGGAGAGATAGTCCTACCTGTATTTTTCTTTGGAAACATTGGTTTTATTTTGATGTAAAGGCTTTCGGCAAAATCATCTTCATCATTGGCTTGGTGTTTAGGAAACACATTCTCCCATTTATCTTTGCCAGCACCTGACGATTGATTTGGTGTGTTTTTGCTCATCGTTTTTGCCTAAAGAAAAGCAACATAATAAACCAAAGATAATATAAATGAAGTTCTCAAAAAAGTTACAAGTTCATATAATAAGTTCTCAAAATAATAGTTCACAATCACTCTTATGTTCAACTATTTTTCCTGAAACGAAATCCACCTAACATTCGAGACCCAAATGATGGCTTCTTTGATGGCTTTGGTTGCGTATCAGATGGCGCTGCCTGGCTACTAGATGCCCTTGGTTGCCTAAAAGACGAGTTCCTTCTTTGTTGTACAGGAGCACTACTTGGCTCTACCTCCGCTCCAGATGGTGCTGCTTGGCTAACAGATGCTCGTTCTATCCTGAGAGATGATCGCCTTGGCTGCTCTACATGTGCACCCAATGGATCTGCTGCAGACATAAACGACCCTGCAGTACGTTCTATCCTGAGAGATGACCTTCTTGGTTGGACAACTGACGGCTCTGCATGGCTACCAGTGGCCTCTCCTGGCACTGAGAAGACATCTCCCATTGCCTCGGCATACATAATGGATGCATCCAACGAACTTGTGGTTCTGCTACGCCTTGACCCAGATGACCCCCCTGTAAGAATTCGCTCATTTTCTTCCGCAGCTGCTGCATTTTTTGCCTCTACATTTCATATATGTGTCAGTTAAATCATGAAATTATAACGATATATAGGATTTTGTGAGTGTTACGTACCTCTCCTACGTCGATCGGTAGTTGAACGGCGAGCAGTATGCCCCTTTTGGCGACCGCTCAACTCATCCATGGTCATTTTGAGTCGGGTGTGTTTTCTTGGGCCCTTTCTAATCCATTTCTTGTTAGGTATTATTGTAGTTCCATCGTAAAATGGCCATTCATCTGCATTTCCATAAGGGTGAAACATACCATTCCAAGTACTGACAAGATAGTTGACACTATACCAATCAGCAATAAACTGGTTCTCGTCCCAATTTCGTTTTCGACAAACTGCTAACACATGAACACACGGAATAGATGTTAGTTGGATACCTCTGCATGTGCACTCCATAGTTCTATTTGGCCCACGAGTCACAGTGTACTGGAACTCCCTATGAATAATGTCCATGGTGCCATCAGAGCGCTTGCAGACCGGAACATATTCATCAGGAGAGGAGACTTGGTATCTTCCTTCACCCTGCGTATACGGGACCAAAGTCATCCTTGTTGCTTTCTCCCATCTTTTTCTGAGCTTTTTTTCCACCCGTTCAGACCATTGCTTATTCGCATCGGCTAGTGCCATGGCTCGGGCCCTCCTCTGTACGAACCAGGCATTGCATTTGTAAAATGTTTCCTCAACAATCGCAGCTACGGGCAGTCTCCGGCTCTTCTGGAATACATGGTTCAATGACTCCGACCCGTTTGTTGTCATGATTCCGAAACGGAAACCTCCATCACATGTCTGGAAGATCTTATCATAATTAGACGACTCGAACGGGTCATCAGGCTTTTTCTTGCCATATTTTTTCAAATAAGCATTACACCTTGGATTTAGCTGCACAACATTAGGTAGGAAAATTATTAAAGAAAAGGACGAGAAATTATTAAAGAATTATGTAAGAAAATTTATAAAATGTACTTACCATAGCGAATTCTTCGAACATCTCCTTCAATCTCCTCGGCTTCTTCTTCTTAGCTCCTCGTCTGAACCTCTGGCCGTACCACTTGTCTCCTCCACAATTACTTACCAGGTTGGCTGCAATATGCTGTGAACAGAATCTGTGCTTAAAAAGTTCTTCTGACCATCCGTATTCTGGGTTAAGAGCAGCTCTAATTCCTAAGTGTTGATCCGATAGAACACATACAAAAGTGTTAACTCCAATCACTTCGTTCCGTAGCCACTGCAAAAAAAAACCCCATGTTGGACCAGACTCCTTCTCCACAATTGCAAATGCCAGAGGCAACAACTGGTTCTCGGCGTCATATGCGCAAGCTATCAGAAGCCTCCCTTCATAACGCCCAGACATGAAACATGCATCTATACTGATCACTGGTCTCAGGTATCGAAATGCTGCAATACATGGACCAAACGCCCAGGCTACTGCAACGAAGTGTTCAACACCTTGCATAATTGCACCTGTGCTTTCTCGGATTGGACTGGTTACAAACTTGTACTTTGAGCCGGGATTCTTATCGCATATACCTATTAGTAATTTTGGCAAGAAGCTGTATGAACCCTCCCAACTCCCGAATTGTCGTGCTATTGCAAGCTCACGACCTCTCCACAATCGGTTGTATCTCGGTTCACAGTTGTTGTATTTAACCCTCACACAGTTTGCGACTGATTGGATGCTCATAGCCGGGTCCTTTTTAATAGAATCCTCAATAATATCAGCAATAATGGACGCAGTAAGCATTGCATTGTCTGTCCTTGTGTGATCAGTCCTGCATGTGTGAGGATGGTTTTGCTCTGTGATAACCCATGCATCCCCGTCACCCGTTGGTTGAGCTCTGAGTTTGAAACTGCAATCTTTATCCTTACAAACCACAACCATTCGAGTCTTGTCGCTTTTTTGCCTTTCAACCTCCTGATTCTTATCAACGTGGTACTCGTTAATCTTCTTATTCAGATCAGCTTTGTTTCTAAAATATAGCCCGGCTGCCAGGTCACTACTGTACGTGATTCGGGCACCGAAAAATCCGATATCAGCTTCTTGAAAGCCAGATGTATCATTGAAGCATTCGAACGGGTGCGTGCTGGCCCTGCCATTAAATGGGTTGATACGAACTGATCCTTCTCCACCCCCCGAAGCACCATCTTCACGTAAACCCTCCAAGTGGTCCGAATCCCATTCTCCTTCATATTCATCCGCCGTTTCCAGTGTATATTCTGGAATTTCATTCATGTTTTCAAAATCTGACCCGGCACGCTCATCTGCTGGTACTGGTAACGGTCTGGGGTGAGGTGGTGATTTTCTTAGTGGTGATTGAGGTAATGGCAATGGAATTGTGTTATGGATTGGTGGTTCAGGGGTTGGCTCGAAATATGGACCAACGGGGGTGTATGGTTCGGCATATGCAGTAACGGGGTTGTATGGGCCCATGTCTGGTGGTGAGTGTGGTTGGAAACTTGGACCAGCTGGGGTGTATGGGTCCATAACTGGTTCTGGGTGTTGTTGGAAACTTGGACCAACAGTGGTGTATTGTTCTATGACTCGTTCTTGTCCATAGTTTGGCGCCACCGAATTTTGTCCCGAACTACTCCCACTTTCGTCTTTTTTAATTCTCTTCACGTACAGTTCCATAAAAGAAAACCCCTGCTCCTTAAACTTGTTGCACAATTGACTCCAAAAAGGATCATTATCTATCGGAACTTGGATATACATTGGTCCGTTCATGGCTCGGGTTGACAGCTTTAAGTCACATCGATTCGGGTTAAAACCCACACAATCATAAATTTGAGACTTCAAGCCCGAAAGGGAGGTACCCTCTTGAACAACAAAAGAATGCGATGGCGGTTTGGAGTAATATACTCCTTGTGGACCATGTAGAAACTTTCCATTATAATGTAATGTAACAAGCAACGCCATGACCAACAAACTACATTGTCGTAAATGATAAACATCTTTCAAGTAATCCATTTTTTATTCATAATCCACTGATAAATAATAATAAAAAAAATAAAACGTTACTGTACAATGTTTACTATACAGCGTTTACTGTACAAAAATTGCTGTTCAAATGTTACTGTAGACATAATACTATACAAATTACTGTACACAAATTACTGTTGACAGAATACTGTTGAAATTACTGTTGACAGAATACTGTAGAAATTACTGTACATACGTAGTGTACAAAAATACTGCAGGTACTGTACAAAAATAATACCGGTACTGTACAAAAATACTATACTTACTGTTCAAAAAAATACTGCAGATCACTGTAGATTCGCTTCTTCGCGTCGTTCTCTTTCTCTCATCTTTTCTTCTTCTCTAAAAATGGGGCTACTATACGTTTTGAGAGAAATCGGCTAATAAATAGCTCTGGCCGAAATTAAACATGGAAACCGGCCACTAAACCCGCGGTTTCTAATTTTTATTAGAAACCGGCGGTCTAGTAGCCGGTTTCTAATAAAAATTAGAAACCGCGGGTTTAGTGGCCGGTTTGGGCATTTTTGACGAAATTTCAGATTTCTGGGCAGAGTTGGGGAAATGTAGGAGTTAGTGGGCATGGATAAAAATGACGGCAAACTTTGCCGCCAACTTTAAAAAAAAAACAATTAATGATAGGTCATTGTGGACGGATAAGAGTCATTTTTACATATATGAGTAATAAAACAACTCCATGTATTTTTTTAGTAAAGATCGGAGGTTCGGTCATCCAACTATTTAATATCTACAAAGAACAACTCTTTAGATTATGAGTTTCGAACCTACGATATTTCATTAAAAGAGGAGGGTTCCAATGCCTCATCTCCTCATACCTCATCCATGCCTCATGTCCTATATCTTCGTTTTTAAAGTCCAAAGAGTCGACATTTGTTAAAATATGCTTGGAGACCAAATTATATATTTTTTGAAAATTGTTTATTATTTTTTTAGATTTATTGAAAACCGCTGGTTTTTTATGGTCCAGATTTGTTTGAAAAACAACGATTTTCAATAAATCTAAAAAAATAATAAAAAATTTCCAAAAAAAATATAAAATTTGGTCTCCAAGCATATTTTAACATGGAGATCATGTTGAGCTGTTCGGATCGATTGTTTGAACTTTAAAAACGAAAATATAAGATATAAGACATGAATGAGGTAGAGGAGATGAGTCATTGGAACCCTCGTCTTATTTCTAATGTTAATCAAGTACAATTTCATTCTGTCAAGTTGAATATGTATTGAATTTATGCAGAAGTGACATCTATCAAATAGAAGTATATATAACCCACACTTAATAAGTATTTTAATTATAAATAAATTTATCCTAACAAATTTTAGGCATAAATGTAAATTAATACATCGTTAGCTGATAATTGTGAATATTTTGGAGTTTTTTTTATAAACCATAATTAAAAAAAAAAAATACGAAAACAATATGATTGCTGTAGGATTTCGAAAAACGACAAGAACCGAGAGTAAAACTCGGTCTCCATTTCCAGACCGAATTTTTCCCTCGGTCTCCATTTATTTTTTCAATTTTTTAAGTCTTGCCACAACTAATCGAATATAATTCTTGTGTGTTCTTGTGTAACCGGTGGTGTTGCAAACCACCCAAGACCGAATTAAAATTTCTGTCCTTTGTAATTTTTTTTTTATTAATTGGTTATAAACGAAAAAAAGTCTGTGATCAGTTTCTTCTCCCTCTGTCTGCATTGGTTATAAAATTTCGGTCCTTTGTAATTTTGTTTTGTTCAGATCATCCCTGCATTGTGTTTTCCGTTTTAGTCTGAAGGTTGTAGTAAGTTTTTTTTTCCAATTACGTTCATATTTTAGGTTGAAAAATTGAAAATAATTTTTAAGTTGTTTGTGATTTTTTTTCTTTCAGAAAATGTCTCAAGTATTAATAAATGTGTACCACAGATGCGAAATTTCAGACGCACCGACCTACACATTTTCTGTTTCTGACTCAACTAGTCTTGATGAGCTAAATGATATGGCATATGGTGCTTGGAAACGCCACTTTGGTACCCAATGGTTCAGTCGTTTATTGAACAGAATATTCAGACGTAAGGAATGATGAATGATTTTATAAGATTATTTTCTTGTATGAATGATTCAAACATGGGAGACCGAAAAAAAATTTCATTTAAAACCAACTAATAAATTCTTTCATTTAGAGTAAAACAAACTAATTCTTACCATTACTAAAACCAACTAATAAATTCTTTCGTTAAAAAAAAAAAAAATGGGAGACCGAATTATAAATTCGGTTTTCATTAAAAAAAAAAATTCGATCTTGAGCTTGGGACCGAAAAAAAAATTCGATCTTGAGCTTTGGACCGAAAAAAAAATTCGGTTCTGTAGTCAGACGGGGATTTTCTGCGGCACAACGGAAAAAACCGAAAATTTGAATAGAGACCGAGTTTAATTTTCGGTCCTGAGACATCAGACTGAATTTTACTCTCGGTTTTTATGGTTTTTCGAAATCTTGCAGCAATCATATTGTTTTCCTATATATATTTTTTTTATTTATGGTTTATAAAAAAAACTCAATATTTTGCACATCAACATATATATACTTGCCCGTTCGACAAGTCGACGAACGAATCAGTATCACCAAGTACCTGAGGTGCAGGTGTCAAATCCGAATCTTTCTTTTAACTTGACACGAATCTCAAAATAGACTCCCACCGTCACTATAGGTAACCGATTGAATTTTGCTTGGCTTGAATTAATTTGAACCGTCCAAACTTAATTTTGATGTGATATGGTGTCAACCCCGGCATTTTTTTCCATAACCAAAAAAAAAAAAAAAATAATATTAATAATCACATTTTAAAAAAAAATTCACCCATAACCAAACCGCCCCCGTGGGGCGGTCTACCTTCAGACCAAACCGCCCTCCATGGGGCAGTCTACCTTCAGACCAACCCGCCCCCCGGGGGGGCGGTCTATATATATATATATATATTTTTTTTTTATCTGAATCTAAAAATGAGAAATAAAATAACAAAATAAAACCGTTGGATTTAATCTTTATTATTTTCTTTATACACATACAAAACATTACAACATCTCAAATTTTATTTTACCAATATCAAGAGCTTGCAAAAAGATACATTAATATGGATAAAGTCTAAACCTTGTTTTTTTTTAAATTTATTTACTCTTATAAAAATAAAATTAAAAAGTGATAATCTAATATCTTCGCTAATCTAATCGGCCCAAATCCGAAGCTGCTGCAGACGACTATGCAAATCAAATTACATTTGATTACTGTTTTTAATAGAATTTAACAAGTATTGAATGTAAACATATACAAAGATTGAAATTTAAACAAAACAAGCATATCTTTGATACTCAAACCAATACACGAACCTAATTATCTAAACATGCTTTACCTTTTCAAGACAAAATCAGGTAATATATTCCATATAATATTCCTATCTAGACTACTACTAATTTGTAAAGAGACGCCTACGCTTCTTAGGATCAACGGAACCAGTAAACTATATTATAATTACAGGAATTAAGTTCATAAATTTGGTTTGCTAGAGCATGTACCTTCTAGTCCTTGAAATCGAACCGGAAGACAAAATGCTTATATGAGACTTCTCCTGTGGCAATTGCACTTGCTGCTGGTGCATTTCTCAGTGCTGAAAAGTATTTTTCAACATAAGAAAATTCAGTTGAGACACTAAAAATCTTAAACTTAATTTTTGAGACACTAAAAGACGTTTTTTGGTGATTCTGATTCGTCGAATACTTGGGGTTCCGAAATTTTTATAAATATACAAAATTTGAAATTAATTAAACAATCTATACATTTTTGGCATGGATTTCCACATCTATCTATACCGCTAACTTTGTAAGCGGTTCCATAACTCAAAACCACTCACCTTGTCAGCGGTTCCAGGATCCCAAAACCACTCACATAGTCGCCCTTCCTGGAACAGTCAGCGGTTCTGGATCGATATTGTTTATTAATTGAGATTAGTTATATTAATTAACTTAGATTAATATTTAATTAATATTGATTAATTTTTTTTGATTAATTTTTTTAATTCATTTTGATTAATTATTTTAATTAATTTGTAATTAATTAATTAAAATTAATTATTCGGAATAATTAATTTTTAATTAATTAAAATTAATTATTCGGAATAATTAATTTTTAATTAATTAAAATTAATTATTCGGAATAATTAATTTTTAATTAATTAAAATTAATTAATTTCATTTTGAACGTTTAATTTTGATGTGAGTTATTTTAGAAGATCGACAAGCAGGCGCTCAATCAGCAGGCGTCAGTCATTTTCTAATTTATGTGCATTGTATTATATTGAAGTTTTCATATGTAATTTGTTTTTATGTTTTGAGTGATAAATTACATTTATGTGTTAGTTTTTTTTTTGAAGCATACTTGATACGTTGAATGTGCAGAATAAAACATACGTAATAGAAATAAAAACATAATAGAAGCGAAAATAGATCAACAATACATACATAATAAAAGTCCACAAACATAATAAAAGATAGATAGTTGGGAATATTATCAAATTCCAAAATTGTTTTAGACACAATTTTCAACATTATTTACTTATTTTAAATTTTTTATATATATTTTTTAATTTTCAACAATTTAAATTAAAATATAAAAAAATTGACATGATTAATTTACGTCACGACACATCACATCACGTGTGATCACGTTACGTATGGTCACGGCGTGAATACGCGTGACGTGACCATCCGCCACCATTTTGGTCACGTCACGTCACGTGAAAAAAAAAAAGTTAATCACGTCACGTCGCGTTACGTGACCAAATCACGGCGTGTTTGTCACGTCACGTCACGACGTGTCACGTATTTCTTTCTTTCTTTCTTTCTTTTTTGTTTTTTTTTTGTTTTTGTTTTTGTTTGTTTGTTTGCGTGTTACACTGCCCGTAGGCTCAAAGAGACAACATTCTGAAAAACCATCCCACTAACTAATCAACCACTGATACCCCTAGTGCAAGATAAAAGGCTATTTTACTACATTTTCAGTGTTGGATGCGTATACCCAATGCAGTCAATACCTTCAATTCTACCCTTCCTAGATAGTACATCCGCATTCTCATTCAGGTCCCTACTGATATATGAACAAGTGAATCCCCTATTCAGCTTAAGCATTTCCCACAATTCCATTGCTTCCTTAAAAACCGTCCAATGCATCTCCACAGGCGGCTGGAGCGGAGTGACCGCCTTCGCCAAATCCTGACAGTCAGTAAAGAAAGAACAGTTTGTGATACCCTCTGTACTCACAAAATGACATGCTGTCAGTTGGGCCCTGGCCGCCGTGTTATGGCTCGTGAGCACTGAGCAGTATGCCTGTAACCGCCCTTCTAGTTCCAGAACAAAACCAATCCCTCCTTGCCAGGATCCTGGACCGTCCATTATATTTATATATATTAATCCTGGAATTGATCTGGACCGTCCATTATATATATATTAAATTGCACCTCGGGTGCCTGGGGATTGGGGAACACGGACTCGACGTGCAAGGCCGAAAATAGTCTAAGACAAATCGTTCCTCTTATTTTAATTTTTCTGGTTCCCTTAACAATTTTTTTTTTTTTTTTTTGTGTGTGCAAAATCCTTATTAACAAATTTTGGCATAATGTGAAATGATATATTCATGAGATATAAAATGAAAAAAAAAAATGTATATATCCGTCTTGGAATAAATGTAAGAAGGGATCCACATCCACTGCACATAATGGAATAAATGTCAATGTGTGTGGAAATAAAATGATGATGCCAAATTAAAGCCAATTGCCGCCACACACACACACACACACCCCCCCCCCCCCCCCCCCCCCCCCCCCCCGTACAGGGCCTAGTAGTAGTAGAGCAGAGCCTACATGGTTCGATCGGCGTCCCTTTCATATTTCATTCCTATTCCTAATTCGTGCCACCTGTGAATTTTTTCTACGGCCAGGGTTCATCATCATCGCCTACTTGTGGGGCCCATCCTGTCAACTCTCTTCTGCGAGCAGCCTGTGCCTCGTAAGTCGTAACCATTTATTTAAATAAATATATACATTCTACTTCAATCACCTCCTTGTCAAACTTCCAAATTCTAACACTAACTTACAATTTAACAACTTTCTATATACTTTTTTTTTTATCAATCTATTATATATCTCATTGTGGAAAATTTCCACCAAGTCTCAAAAACAAATTATAAGCATACTACTTTTGAATATTGATCATCACTATATTTCACCACATTTACATACAATTTTAGACAATTTTGTACTCAAAATATTTAAACAATTTGTAGTTATCATCAGAGGTAGAGTCAAATTTTCAAACTTTGTAGATTAAACACATATGAAGATCAATTGTATAAAATTTATTACGGATAATAGGAGTCAATTTTAGAGTACCATGATATTTTACTCTAAATTGTACAGAAAATCATATAAAATATAAAAAAACTTCAAAACAAAAAACAAAAAAAACGGGGCCAATTGTCCCCATACCTTTCAAGTAAATCCGCCTCTGGTTAGCATTATTATAGTTGGAACACTTCTCTTTGCATATGGCGGCTTATTCACAAAGTCATAACGTGCAATATTAGTAATGAAAAATGTTTTTATGATAAAAAAGTTAGAAAGAAACAAACTCAATATTAATGTATATGAACTATAATATAAAATTATTTGCTCTCGAAGCTTAAAACTATTATAATAGGTAAAATTTTGATTTTATATTCTTATCAATTGTAAGTTTATTTTGGAATCAAAGAGTATTAAAAAAAAGACTCCTCTAGAACCATCCAAATTAATATTTCCCTAAAATAAATTTGTCTATGCAATTTTAATTTTAATCATACTGAAAGGTTAATGCCCCTTGTGGATTCTCCAGATTAAAATAAATATAAAGAAAGAAATAAATTACTTACAATTTTTTATTTGATTATTAAAACATTTTTAAATTATAAATAAATATAAAATATAACATTATTATCTAAGCAAAAAAATTAATAGATATTTTACCGTAGATCAAATGACTTAAAATTCAATAGTTCAAAATTAACAACATCGGATATTTTTTTCGTCAGGAGAGATAATATTGTTTTGAAAATAAAATCCGTGGAATATGGACTTGGCACTTTGGCAGGTGGCAACATCGGTCAAAACAAATAATTTATAATTATAAGTACACAAGTACACTACATATGCTAAAACGTAGTACGTTATACGTATATATCGTCATCAGGTTGTCCAATAAAAGAAGAGAAACTAGTTCTATATCAAAATAATAAAAAATATAGTGATCACGCAAAAAATAATTTGTGTAGAAGTTTTATACCAAATTAAGAAAGGTCCAAAGCAAAGAAGAAACTTCTACACAAAAAAACTCGAGAAATTGGTCCCCGTCACTCATTTAAGCAACTCACGGCTCACCTACCCACAAACAAATACAATTAAACAGCATCAAGATCGAGATCGAAAGCACCACCAGGTCCAAAGCAAAGAAGCAAGCATATCACCATTAATTTTTCCAAAATAAATGGAAATGGAGCGACAGCAGCAGTTTGTATCAGTGAAGAAGGAAGAAGATGAAGAAGTGATAGAGATAGAGATAGAAGAGATGATAGCATGTGTGCCACAGCCTAAGGAGGGTCTACACGAGGCGGGGCCGGCACCCTTTCTTACTAAGACATTCGACATGGTGGGGGATCCTGCCACCGCCGACGTCGTCTCTTGGGGCCCAGCAAAGAATAGCTTTGTAGTTTGGGACCCGCACCGCTTCTCGGCCATGCTTCTTCCAAGATATTTCAAGCATTCCAACTTCTCTTCCTTTATCCGCCAGCTCAACACCTATGTACGTATGTGTGTGCATATCACTTTTTTTTTTAATTTTACCAAGTTTAATTAATTATTAATGTTGATATAGCTAGAAATATTGCAAACTGTTTGTAGGGTTTCAAGAAGGTTGATCCTGACAGATGGGAATTTGCAAATGAGGATTTCTTATGGGGCCAGTGCCACCTGTTGAAAAACATCAGGCGGCGACGCGGTACATCTGGCAGCAGTAGCAGTACCAGTAGCAGTAGCAGTACGACTAATTGCGCTGCCACATGCGTTGAGTTGGGAGAATTTGGTGTGGAAGCCGAAATTGACAAGCTGAAGAGAGACCGTAATTTGCTGATGATAGAGATAATTAAACTAAGGCAGCAGCAACAAAGCTCCCGCAAAGAGATGATTGAGATGGAGCAGCGTGTGCAGGTATGTACGTAGCTAGCTAGTCCTAGACAATTAATAGCCATGTATGTGCATGTCTGGTATGGAACATGCAGGGAATAATTAAGATCTGTTCTGTTCTCAATAAGTCAATAAGTCAATATAATTAATTAAATTGGTTATGTAATTATTAATTGTGAACATGCAGGGAACAGAGAAGCGGCAAGGGCAATAAAAAATCCGGAGATTGTGCAACAATTGGTGGCAGGATGGGATAAAGAGATGGTACAGGCACAGCTAAATAATGGTATGAAGAAAAGAAGATTGCTGGGACAGAACAGTCTGCAAGATATAGAGAAGTTGTTGTTGGATAGTGAGGAGGGGTTGGGAGAAATAGAAATAGAAATAGAAGGCATCAACGAGGATTTGATTTGGGATGAGTTGGTCAAGGAAGAGTCCGTCGAGCAGGTTGCTAATGGTGGGCCCAACATGAACCTTCACCCTGATGTCGAAGAATGGGGAGAAGTAGATGAGTTGGTTGAACATGTAGGATTCTTCGGTTCGCCTTAGCTAAATAATAGCTAGTGCATTGTGCATATATATATATATATATATATATATATATATGTATGGCCATCGATGCTCAACTCTAGCTATTCATCTGCAAATTTGGTGTGGTATCACTACGGTATTTAACGCATTAAGCTAGCTAGCTATATGTTTTTTCGATGTTTCATGAAAATGGGTGTGGTCATTCCTCTGTGTTATGTACAAGTTTCGGGGCAATTGGGGGTTCTTCTTTCTTTTTTCTTTTTTCTTTTTTCTTTCTTGGTTGTGAAATAGATAGATAGTTTATTAGTTTAGGTCCATGACCACGATCGACTAGCTAGCTAAGTTAAATGCATACATGCATGTACTTTCATTGCTAAGGAGATAAAAATTAATCAGTGTTTCTTTTTTCTCGATTGTATGTAGGTTGATGATGGATAAGAGATTCCCCAATGGCTGTGCTGTGCTGTGCTTTGCTTCTTAACCTTTTTGATATGATACAGTTTCCATTTTGTTCTGCTAATGTTACAACTGATGGTGCATATATATATATGTATATATACTAGTGAGGTGCCGGTCACGCGTTGCAGTGGGGTTTAAAAAAGTTAGTTTTGAATATTTTCTTTGAATGTGATGTTTGTACTGTAATATATACTTTGTTAAATTTAATTATCGTACTGCAAAATTTATACTATTATACATGCTTTGTTAATTATCTCACATGCGTGCTAGGTTTTTTCACTTCTCCTTGTCGTTAATTGTAACACAAAATCATAATTAAATTTAACAAAGAAATTACATATATAAATAAGGATTAAATGTTATTACATAAAAAAATCTGGAGAGACATTGTGAATATTAGTATGATTTTTTTTTTTTTGGCATTCAAATGACCGTAAGCTTACATTCATTTTGGATACACTTGTATGATTGTAAATATAAAAAAAAAATCCCTAAAATTCATTTAAAAGTTATCCGTCATTTTTATTAATAACCAAAAAAATAAATAAAATAATATTAATAACCAGATCTCCAAAAAAATTTCATCCATGCCCAAACCGTCCCCCAGGAGGCGGTTTACCCCCCACCCAACCCGCCTCCTAGGGGGGCGGTTTACTATTTTTTTTTTTTTTAATGCGATGATGGATGGATTATTTATAATTATGTTTATAATTTATGTATTTTGTAATATTATGTATTTGTTTATATTTTTAATACGATGGATTTTATGATTTGTGAATAGTTTAAAACATAAGTGAACAAAATAATCAAATAACGTCTGAATGCAGGGTTAAACTTCATAATATCCGGATCAATATTAAAGTAAAATATTAGGTAGAAATTAGATATTAAAGTAAAATATTAGGTAGAAATTAGAAATTAAATATTAGGGTTAAACGTCTGAATACAGGGTTAAATTTCATAATATCCGGATCAATATTAAAGTAAAATATCTGGATCATAATATCCGGATCAATATTAACGTCTGAATGGATTTTTTATTAAAGTTTTAGAAATTAGATAGAAAAATTAGGTAGAAAAATATATAATTTAGTTTATTAGAAGGACTGAAACAAATAATCCGGATCAATATTTTTCAGATCATGTTTTTCGCGGCTGTAAGAAAAAGTAAAATATTTCATTGTGTGTTATTAGAAAAAATAAAACAGCCATAACTTAAAAAAAATGAAATGGATCAAGGGTCGGAAACATCGTTTTTTTTTAACTTTAAACGGCCATATCTTTTGCTAGGAAAGTCGGATTTACGCGTATGACCCCAATTCGGAAAGGGGAGGAGGAGACGGTGGTGACTATCACCCAGAGATTAACCCCAGGTATCCGGAAAAATCAGAATCGCCAAAAAACGTCGTTTAGTGTCTCAAAAATTAAGTTTAAGATTTTTAGTGTCTTAATTGAATTTTTTTATGTTAAAAAATACTTTTCAGTACTTTTAATTGTGTGTATACATACATAAGTAGACAAATTAACTATTTGCTCTTGAAAACCGACTAATTAGCTTTAATAAAGGGTATAATGGATATTTTATAAATTTAAAATAAGCTTTAACAGACAAAGAGATTAAAATGAGTAAATTTGTAAGTGTTTAAAGTTTAGAAGAATAAATATGATATTATTAAGTTTAGACAGGAAATACGTAATATTGACAAATCATAAATCATAAAATCATAAAATCCATCGTATTAAAAATATAAACAAATACATAATATTACCAAATATGATATTATGAAATCATAAATCATAAATATGATATTATGAAGTTTAACCCTGCATTCAGACGTTATTTGATTATTTTGTTCACTTATGTTTTAAACTATTCACAAATCATAAAATCCATCGTATTAAAAATATAAACAAATACATAATATTATAAAATACATAAATTATAAACATAATTATAAATAATCCATCCATCATCGCATTAAAAAAAAAAAAAATTAGTAAACCGTCCCACCAGGGGGCGGGTTGGGTGGGGGGGTAAACCGCCCCCTGGGGGGCGGTTTGGGCATGGATAAAATTTTTTTGGGAATCTGGTTATTAATATTATTTTATTTATTTTTTTGGTTATGAATAAAAATGACGGAAAAATTATCCTTAAACAGCTATGGGTATGTAGAAGCAGCACTCTGGTATCCTCGTTCTCAACACCTCCGAAATAACCTCCAGCTCCACCAGACCTAGCTATTGTGAGTTCAATATCCTTCAGATCAATCTATGTAAATTTCATCAGCCTCACTTCTAAAGAACTACTGAATCTTTCATATATTCATCAGAATTGCGATGGCATTTATTTTCCTTAATAAAGTACAGACAAAAAAGGAAAAAGATTGTAAACTATATTAGCTTATAGCCCAAAAAAGAACTACGGAATCTTTCATATATGCCTTACACCATGATATCATTCTCCACAGATGTACTATTTACTTCTTCACAATCGGCCCCAGTTCTGATTTAGAATACCTTTTAATCTAATATCCAACACAACACATTTTTCCCTCAACAATCCTGCTTGGAGCTTTCAATTTTCTTTTTATTTCTTTAATTCCAAAAGAACACCATCTTAGGATCTTTCACAGAGAGATGAAAAAATTTCGCTATTCAAGAATCTCAGAAATTTCCTATGAAGTTCCTATGAAGCAGGGATATTTGCAAATCAAGGAAGACCATTCTTTAAACTTTCACAACAATTTGAGAATTGTTATTATTATGCAATTTTTTCCATTTTGTACATGACAGATGCATAGTAAAATTGAAAAGGAATAAAAAAAGAGAGACAAAAGGCAGTGCTGTTGCGCCCGATTGGTCAGGTTTTTCTAATTTACTTAAAACCTTAACCTAGATCTTATGTAAGAATTAAATAAGCACAGCGGAAATAACTTACTTTTCATCTTTATGGCCTTCCGTCTATTGCCTCTCAAGCAATATCAATGGAATTGATGAAGATGGCTTGATTGACATGCTCGCACGCTCAACCTACAAATTACTTGGCTAGTGAGTCCTTCCAAAGCTCTTGAACTCTCTCTTACTTGTTTCTATCTCACGAATTGAAAATAGAATATCTTGTCTTTTATGGAGCAAGACATTGGAGATGATTGTGATTATGATAATATGATCATTATAATCTGATGAGTTCAAGGCTCTGGAGACCCAGCCCTTTTATAGCAGTGCAACCCCTAATTCTAGAGTAAACCTTAGAGCCAAAAATAAGAAATCTGTTTTCAAAATTTAACCCCATATTCTACCACGTTTTTTATCATCATCTAATTCGAATTAGATTCTGCTATATAAATAAAAGTTATAGATCTTTCTTTTATCTTTCTATCCATATATAGTACGCCCAAAACAAACATCGTATGATGGTGTTATGGTCAAAATACAAAACATGCACAGCAGTTTCCAGAACATGGTATTCTAAATTAAGCACCATGTTCTACCACGTTTTTGACCCTGATATATTTCTAATTTGATTTTCTTCTAGAGATACAAAGTTCTAGATTTTTCTTTTACCTTTACAGAAAGATATAGAACACTAGAAACAGATGTCGTATTAGAGATATATGGGTCAAATAAGAAACATTACGCAGCAGCTTTCAGAAAACGTGGTAAACTATTTTGGAAAATCATTTAATTATGGAAACAATTCTTTAAAAGCTATAATTAACAACAGCCATTGGACTTTGTTTATTGGGCCAAATTTCACTTTCCTTATTTAGCCTAAATTTATCATTGCTATTATTTTAATCAACTATAATCGGTTCATTAACAATTATAATTGATTAACATTATTCTATATGTATTCGTATCCAAATCCTTATTGAAATACATATAATGCCATGACTTAATTAATCACATTGTTTGGCATATTTTAATCATTACATAAATGTAATCTTGCGAAAGTATTTGTTATCAGAATTATAATGCACGTATGTCCAACTTAATTATTGTATTTAGACGTCTCCAAATCCAACAATCTCCCACATGGACAAGTGCAACCTTTTGATTATATATCCTTAACTTTATTGCATGCAACTTTTCTGTCTTTACTTATCGTATTTCTTGAACAATTCCGTCCATCAATTATGCCAACAAAGGACTTAAGCAGCATTCGTCACATTTATTCGCAACTAAACCGACATAAATCACGCTGCCAACATAACTGAATGACATGAATCTGATTTGGACATATAGTTTAGAAATTACATGCAAGTGTGATTAGACGTGCCTATTTCTAATTGAGTCACCTTTACTTTACTGTATGAGGTCAAAAACTTAAACTTTAAAGAAAGAAATAATGAAACTGAAACTGAATACAACTTGTATATATCAACAAAACTGTTTACAATTGCATTACATAGAACATCAAAACTTGAAACATATTCAGACTCCCACATTTTCTAATTATCCTAAACAGATATTACACCCATACGAGCAACATGTTTGTGAAACTGCTTGGGTGGTAATCCTTTAGTAAGAGGATCCGCAATCATGGAGTCTGTACCTATGTGTTCTATACATAATTCATTATTCTGCACTCTTTCTTTTACAACCAAAAACTTAATGTCGATGTACTTCGACTTTGACGAACTTCGGTTGTTGGTTGCGTATAACACTGCTGAATTGTTGTCACAAAACAATTTTAGTGGTTTCTGAATAGAATCCATAATTTTCAATCTTGTGACGAAGTTCTTCAGCCATACGCTGATTAGATGCATCGTAGCATGCAACGAACTCGGCTGCCATTGTGGAAGATGCTATTAAAGTCAGTTTAGCACTCTTCCAAGACACGGCACCGCCTGTCATCATAAAGATGTATCCTGATGTTGATTTCATGCTATCGACACATCCTCCAAAATTAGAATCGGTATATCCAATGACCTCAAGATGTTCCGATCTCTGATACGTGAGCATATAGTCCCTAGTTCTCTTTAGGTATCTCAACACTCGCTTGGCTGCCTTCCAGTGTTCCATACCTGGGTTACTTAAATATCTCCCTAGCATTCCGGTAATGAACGCAATATCCGGACGCGTGCATACTTGTGCATACATGATGCTACCCACGGCTGAGGCATAGGGAATATCTTTCATGATGTTTTTATCTAAGTCAGTTTGGGGACATTGTTTTAGACTAAACTTATCTCCTTTTGATACAGGGGTATCTCCTGGTTTACTGTTTTGCATGCCAAATCTTATTAGAATCTTATCGATATAGTTCCTCTGAGATAACCTTAGAATACCTTGAGATCTATCTCTAAGTATTTCAATTCCTAGAACAAATGATGCATCATCAAGATCTTTCATTTCAAAGTTCTTAAATAAAAAAAAATTTAGTTTGATGCAACATGTCTTTATCGTTACTGGCAAGCAATATGTCATCTACATATAAAACCAAGAAAATAAATTTACTTCCACAGAACTTGAGGTATATACATTCATCCACTATGTTAGGCTCAAAACCAAATGAGCTAATAACTTTGTGAAACTTATGATACCATTGTCGAGATGCTTGTTTTAGTCCATAGATAGATTTCTTAAGTCTGCAAACCATAGACCCTGTATCACCTGATACAAAGTTTTCTGGCTGCTTCATATAGATCGTTTCATCAATGTCACCATTGAGAAATGCCGTCTTTACATCCGTCTGATGAAGTTCTAAATCATAATGTGCTACAAGTGCCAATATGATCCTTAAAGAGTCTTTCGACGAAACTGGAGAGAAAGTCTCTTTATAATCAATGCCTTCTTTCTGTGTGAAACCTTTTGCAACAAGACGTGCTTTGTATTTTTCAACATTGCCTTTAGAATCCCGCTTAGTCTTAAATATTCATTTGCAACCAACGGGTTTCTTGCCTTTAGGCAACGGAACAATATCCCAAACGTCATTGTCATACATAGATTTCATCTCTTCATTCATGGCATTAATCCACATTTGAGAGTTAGAGCTTTCCATAGCTTGTTTGATATTAACAGGATCATTTTCAAACATGCCAATGTCAAACTCATGTTCTTGAAGATTTGCATAATCCTTCGATTGTGTAGATCTTTTCTCTCTAGTAGATCTCCTAATTGGCACAAGCTCTAGATTTTCTTGAGGTTCATTAACTACTTGATCTTCAACAGGAAGATGAACATTATTACCAACTTCTGAATCTCCCACAGGCCCTAGGCTATCAACATTGGTCATGACAATGTCAAGGTTTGGGTTGGATTCAGTTCCATTTGTGTTCTCAATTCCATGTTGAGTTTCTAACTGAGTTGTTTGGGATGAAGAAGTTTGCACATTGTCAAAAGATGTATTTCTAAACGCAATCGGAATTTGAATAAAACCAGGACTTTGGTCCATAGTCTCATTCTCATTCGTCTCTTCTTCTTCAAAAATACTATCTTTTGTCATATCTCCCCCCACAAACTCATTATCCTCAAAAAAATTCGCACTTCCTGACTCGAAAACTATATGTTCTGTTGGATTATAGAATTTATACCCCCTAGATTGTTCAGAATAGCCTATAAAGTAACAACTAACGGTCCTTTCGTCTAGTTTCTTTTCACTTGGCTTATAAAGCCTAGCTTCACATAGACATCCCCAAACTCTCAAATGATTCAAGCTAGGCTTGCGCCCAACCCATAACTCGTAAGGGGTCTTGTTAGTTGCTTTAGTAGGCACTCTATTAAGTATGTATGCTACAGTCTTTAAGGCTTCTCCCCACAAATTCTCAAGTAGAGTTGTACGAGCAATCATACTTCTCACCATGTCTTTAAGGGTGCAATTTCATCGTTCAGCAACACCATTCATTGCAGGTGAACTTGACAATGTATACTGAGGCATAATTCCGCATTCCTCTAAGTATTTTGCAAAGGGACCTTGACGCTGTTCTCCTGATCCATCATAACGACCATAATATTCACCACCACGATTAGAACGAATGGACTTTATACATTTGTTAAGTTGTAACTCAACTTCCGTTTTGAACTTTATGAACACGTCTAATGCTTCTGCCTTTTCTTTTATTAAGTAAATATGACCATATCTTGAATAATCATCTATGAATGTGATAAAGTAACGGTGACCATTTCTTGTAGCCTTTGGAAAAGGACCACAGATATCCGTATGAATCAATTCTAAGACATCATTACATCTTTTTGCATCATACTTACATTTATTAGTTTGTTTTTCCTTTATACAATTTACACAATCACTTAAATTTGTAAAATCTAAAGGTTGGAGAATATCATTAGACACAAGACGTTCTATCCTTTTCATAGAGATATGTCCTAATCACTTGTGCCATAATGTTGCTGATTTCTCACAAGTTAATTTACGTTTTCTGTTATCTATATGCAGTGCCTCTAAATGTGAAGTGTCTATATCTAGAAAATAAATATTATCATAAGAAGACAGGATACCAGAAGCAAGAAGCTTAGAATTTTGACACAAACTGAAATTTCCATTACTAAATGAACATACATAACCATTTTTGTCCAAATAAGAAACAGAAATTAGGTTCCTTCTGAAGGATGGAACCACTAAAGCATCAAAACTTAAATAAAATCATGTCCTACATAATAATCTAAATTTTCCTATGCTTTGCACTTCTACTTTGTTGCCATTTCCTACGTAAACGTAGCGCTCCGCCTCACTTGGCTTGCGATGGCTTAGGCAACCCTGCATCGATATACTGATGTTAGACGTTGCACCTGAATCTATCCACCAAGTATATCTAGATACCGAACTTAAATTAACTTCAGAACAAACTAAAGCAAGAGACATACTTTTCTTTGCCAACCATGCATGATAGTTGGTGCAGAATTTCTTCGTATGTCCCGATGCTTTGCAGAAAAAGCATTTCCTTTCCTCTACTTCAGCAGAAGTATTTTCCTTTTTGCTTTTCTTCGCATCTTTGTCTGCATTTGCCTTTGTGGGTTCCTTTTCCTTGGCAGTAAACTTGCGCTTCTTGCCTTTACCCTTAGGATTAGATGTTACTACATGAGCACTTTCTCCCTTAGTCATTTTCTGTCTCTCTTCCTCCTGCACCAACTGAGCCTCAAACTCAGGTAGTGTCCACATCTCCCTTTGACAATTATAAGTCAACTTGAATTGACTAAAGTTAGACGGGAGAGACAGAAAAATGAACTCAATGAGAACCTCATCAGAGATGTCATAATTATGCCCTTTCAAGGCACGTTGCAGTCTTGTCATCTCAATAACATGCTCTCTAACCCCTTCTTTTCCCTTGTATTTTATTGTTGCCAACTTCACAAAGAGTATACTAACTTCAGTCTTTTTACTCTTTGTGAATTTCTCTTCAAGGGCCCTAAGGTATTTAATAGCGCCGGTTTCTGTATCAGGTATTATGCCTCGAAAAGTCTCATGGATCGTTTGCTTCATCACCATTATGCACATGCGATCTGAATGTTCCCATCTTGCAGTATCAGCCTTCTCTTGGGGAGTTTCCTCACCCTCTTTATTAGGCTTGGGGCAATCAAATCTCAGTGCTGTGTCTAATTGCATGATCCCTAAGACAAATTTCAGTTTTTCCTCCCACTATTTGAAATTGTTCCCCATGAGGGGCTTAATCTGACTTAGATTTGACATTATGTTTAGATATGAAAATTCAAGAACAAAGAAATAATTTAGATACGATGCGTCACGATTTGATCCTTAATCATAATTCTAAAATCTATCTAAAGGCCTGTGTAAAACTATTTGCTCCATTAAATCTTTAGCCAAAACACCATTCAGTAATGAAACACCTTTAGGTGCAATCATTACCTTCAGGCATTCTGGTGTAGTGAATAAAGTACAAACATATAACCTTTTTGTCAATCAACCTTTGGGTCAAATTAACATATCCACGAACTAACGACCAGGCCAGTCAACGGAGGGAGGAGGATCACAGACGGATCACTTAAGTTCCAAGCCCCCGATGCTTTTCTAGACATCGCTAGTCCATGTGTGTTGCAACTTAATTTTATACACTACCCTTATGCACTAAACAATTTCAGCAAGCGGTAACCCTCCTTTGGGAAAGCTAACACTCACATCCATTTCCAGCACGTCATTTTAAACTTGTCATGTGCCACCCTGCACTTGTCTCGCACAAAAAGGTTCGTTTGCGAACAATCAGTGCTCAACTTGTACAAAATTAATAACACATGTAAATCCTAATTGCCTTTAAATAGATCCTAAAACTATGCCTAAAGCCTATTCTATGACGTATCCTAAAATGACTACTCGTCCTAAATAGAGTATAGTAACTAATGAGAGCTTTAATTAGAATAAACTAATTTTCATATGTTAACTATATTCATAAAAAAATAAATTCTAGGCTTTAGAAACACTTAGTATTCTCCAAAATATAATTTTTAGAAATACTTTATGCTTTTATTTAGAAATAACGAAATAATATTATTCAGAAATATCCAAATAACTTTATGCTTCCATTTAGAGATAACTAAAACTTTGTGCTTATATTTGGATTTAACCGAATAATCTTATTTAGAATTTTCTAAATAATATTATGCTCAAATTAGTTATAATCATGACCAGAATTTTATCCCACCCTTAATTAGCATTAAATACTAATTATAGTTAATGGCTAAATTTTATAACGAATTAGACTAATAATAGCATACTTTATATAATAATTATAGTAATTATAATTATTACAACCTAAATTACAATTACTTACAACTACTCCTAAGGTCTGGTAACCGAAAAATAATCTAGAGTTAACAAATTTTCAGATCTGGAATCGAGAAAAATTGAAATTTGAGGGTCAAAAAATCGTTTTAAGATAACTACCTCAAATTAATTCTTTATGACCAGATTCAAAAATTCAAACCTAAATTACTTTCTCTAATTCGAATTTAAAACCTTAAATTGTTGCATAATTTATCCTTTTACTCAAATTAATAAATTATGCAAATTAAAAATTAAAATCTCAAATAAAAAAATTCTCCAAGATCACACGAAGCGCAAGGATGGGTCCAAATTCAAGATTTTAATTCAAAACCGCATGAAAAATCGATTAAAGCATAATTTTAACAATTCCTTTTGCAACAATTAAATTCGATATGAAAAATAGAAAGCAATTAAAAAGAGACAAAGCTTTCTCTAGATTATTAAATAAAAAAATGCAATTCTTACATAAGTGGCTCTGATACCACTTGTTGGCCCCGATTGGTCAGGTTTTTCTAATTTACTTAAAACCTTAACCTAGATCTTATGTAAGAATTAAATAAGCACAGCGGAAATTACTTACTTTCCATCTTTATGGACTTCCGTCTATTGCCTCTCAAGCAATATCAATGGAATTGATGAAGATGGTTTGATTGACTTGCTCGCACGCTCAACCTACAACTTACTTGGCTCGCGAGTCCTTCCAAAGCTCTTGAACTCTCTCTTACTTGTTTCTATCTCACGAATTGAAAATAGAATATCTTGTATTTTATGGAGCAAGACATTGGAGATGATTGTGATTATGATAATATGATCATTATAATCTGATGAGTTCAAGACTCTGGAGACCCAGCCCTTTTATAGCAGTGCAACCCCTAATTCTAGAGTAAACCTTAGAGCCAAAAATAAGAAATCTGTTTCCAAAATTTAACCCCATGTTCTACCACGTTTTTTATCATGATCTAATTCGAATTAGATTCTGCTCTATAAATAAAAGTTATAGATCTTTCTTTTATCTTTCTATCCATATATAGTACGCCCAAAACAAACATCGTATGTTGGTGTTATGGTCAAAATACAAAACATGCGCAGCAGTTTCCAGACCATGGTATTCTAAATTAAGCACCATGTTCTACCACGTTTTTGACCCTGATATATTTCTAATTTGATTTTCTTCTAGAGATACAAAGTTCTATATTTTTCTTTTACCTTTACAGAAAGATATAGAACACTAAAAACGGATGTCGTATTAGAGATATATGGGCCAAATAAGAAACATTGTGCAGCAGCTTTTAGAAAATGTGGTAAACTATTTTGGAAAATTCTTTAATTATGGAAACAATTCTTTAAAAGCCATAATTAACAACAGCCATTGGACTTTGTTTATTGGGCCAAATTTCACTTTCCTTATTTAGCCTAAATTTATCACTGCTATTATTTTAATCAACTATAATCGGTCCATTAACAATTATAATTGATTAACATTATTCTATATGTATTCGTATCCAAATCCTTATTGAAATACGTATAATGCCATGCCTTAATTAATCACATTGTTTTGCATATTTTAATCATTACATAAATGTAATCTTGCGACAGTATTTGATATCATAATCATTATGCACGTATGTCCAACTTAATTATTGTATTTAGACGTCTCCAAATCCAACAAGTACCTCTCAAGGAACTCTATAGGAGTATTGAAATGTTTCTTCCTCTGTGGTTGAGGTTGTGGTTCATTTGCTAGAGAAAATAAACAAGCAAAATAAATCAATTAGGTCAGATTAAGTGTATCAAGAAAACACAGAAATAATATACGAGAATAACTTTCATACCTTCTCTATTAGCATGAGCTGCAGGATTAATTCTTTTATCTGCTAGGATCAGAAAGACAAATTTTTATGATAGGTTAAAAAACTGAAATTAAATGCAAAAGGAATAGGCTAGGAAAATGATTTAGTACTATAGATAACAAAATAGTGGTTCAATCAAACAGAGATGTCCCCCTTGAAAATTACTAACCTAGACATGTCAGAGGCTGCTTGTTTTGTATTTTCACAACAAGAGCAGTGTAGTGGTCCATCTCATGTATTTTCATGTGCCAGAAATAGGTCATCAGTGTTGGAATGGCACCAACATTAATATAATGCTCCACACATTGTCAGCCTGCTCCGGGGTCGTTGCCATAGGGCTGTCCTGATACCACAAACAAAATAGAGTAAATGTAAGAAATAATAACTTACACACGCAAAATCAAAGTGCTTCTGGAAAAATTAACAAACTTAATCCAAGTCATATAAATATACAAGAATGACGCTATGGTAATATGCATATTACAGATCAACCCGTGCTATGGATCCATATCTCTATTTTCACAGTTTAAACAGTCGATCCGAACCATTAAGCATGATCTCCATATGAAGATGGTTCCTATTTACCTCATTCAATTCAAGATGGTTCCTATTTACCTCATTCTATAGTAAGAACCATTAATTGTAATCCTAATACAAGATGGTTCCTATTTACCTCATTCAATTCAAAAAGATCAATATTTATTTTTAGTAAAGGTTGGAGGTCAGTTGAACATGCATGTATTGAATTTATGCAGAAGTGACATCTACCAAATAAAAATATATATAACTCACACTTAATTAGTATTTTAATTATATATAAAATTACCTAACAAATATTAAGCATAAATTTAAATTAATACATCATTTTTGCTAATTCCCTGACAGATGCTGAAATTAATACATCGTTATTTGATAATTGTGAATATTTTACACATCATTTTTGTTAATTCCCCAGGTACCTGATCAGGTGCAAGTGTTATATCCGGATTGTTCTTTTAACTTGACACGAATCTTAAAGTAGACTCCTACAGTCATAATAGGTAACAGAGAATTTCGCTCGACTGAATTTGATCTGGACCGTCCATTATATAAAATTGCACCTCATGCGCCTGGGGAACACGGACTCTCGACGTACAGGGCCGAAAATAATCTAAGACAAATCGTTCCTCTTATTTTAATTTTTCTGGTTCCCTTAACAATTTTTTTTTTGTGTGTGCAAAATCCTTATTAACAAATTTTCGCATAATGTGAAATGATATATTCATCAGATATAAAAAAAAATATATGTATATATCCGTCTTGGGATAAATGTAAGAAGGGATCCGAATTGGTTGCTTGTAATCTGAGAAGTTGCCTAACTTAATTTTGACCTGATAAGGTGTGAACGTACCTGTGGCAAATTAAGTCATTCTGAACAATCGACAATCATTTTGAAGTTTGAACACATGCATTTCATTCGAATAAGTGAATAACCAAACAACAGCATCGGTATGTTCAAAAAGGGGTTCGAGCCTGCAGAGGGGCAGGATTGTGGGGGTGTTGTGTGTGTGCGTGCCTACGGGCTATTGTCAAAAAAAAAAAAAAAAATGGAAAGCGAGCGGTGCACCGTGCACTGGCTGGCTGACTGGCACTGCACATAATGGAATGAATATGTGATGATGCCAAATTGCCAAATTGCCAATTGCCGAGCAACAAAATAAGAAATTGGGAGGCTTCCACATGACAAGATGCTTCCACGTATTGATAATTTGATACCCCGTACAGGGGCTAGTAGATCAGAGCCTACAATTACATTACATATTTACATGGGTTTGGTCGGCATCCCTTTCATTCCTATTCCTGCCACCTGCCCACCTGTATGTAAATCTTTTTTACGGCCACGGTTCATCATCATCATCATCATCGCCTACTTGCTTGTGGAGAATTTGATACCCCGTACAGGGGCTAGAATTTGATACCCTCTGGCCTGTGCCTCGTAACGATTTTTTTAAATAAATATATTTATGCTCTTCATACTTCAAAGTTCAAACCCCTCCTTGTCAAACTTACAAATTCTAACACTAACTTACAATTTAACAACTTTCTATATACTCTTCTTCTTTTTTTATCAAATTTCCCCGTCATTTTTATCCATGCCCACTAACCCCTACATTTCCCCAACTCTGCCCAGAAATCTGAAATTTCGTCAAAAATGCCCAAACCGGCCACTAAACCCGCGATTTCTAATTTTTATTAGAAACCGGCGGTCTAGTAGCCGGTTTCTAATAAAAATTAGAAACCGCGGGTTTAGTGGCCGGTCGCTCAAAAAAAATAATTTTATATATACGTGTGCACTGTTCCGAAATTTCCTCACAATTCATTTCATCAAATTTCACACTATCTCTCCTCACATTATCTGTTTCTCCCAGATTTCTCCTTTTCTGCCTGCTTTTGCAAGTAAGTCCCTATATATTATTTTATATTATTCAGTAGGCCAAAATAGTTGTAAATTGGTACCAATTGTTATAAGTTGTTATAAATTTATTAGAAATTGCTACCAATTTTATAAATTGTTTAGAAATTGTTTAAATTTATTAGAAATTGCTAGAAATTGGTATAAATTGTTAAAATTAATTAGAAATTGCTATAAATTGTTTAGGAATTGTTTTAATTCATTAGAAATTGGTACCAATTGTTATAAATTGTTAAAAAATTTTAGAAATTGGTATTAATTGTTAAAAATTGTTAAAATTTATTAGAAACTGTTAAAATTTATTAGAAATTGGTACCAATTGTTAGAAATTGTTAAAATTAATTAGAAATTGCTACCAATTGTTATAACTTCTTATAAATTTATTATAAATTGCTACCAATTGTTGACTATTGTTATAATTTATTAGAAATTGGTACTAGTTGTTATAAATTGCTACCGTTTATCAGAAATTGTTAAAATTTATTAGCAATTGTTATAAATTGCTACCAATTCATTAGAAATGTACCAATTTTGTTCCAATTGTTATAAATTGCTACCGTTTGTTAGAAATTGTTATAAATTGCTACCAATTGTTATAAATTGCTACCGTTTGTTAGAAATTGTTATAAATTGCTACCAATTCATTAGAAATGTTAAATTTTTTTTTATAAATTAGGTAGTTTAGTATAGTTTAGTATAGTTATAAATTAAGGTATAATTTGGGTATAAATTATGGTTTGTTATAAATTAGGATATAATTTAGTATAGGTATCGAACTTGATAAAATTTTGTATAATTTCGGATAGTTATATAACTTAGCCTAATTCGAAAATAATGAGTATAAAATAGTATAATTAGCTCATTTTAGCTCATTTTAACGCGTTTTTACACAATTTAAGTTTAGGATGGCTGGAGGTAGAGGTAGAGGACGGCCCAGACGTGCACCACAGGTTGAGGCGCCGATTGACACCACCAGTACCGAGCACTTCAGCCCTCTCTTATGGATGCCCCACCGCGAGCACAGGGTATCATTGGCTTCCGTTGAGGTATGCTAGTTTTTGTCCATATACGAAGTTTAAATTTTGTTGTATACATTATGTAATACTTTTGTTGGCTTTCAACGCAGGACGATTATCTGATGGAGGTCAATTTTTACGTCCCTCGGATGCAGTACTTCTCACAGATGGACCCATATCTCATCCGGCTGGGACTATATCAGATTGTGTCCATCCTGCGGGACACGACTCCCTCCATCAATGCATCTCTCATCGCAGGATTTGTTGAGCGATGGCGTCCCGAGACGCACACGTTCCATATGCCTTTCGGGGAGATGACTGTCACGTTGCAGGACGTGAGTGCCCTCTGGGGTTTGCCGATCAGGGGCATTCCCGTAGGCGGAGTATCTGACAGCAGAGACTTCGCCCATGACATCGATCAGTATTTGGGGGCAGATCCGACACAGCTACGGGCCGATAAGGGGAAGTCCAGTTATCACATGCAGAAGACAAAGTTGCGGCAGCACTTCAGTGCCGGTCTGACGGATGCCTCTAGTGATCTGGAGATTCGGAGGTAATAATAATAATAATAATTTATTTTTCATCTGTTAATTAACTTATGTAATTATAATACTAACCATCTTCTTTGTTTTTACAGATACACCCGGGGTTACGTGATGGACCTCTTCGGTACCGTTATGTTTCCTGATGCCAGCGGCGATGGCATCCCCATGATGTATTTGCGACTTCTGAGGGACTTTGATAACCCGCCGGCCTACAACTGGGGTGGAGCTGTGTTAGCTATGCTGTACCGTAGCCTCTGCACTGCTTGTCAGGTTAGTTATTATGTTGTTTGTTACTTAATTATTTCATCAATTAGTCAAATGAAAATACGACTTATAACCTCCGAAATACAGGTGAAGGCCAAACAGGTGTACGGGCCGGTTCTTTTGTTGCAGCATTGGTCATGGTCACGGCTACCGGTGGGCCGTCCTATGCCAAATAAGCCAGAGCCAGTTTGGGGACAGCCGCAAGATGATCAGGAGCGATGGCCGGTCTACGGCCACCGTTGGCATGGTATCCACCACTATCGGGATGAGGGGCACGGACGCACCGTAGGTATTAGGTTGGTGCGTTTACAGCTGAATAACCTGGACGAGTCGCAGGTGCAGTGGACACCATACGCAGATCTGTATGCGTCTGAGGAGTTGCCTCTTCGTTGTCTTGAGGAGCGTGACAGCTGGTGGTACCGAGGCCCGCTAGTCTGCTTCTGGATAGTGGAGCACCACTATCCAGATCGGGTACTTCGGCAGTACGGAGAGGAGCCATTGATCCCAGTGGAGCCGGCATTACCCAGGCAGGAGATCAGGAGACTGCACAAGTAAGAAATTTAATTAATTATCGATAACCTCTAAATTATCTGTTACATTTTCATTGCAACTTACATTTAATTGGCAGGATGTCGCACGCCGGCGCTATGGAAAGAAACTGGCGCCTCGAGTTACCAAATTATTACGTAGAGTCTGAGATTCCGGCTGAGCCTCAGATATATCAGATGCCTGATGAGATGACTCAGACCCCAGGATCTCATCTGCTGAGGTACAGGACTTGGTACTCCAGGGTTGGCGCGGCGTCATTATATCTGGTGGGCGATTATAGTGCATATCTCCGCCAGCCACTGCAAGAGGATCTATCAGGTCACCAGCCTACCGGACGTCGCTGGGCTCGCTGGGTAATTAATCCAACACCTTTATATTATATGTTCATTAAACGGTAATTACATAAATATGTTGACTAATATATGTTTTTTTGTTCAGATATTACTGCCGATTAAGGCCGCTGCGCATGCCATCAAGATGCTCGGGGTGAAGGGCTGGCGAAGAGTTGGATGGAGTCAGTTGAAAGATCATGGCCAACTCATTGAGGATGCCGGATCTGGTGGGCGTCTGATCAGCATGTTGCGCGACGCCGGAGAGAACATCGATTGGCGGGCAGTAGATCCCGACGAGCCAGATGCGCCAGCCGTATTCACTCGGGATATGCCATCTCCACCCCGTGTGGATGCAGAATGGGACTATTATCAGTGGGTGCTGTCTAATTCCGGCTGGACTGCCTACTATAACTCTGAGGGACGTCCAGTACAGCCACCGGTAAGTCGTATTTGTTATGAGTCGAGTTAGTTCAACTTTTGCCACTAATACAAAAATTTATATTATTATTTGATTTGCAGGGTCCAGCTAGCATGCCACCGCCGCCACCGCCGCCACCGCCATACGAGTCTGCATCTTACGACCATATGGAGGATTATGGGGTGACTATCAGTTTCGATGAGATTGAGTCCCTATCACCTTCACAGCCGGAACGATACCCTACGGCGATGGCACACGATGGCGAGGCTAGCGGGTCACAGGCCCCTTCTGACTTTGCGGAGGGACTGGCAGACTCTATCTTCTCTACACCCCCGCCTCCTCCAGCTACTACTATGGGGGATGATGATCCGTGGGAGACAGGATCACGTCTCAGGAGAGAGGCAGAGGCTGCTGCTATTGCTGCAAGTGATGCGGTCTGGACGAGGCTGGGCGACAGACATAATAGAGGACATCCAGCCCAGCGATACTCCCCTTCTCCGTTTAGATGATGATAGGTTGTTACTTTTGTTGTTACTTTTTATCATTTTATGGTTGTATTATCTATCTCTGGGTATTTATTTATATTTCCTACTCTATCGTTTGTCATTTGGATCTGTTATGTTTGTCATTTGCATATCGTTTACATTTTGAGGCGAGTTCCTACTCTATCGTTTGATACTTACATTTATTGATAAAATTGATACTTAAAAACGATTCGTAACATATAACATCAAAATTCTAAAATTGATAATTCCGAGCGAATTTGAAATTAAAAGTACATCACGATCGCAAAATAATTATTACAGACATTGCAATATTACTACTTCTCAGAACTCGTACGGAAGGTACATGGAACAAAATCAACGTCTGAGTCTGGTTCGGTCGTAGCAGACGAAGAGACAGTCTTACATGTTTTTTTTTTGTTTTGACCTCGCCGGTAACAGTCACACGAGGCGGAGAGATAGTCCTACCTGTATTTTTCTTTGGAAACATTGGTTTTATTTTGATGTAAAGGCTTTCGGCAAAATCATCTTCATCATTGGCTTGGTGTTTAGGAAACACATTCTCCCATTTATCTTTGCCAGCACCTGACGATTGATTTGGTGTGTTTTTGCTCATCGTTTTTGCCTAAAGAAAAGCAACATAATAAACCAAAGATAATATAAATGAAGTTCTCAAAAAAGTTACAAGTTCATATAATAAGTTCTCAAAATAATAGTTCACAATCACTCTTATGTTCAACTATTTTTCCTGAAACGAAATCCACCTAACATTCGAGACCCAAATGATGGCTTCTTTGATGGCTTTGGTTGCGTATCAGATGGCGCTGCCTGGCTACTAGATGCCCTTGGTTGCCTAAAAGACGAGCTCCTTCTTTGTTGTACAGGAGCACTACTTGGCTCTACCTCCGCTCCAGATGGTGCTGCTTGGCTAACAGATGCTCGTTCTATCCTGAGAGATGATCGCCTTGGCTGCTCTACATGCGCACCCAATGGATCTGCTGCAGACATAAACGACCCTGCAGTACGTTCTATCCTGAGAGATGACCTTCTTGGTTGGACAACTGACGGCTCTGCATGGCTACCAGTGGCCTCTCCTGGCACTGAGAAGACATCTCCCATTGCCTCGGCATACATAATGGATGCATCCAACGAACTTGTGGTTCTGCTACGCCTTGACCCAGATGACCCCCCTGTAAGAATTCGCTCATTTTCTTCCGCAGCTGCTGCATTTTTTGCCTCTACATTTCATATATGTGTCAGTTAAATCATGAAATTATAACGATATATAGGATTTTGTGAGTGTTACGTACCTCTCCTACGTCGATCGGTAGTTGAACGGCGAGCAGTATGCCCCTTTTGGCGACCGCTCAACTCATCCATGGTCATTTTGAGTCGGGTGTGTTTTCTTGGGCCCTTTCTAATCCATTTCTTGTTAGGTATTATTGTAGTTCCATCGTAAAATGGCCATTCATCTGCATTTCCATAAGGGTGAAACATACCATTCCAAGTACTGACAAGATAGTTGACACTATACCAATCAGCAATAAACTGGTTCTCGTCCCAATTTCGTTTTCGACAAACTGCTAACACATGAACACACGGAATAGATGTTAGTTGGATACCTCTGCATGTGCACTCCATAGTTCTATTTGGCCCACGAGTCACAGTGTACTGGAACTCCCTATGAATAATGTCCATGGTGCCATCAGAGCGCTTGCAGACCGGAACATATTCATCAGGAGAGGAGACTTGGTATCTTCCTTCACCCTGCGTATACGGGACCAAAGTCATCCTTGTTGCTTTCTCCCATCTTTTTCTGAGCTTTTTTTCCACCCGTTCAGACCATTGCTTATTCGCATCGGCTAGTGCCATGGCTCGGGCCCTCCTCTGTACGAACCAGGCATTGCATTTGTAAAATGTTTCCTCAACAATCGCAGCTACGGGCAGTCTCCGGCTCTTCTGGAATACATGGTTCAATGACTCCGACCCGTTTGTTGTCATGATTCCGAAACGGAAACCTCCATCACATGTCTGGAAGATCTTATCATAATTAGACGACTCGAACGGGTCATCAGGCTTTTTCTTGCCATATTTTTTCAAATAAGCATTACACCTTGGATTTAGCTGCACAACATTAGGTAGGAAAATTATTAAAGAAAAGGACGAGAAATTATTAAAGAATTATGTAAGAAAATTTATAAAATGTACTTACCATAGCGAATTCTTCGAACATCTCCTTCAATCTCCTCGGCTTCTTCTTCTTAGCTCCTCGTCTGAACCTCTGGCCGTACCACTTGTCTCCTCCACAATTACTTACCAGGTTGGCTGCAATATGCTGTGAACAGAATCTGTGCTTAAAAAGTTCTTCTGACCATCCGTATTCTGGGTTAAGAGCAGCTCTAATTCCTAAGTGTTGATCCGATAGAACACATACAAAAGTGTTAACTCCAATCACTTCGTTCCGTAGCCACTGCAAAAAAAAACCCCATGTTGGACCAGACTCCTTCTCCACAATTGCAAATGCCAGAGGCAACAACTGGTTCTCGGCGTCATATGCGCAAGCTATCAGAAGCCTCCCTTCATAACGCCCAGACATGAAACATGCATCTATACTGATCACTGGTCTCAGGTATCGAAATGCTGCAATACATGGACCAAACGCCCAGGCTACTGCAACGAAGTGTTCAACACCTTGCATAATTGCACCTGTGCTTTCTCGGATTGGACTGGTTACAAACTTGTACTTTGAGCCGGGATTCTTATCGCATATACCTATTAGTAATTTTGGCAAGAAGCTGTATGAACCCTCCCAACTCCCGAATTGTCGTGCTATTGCAAGCTCACGACCTCTCCACAATCGGTTGTATCTCGGTTCACAGTTGTTGTATTTAACCCTCACACAGTTTGCGACTGATTGGATGCTCATAGCCGGGTCCTTTTTAATAGAATCCTCAATAATATCAGCAATAATGGACGCAGTAAGCATTGCATTGTCTGTCCTTGTGTGATCAGTCCTGCATGTGTGAGGATGGTTTTGCTCTGTGATAACCCATGCATCCCCGTCACCCGTTGGTTGAGCTCTGAGTTTGAAACTGCAATCTTTATCCTTACAAACCACAACCATTCGAGTCTTGTCGCTTTTTTGCCTTTCAACCTCCTGATTCTTATCAACGTGGTACTCGTTAATCTTCTTATTCAGATCAGCTTTGTTTCTAAAATATAGCCCGGCTGCCAGGTCACTACTGTACGTGATTCGGGCACCGAAAAATCCGATATCAGCTTCTTGAAAGCCAGATGTATCATTGAAGCATTCGAACGGGTGCGTGCTGGCCCTGCCATTAAATGGGTTGATACGAACTGATCCTTCTCCACCCCCCGAAGCACCATCTTCACGTAAACCCTCCAAGTGGTCCGAATCCCATTCTCCTTCATATTCATCCGCCGTTTCCAGTGTATATTCTGGAATTTCATTCATGTTTTCAAAATCTGACCCGGCACGCTCATCTGCTGGTACTGGTAACGGTCTGGGGTGAGGTGGTGATTTTCTTAGTGGTGATTGAGGTAATGGCAATGGAATTGTGTTATGGATTGGTGGTTCAGGGGTTGGCTCGAAATATGGACCAACGGGGGTGTATGGTTCGGCATATGCAGTAACGGGGTTGTATGGGCCCATGTCTGGTGGTGAGTGTGGTTGGAAACTTGGACCAGCTGGGGTGTATGGGTCCATAACTGGTTCTGGGTGTTGTTGGAAACTTGGACCAACAGTGGTGTATTGTTCTATGACTCGTTCTTGTCCATAGTTTGGCGCCACCGAATTTTGTCCCGAACTACTCCCACTTTCGTCTTTTTTAATTCTCTTCACGTACAGTTCCATAAAAGAAAACCCCTGCTCCTTAAACTTGTTGCACAATTGACTCCAAAAAGGATCATTATCTATCGGAACTTGGATATACATTGGTCCGTTCATGGCTCGGGTTGACAGCTTTAAGTCACATCGATTCGGGTTAAAACCCACACAATCATAAATTTGAGACTTCAAGCCCGAAAGGGAGGTACCCTCTTGAACAACAAAAGAATGCGATGGCGGTTTGGAGTAATATACTCCTTGTGGACCATGTAGAAACTTTCCATTATAATGTAATGTAACAAGCAACGCCATGACCAACAAACTACATTGTCGTAAATGATAAACATCTTTCAAGTAATCCATTTTTTATTCATAATCCACTGATAAATAATAATAAAAAAAATAAAACGTTACTGTACAATGTTTACTATACAGCGTTTACTGTACAAAAATTGCTGTTCAAATGTTACTGTAGACATAATACTATACAAATTACTGTACACAAATTACTGTTGACAGAATACTGTTGAAATTACTGTTGACAGAATACTGTAGAAATTACTGTACATACGTAGTGTACAAAAATACTGCAGGTACTGTACAAAAATAATACCGGTACTGTACAAAAATACTATACTTACTGTTCAAAAAAATACTGCAGATCACTGTAGATTCGCTTCTTCGCGTCGTTCTCTTTCTCTCATCTTTTCTTCTTCTCTAAAAATGGGGCTACTATACGTTTTGAGAGAAATCGGCTAATAAATAGCTCTGGCCGAAATTAAACATGGAAACCGGCCACTAAACCCGCGGTTTCTAATTTTTATTAGAAACCGGCGGTCTAGTAGCCGGTTTCTAATAAAAATTAGAAACCGCGGGTTTAGTGGCCGGTTTGGGCATTTTTGACGAAATTTCAGATTTCTGGGCAGAGTTGGGGAAATGTAGGAGTTAGTGGGCATGGATAAAAATGACGGGAAATTTCCTCTCCAACTCTTAAAAAAAAAAAAAAAAAAAAAACTACAGCTGTTCATGTATGTTTTCTAAATAAATGATTGTGCATTTGTGCGCACATTTATAAGCATACTATTTTTTAATATTGATCATCACTATATTTCACCCACATTTACATACAATTTTAGACAATTTTGTACTCAAAATATTTAAACAATATGTAGTTATCATCAAAGGCAGAGTCAAACTTTCAAACTGTCGGGAGTAAACACATATGGAGACCAATTGTATAAAATTTCTTACGAATAATAGGGGTCAATTTTAGAATACCATGATATTTATACTCTAAATTGTACAGAAAATCATATATAAATAAAAAAAATAGAACTTCAGAAAAAAAAAAAAAATGGGAGCCAATTGGCTCCATACCTTTCAAGTAAATCCACCTCTGATTCGCATTATTATAGTTCGAACACTTCTCTTTGCATGTGGCCGCTTATTCACAAAGTCATAATGTGCAATATTAGTAATGAAAAATGTTTTTATGAAAAAATTTAAGCAAGAAACAAACTCAAGATTTATGTATTTGAACCATAATATAAAATTATTTGCTCCCGAAGCTTAAAACTATCATAATAGGCAAAATTTTGATTTTATATTCTTATTAATTGTAAGTTTATTTTGGAATCAAAGAGTATTAAAATCATACTATGAATTGTAAGTTTAAAGTCATGGTGATGATAAAATAGTTAATAAATTACTAGATTAAAAATAACAAACTTGCAATATCAAATGATTTATATGAGGCTGATAGAATATATTTATTACAGGCTATGAAAGCTAAAATAAATTTTACGAAAACGTTACAAACCAAAAGAAACATGTAAGTGATACGTATAATAGTAGCATATTCTAGTAGTTTCGAGGGGTTGAGAGACAAAAGGTACAAAGTAGCCATCTGGATTCTGGATTAAATATCCAAAAAGAAAAAGGTCACAGTGAAAATATCCTACGTTTTTTCTTTTTTGATGAAAATATCCTACGTTTTTTTTTTTCTTTTTTGAGGAAAATATCCTACTGACATTCATATAGGGAGCAAGTAGGGAGTAGAACGCGTATCCTCTGCGTTAACTCAAAAAGAGAATCTTGAGTTAATGCATCTTGTTCGTCTGATTTTAACACAATCTTTTCAAAATTAGTACAGATCTTATTTGCACAATCCTTAAAGCGAATCGGATGATTCAGATGTATTAACTCAAACGAGAATAAGTTGAAAGCGAGAGCAGCCAAATTTTGGAGGAAAATATCCTACGTTTTTTCTTTTCTCTTTTTCGTCGGCCGCTTTCTAGAACACTTGGCTGCTCTCGCTCTCGGATTCCTCTAGAACCATCCAAATTAATATTTCCCTAAAATAAAATAAATTTGTCTATGCAATTTTAATTTTAATTTTAATTTTAATCATACTGACAATTAATTTTAATCATACTGACAATCTCTTCCCAAAATAATAAAAAGAGTTTGACAATTAATTCTTTTGCCTAAAGAAAAAAGAGATATAAACCTTTCCTCTCCCAAACGGCCCAAACCCAAAGTAAAATTGTCTAGAAACTTCTACACAAAAAACTCGAGAAATTGGTCCCCGTCACTCATTTAAGCAGCTCACGGCTCACCTACCCACAAAACAAATACAATTAAACAGCATCAACAGATCGAAAGCACCACCAGGTCCAAAGCAAAGCATATCACTACCATTTTTCCAAACTGGAAATGGAGCGACAGCAGCAGTTTGTATCAGTGAAGAAGGAAGAAGATGAAGAAGCGATAGAGATAGAAGAGATGATAGCATGTGTGCCACAGCCTAAGGAGGGTCTACATGAGGCGGGGCCGGCGCCGTTTCTTACTAAGACATTCGACATGGTGGGGGATCCCGCCACCGCCGACGTTGTCTCTTGGGGCCCAGCAAAGAATAGCTTTGTAGTTTGGGACCCGCACCGCTTCTCGGCCATGCTTCTTCCAAGATATTTCAAGCATTCCAACTTCTCTTCCTTTATCCGCCAGCTCAACACCTATGTACGTATGTGTGTGCACATCACTTTTTTTTTTAATTTTACCAAGTTTAATTAATTAATTAATTTGTCTAGTAAGTAAGTAATTATTAATATATGCTGATATAGCTAGAAATATTGCAAACTGTATGTAGGGTTTCAAGAAGGTTGATCCTGACAGATGGGAATTTGCAAATGAGGATTTCTTATGGGGCCAGCGCCACCTGTTGAAAAACATCAGGCGCCGACGCGGTATATCTGGCAGCAGTAACAGTAGCAGTAGCAGTACGACTAATTGCGCTGCCACATGCGTTGAGTTGGGAGAATTTGGTGTGGAAGCCGAAATTGACAAGCTGAAGAGAGACCGTAATTTGCTGATGATAGAGATAATTAAACTAAGGCAGCAGCAACAAAGCTCCCGCAAAGAGATGATTGAGATGGAGCAGCGTGTGCAGGTATGTACGTAGCTAGCTAGTCCTAGACAATTAATAGCCATGTATGTGCATGTCTGGTATGAATCAACTTAATTAATTAACCCAAATAATTAAGAATTTAAGATCTGTTCTGTTCTGTTCTCAATAAGTCAATAATCAATATAATTAATTAAATTGGTTATTTAATTATTACTTGTGAACATGCAGGGAACAGAGAAGCGGCAAGGGCAAACCATGTCGTTCCTAGCACACGCAATAAAAAATCCGGAGATTGTGCAACAATTGGCGGCAGGATGGGATAAAGAGAAGGTACAGGCACAGCTAAATAATGGTATGAAGAAACGAAGATTGCTGGGACAGAACAGTCTGCAAGATATAGAGAAGTTGTTGTTGGATAGTGAGGAGGGATTGGGAGAAATAGAAGGCATCAGCGCGGATTTGATTTGGGATGAGTTGGTCAAGGAAGAGTCCGTCGAGCAGCTTGGTAATGGTGGGCCCAACATGAACCCTCGCCCTGATGTCGAAGAATGGGGAGAAGTAGATGAGTTAGTTGAACATGTACCATTCTTCGGTTCGCCTTAGCTAATATATAGCTACTGTATTGCGCACATATATATATATATGGTCATCGATCGGTGCTCAACTCTAGCTATTCATCTGCAAATTTGGTGTGGTATCACTACGTATTTAACGCATTAAGTAAGCTAGCTATATGTTTTTTCGATGTTTCATGAAAATGGGTGTGGTGATTCGTCTGTGTTATGTACAAGTTTCGGAGCAATTAGGGGTTTTCCTTTTTTCTTTTTTCTTTCTAAGCTAAGTAAGTTAAATGCATACATGCATGTACTTTCATTGCTAAGGAGATAAAAATTAATCAGTGTTTCTTTTTCTCGATTGTAGGTAGGTTGATGATGGATAAGAGATTCCCCAATGGCTGTGCTTTGCTTCTTAACCTTTTTGATAAGATACAGTTTCCATTTTGTTCTGCTAATGTTACAATTGATGGTGCATATATATATATGTATGTATGTATGTATGTATGTATATATATATTCTGAACTTTTTGTTTTGTAGATAGATATTCGGCAAAGAATTCAACATCAGCTGAATTACATGTTGGAAATCTGACTTATAATATTGTAAATTAAGTAATTCTCATTATATGGTTCAAGATGGTATCATCAACTTTACCAATTTCTTCGGAAGACTATTTTATGATTTTCTATGGCATTGACGGACCAACTAATTAAGACACTATTAATCTCTTATCTATCCGGAGGTCCTTTTACTATCGTTCGATGACATTATCTTCGAATTTCGAAACCATGCAGCTCCAAAACGGTCATTGTTGGTTTGGTTAGTGTCATTATGTAATAAATTTATTGGCATCGTACGACAAATTAAGTGACCGATTGCCAACCCCTGTGGCCTTTTTGTTTCTTAGATGTACCTGGTTTAACCAGTTGACGTGTTCTTATATTGAAATCGAATAACAAGATTCTGGTTGTATAAATCAAAGGGGAATGATGAAAGGTCAAAAGGAAGAAAAACAAAGAGTTCTATCTCGGAAGATCGAAGAGTTAAATTATCCACAATGAACACTCTAAGAACTCTGTGCAAGGGGTACAAGGTACATGCATTGTGGTACAGAGCACAAATTAACACCTGTCTATCAAGTATTGTGGCCCCAGGTCTCCATCGTCTTTTGCATCACAAAAATAAAAATTAAAAGAACACTAAACAAACTATGATACAACAAAATCTAAACTAACACAAAAGTGGCAAAGGAAACTACAAATCTGGTCTTCATGTCATCAATCATCGTACTCTTCTTCTTCGTCTACAAACTCTTCTTCTTCATCCATTTCTTCTTCTTCTTCACCAGTAACAATAAATCCACCTAAGGTTTCATCATCAACCTCTTCATTTTGAGCCGTGGAATCATCTTCATCTTTAACCGTCTCTCTTCTTGGTTTTTTCAAATGTTTAGATCTCGTTGTATACTTGGATCCTTTTAGACTGCTTGCATCTTTTGCAATAAAGTCCTTCTCTTCTTCACTTTCTCCAGTCCAGTCCTCATCATCCCCTTCTTTGCCTCTTTTCTTTGACGTGCTAGCCTCATCGGTAATGCCATCTTTTTCATTCTCAGAGTCCGAATTTTCTTTTGGTGTGTCAAGGTACCAGTTCCAGTTCTTCATTGGGCGTATCTTGCCCTTAGGGTACTTGTCAAATTCATGTCCCATGACCAGAAACCCGAATTCTACATATATGGTACAATGTACATTCTTCAATTTGTACTCAAGTTGCAATATTAAATATTGAAATCAAGTGGTTTTCAACAAGTATCATAATACAATTTTCACACAATGAAGCATGTCATTAACCAATCCAATCTTAGCTTATGTGTTGGTATTATAGTAAGTTCAGTAATCATTGCATGCACACTGTTCGATGAAATGCCAAAAAAACAATGGTATATGCATACTGTATAGAAAGGGAATTAGAGATGAATAAGAAAGAGTACTTCAAATATTTGGTCCAAATATAGTGAAACATACTAAAGGGCATAATAACTTAACAACAGAAACTGGTAAAATTACCTTCAACAGGATCAATGTTTGACAAATCTAAGCTCTCTGCCTCAAGTTCCAAATCAAATTCCCCATTTGCTCCCACTTCCTCTTTCTCCCTTCTCCTCTCCATAGTCCTCCTCTCTCTCCGTTTCACTGCCTCCAAAATCGACCTCTCTACCTCTCTCTTCACAACCCAAAAGCTCGGGCTTTGTATTGACAAAGACAGCCTATCTCCGTCTCTAAGGTCTCCCTTCTCGCCACATCGACAAACTTTATTGCAACCATTGGTCAGAATCAAGATAGGGTTCTTTCCGATTACTTCAAAAGTGAGCGTCGATTCGGGGGTGAGCGTCAGCGACACGTGGCGTCGTGATACGGTAGGGTTGGATGAGACGTTGGATCGACCGAGAGTGGTGGTGGTGTGGTCGATTGAGATTTTATCACCATTTGCTTCTGATTGGAGCTCCATAGAGAGAGAGAGAGAGAGAGAGAGGAGTGCTAGAGAAGAATCATTTTGGTCGAAGACTCGAAAGCGAGACGGAGGGAAGAGAGAGTCAAGAACAGGTGCAAATAAAATTTTAACATAAAAGGTTTTGGGCTTATATTTCTATTCGGGCTTTGGGCTTAGTACATGTACCATTCTTCTCTTGGAGATAATGATAATCCAATACTTTTTCATATAGCATATGAAGCCCGATATTTATACTAATCCAATATTTTTGTATACTTTTATTTCGTATTAATAACCCAACGATAACAAAGCGTTAGTAAAGGAAGGTTAGGGCAAGTACGAAAAAGGAATTTTGTAATATTTTATATTAAAACTACTATTATGTGCTCATTATTTGTGTTTGTTATGACGGAGAACACTTGATTACCATGGAGCTGATTTTATTTCTAAGGTCTATTTGAGATGTTTTGAGGCTATTGGTTTCAAAGATACTCGAGGAGGAGACCTGAGAATTTAATTTGTGTTATTCGGGTCATTTTACTTATGGTTTATGTAATAAAACTGGTATATAGATACCACCAGAGGCGGAGGCAATAAGTTTAAATGGGGGTCAATTGATCCCCATTAATTTTCAAATTTTTATATTTGTTAGTAAATTTTTACATAGTTTAGTAGAAAATACTATAAAACCTATCAAATTAACACCCGTTCGCGGTATAAAATTTTTATATACTTAACTCTCATTCAAATTTGACTCCTATAGTTTGAAGATCTGGCTCTGCTCCTGGATACTACTAGCTTCAAAAAAATATGAAATTTTTTTTTCCTAGTAACAGAAATATAGAGTGGAGTAGATCCGATGCAAGCGGATCGGATGGTCTTGAACCCCTCGAATTCAAAATTAAATTTGATGCTCATTGAACCTGCTCTAAATTGAATAATCTCCGAAATATAAGTTTACTTGCTTGTTTTACTTCATAATTTCAAAACGCTCATAATCTTGTCAGTTTTTCTCAAAATTGTTAATTTTTTTCTTTCTCAACTGATGTTCGACCGAGCTTGTGGCGCAGGCATATCTTAAATTTTAAAATGAAAAATGGTCAAAGAAGAGAGGAAGAAAGAAAATATTTGTTTTGTGAATTATTACTAACACGACTTACACGACATACAATTTTTTATTTGTTAATAATTGTGAAGACATGCATCTGAATTCTGACCTCACACTCAACCTAAGCACTGGAGAGCGCCTTTTCTTTATTGAGAAAGCACTCATACAAGAAAACAAAATTGCACTATAAAACAAAGATTCGGTCATTATTGAAATAAAAAAAGTTATGTTAGTTAAATAGCAAAAATATATGAATTGGGTGGACGGAAGGCTGATATGACGTCTCAATATCATCATGCTGGCTCCACAATTAATACACCCCAAATTTCTATTTCTATTTCTTTTTTCAATTTTTTTGAAAACATCCCAAGTCCGAACCAAAGAAAGCAAGTTTTAGGAAAATTTTATTACACAAAATTGGGAAATGATCAAATAAGTTGTGTTGCTGTGTTTCTTTTCACATATATGATATCACTACAAGTGAAAAATTATTTAAGATAGATTCCATTCCTGATGTGAATATTCCTCTCCGAGTCTCTGACAGGCGGGACCCCCCCCCCCCAACTGAACATTCAAGTAATGATCATTGTGGACTTGAGAGTTGAGAGTTGAGAGTTGAGAGCACAGCAGAAGGGTGCATGACGTATCATTGTCCAACAGGAGGCCCACTAAAATAAGCCGCTTTAAAGAAACAGACTTTGACGGTGCTCAGCGCTCCAGGTGTCCCCCAATCAAGCACACACCCAGTTATATCACACCACGTGTCAACATGATTTATCGTGACGTCATTTGCGGCACATGGTAAAGATAACGACCCACCCACGTTCTCCATGGTTCATGACGTCATCCCTTGCCTAATATTATTATTTTTTTTTCTTTTATTTTATTAATTGTCTGTATTAGCCAATCACATGCCAGGTTTCGCCATCTTGTGACTTTAGGTGGGTCCCGCTTCCTGTTACCTCGGCGATGATGTCACTCCTAGTAGTAAGTTATTGGACATCCCTCTGGTGGAATCGGTGCATCTCTTTAATTCATATGTCACAAATAATCACTTTCTTTTTAATCAAGGAATTGAAAACTAAAATCAGGATGCACGATACAAAAACCTTTCAGGACTTTTTTTTTTTTTTTTTAAACGTGATTCAGCTATCCTCTAATAATATCGGATGAACTTTGATGCGTAGAACTAAAAGCAAAAAATGGTGATTACAAGTGCTAATTTTTGTTGTGTACAAATCAAAAGGTTCAATTACAAATTTGTTCTTCCCCGACTTTTTATATAGTGACAAAAAAAACAATATTTCCTACGGGTGGAAAACATATCTGATATTATCCGATCGAATTCAGCTCAGATATTATTAGATCGAATTCAGATCCGTATTCAAAAATTAGATACGAATATCCGATATTCATATATCCGTACAAATAGTGGTAGGGATATGATTTTGAATTTCAATTATCCGTATCTGAATAGTAAAAACATACCAAGTTTAATATATATTATGAAAATATTTAAATATATATCTACGGATATCTGATATTTGATCCATATCTGTATGTTTCCATCCAATATTCAATATGCATCTGTATCCGAAAAAAAAAGAGATACATATATAGTTTTACCATTATCCGATCCATTTTCACTCCTAGTAAGAGGTCATGAGTTCAAAGCCGAATAAGATCTTTTATGAATAATTAAATCGAACTTAGTAGGCTAGATCTCTATTTTTATATCTCAAAATAATTACAAAATTGTTTACAAAGTTGTTTTTTTTATTTAGATACAAGATTAATTATAAAATGATGAAGCATGAGCGCTTTAATGAGATGTAAGCATTTCAACTACATTAGTCATGTTTAATAGTTATGCTGTTATCTTTTGAAATTTGTCAACATAATCCAGTACCTATTAAATATTTTTAATAGATGATTCAAATAATTTATAAATTAGAGCAAATTTAATAGATGTCGTATATTTATATCTAACGGTTGAAAAACACAATTGAACTTGTTAATATCTGAAAATTTTGACTTGATATTTATTTTTGCATCAATTTTAGAGAGTGGCATAATAATGATGGCGGTGATAAAAAAGCATCGTAACTTTGTTTAGTAGATTTTTATATCTAGAAACAAAACAAATTACTTCATAACACACACAAAAAAAAAAGCAAACTAACATGAGAACAAAAAGAAATCCTCACGAGCGGTAAAAAAAAAAAAAAGGTAAAATATCATTATAGTGAAAAGTCAATCATGAAGCATTAAAATGAATATGTTTATCATAATCACTCCACGTAGGTCTTTCCTCTGAATGTAAATAATTGTATTCTCATAAAAAATAACATGTTAATAAAGAATAATATGGTCGTGACCGCAATAATCAAAGTAATTTCTCTTTAATGTGTTTTATTCTTACCTCTGTATTGTGAAGTGTGTATATTTAATGATAGACCAATTAATCCTTACGCCACATGATGGAGTGCCTGGCCTAACATATTACATTACATATATACCAACATTTTCTCTTTAAGTTTCCTCCATTCCAATAATTGGTCATAGTATCAAGAATCCCAATTGCTCTTTTACTCAAAAAAAAGAATCCCAATTGCTCTCTCAGCATCAGCATCAGCATCAGAAGATGCAAAGTTTAAGCCTAAGGTGTGAACCAGTACATGCGAATGGCCACGAGCCAGCAGGCGATTGGATACAACTGCTGATAAATGAGAGTCCGATCGTCATATTAAGCCGGAAAGGATGCTTCATGTGCCACGTTATGCGACGCCTCCTAGCTTCAATCGGGGCCCACCCATCAGTGATTGAACTCGATGAGGCCGAGGCAGCCGTAGCAGCAGCCGCCTCTCTCCCGGTGTTATTTGTTGGTGGTAAGCTGGTTGGTGGATTAGAGAGGCTTGTGGGCCTCCACCTAAGCGGAGCCCTCGAGCCCCGCCTTGTTCAGGCAGGGGCAATTAGGTCATTTTAGATTTTTTATATTAATTCAGTTGTTTGGAGAAAAAGTTCATGACTTAGGGTGGAAAATTAATTATATAAACTCTCTACTGATTGTGCAACCACCTCGTTCTACCAATATTGAAGGATGGCTTCTCCATCTATCTGCTGTAATTATATATGTTGCTATATATATATATATATATATAGCCAGACAGATATTGCAGCAGTTTAATTTCATCCCACAGAATAAAAGGAGGAAAAACAAAGAAAAAATAACACAGATCGATATGTGTATAGCAAGAGGTTTCCAGCAAGGAAATTGGGTTTTATATATAATGCACGTGGAGCACATTTTCACCAAATTAAGTCATGGAGTTCATTAAGAAAGATGCATGACATGCTGTAATTGAGTAGCTGTATATGACAAGTTTGGACATAGAGAAGAGGTTGATGTAAAAACAAATACTTAATTACATGATAGTCTGTTGCTTGTTTATATATTGTGTGCTTAATTACATTATTTAGCCCTTTTTCTCTCTATAACTTTCCATTTGGATATAAGTAGCTAGAAATATATATCTGTTGGCAAAGTATTCAACAAATTACTTAACGTACTATAATAATAAAAATTGTTTATTATAAAATAGTTGGGTTGCTTGACTCCCAACTTTACTAAAAAAAATGATCAATGTCTAAAAGTGTCGCATCAACTTATAATTATTTCTTATTAATTGAACTTCTAATAGATTTGTTATTGAAAAAATAATATAAATTCCTAATACAATTGAGATTATAATTAATTGCAGGGATGAAAACCAATATGAAATTAATGGAGACATAATTGTTAAAGAATACAAATGAGGTGAAAACAAATATTTTTTTTATAATTTTAGAAATCGAGATGTTATCAGAAAATGCCACACATGTAAAATTGGAGCTTAACTAGTTAAACAATCAAACCAAAATGGCTGATGAAAAAGATCAACTACGACACAATTTTCTCATTGATAACAAATGAAGACAACTTGTCCATGCAATCCATTGACAGGTGCAAACATTAGTTTTTTTTTTCCCTGAAGAAGAACCAAAAGGGTAAATTATCATTATGCTGACAAAACCATCAGAAGGTTCTTTAATTTCTTATAAAAAAGAAGAAGAAGAAATACGGTTGCCACAACCTTTATCTATTAATATTTTCAAATTCAAAATTCAAACGATAAATCCAAAATGTTGATCTTGTTCTTCTTTATGGGATATGCATTCCCATAATTTTTCATATTTTTTTAGTTCGATCATATGAGATTAATACATCTAATTAGACCTACAAAAATTTCCAATCTGAATATTATACTTGTAGATATATTGGACCTCCCTTAGAAATAAAAGACCAAATTGGAAACAAAAAAAAAAAAGGAATGGTATACCAAAAGCATCTTTATAGAAAGAAGAAAGAAAGGAGTTCCAACTATTCAACTAGCAAAGTTTTGAGTGTTTGAAAAGATTGTTTTTTCGGCCCAAATTTTTTACTTGAAACTTGAATTTCTCAAAATCAAACTCCCACAATATAGGCTCTAATTATATAACTGGGCCCATTATGTGGCCTATTTCAAACTTGCGTCGAGTCCCCTTTCTTTTCTTTTTTTTCTTTTTTTTTTCCAAAGAATAGAAAATGTGGGAATTTAATCTAATGGTTTGATAGAATAAAAAAAAAATCCTGGGAGACCAAAACACCGAATTCTATCACTCAACCACGATGATCAGAAGAAGAAGAAACCGTATCTCTACTATAATGAAAGAATCCGAGAGCTGGACGGTAAATGATAAGGAGATTAGAAGTGAATTTGTCAGTCACTTTAAGAGGATTTATACTGCAAACCCGATAACCCAGCAGCATACCCGCATTCCACCTCCTATCCTGGAGGAAATTACCAGAATCCCGGACCATGCGAGTGCAGATATAGACCGACTCCCTACAATGACTGAGATTAAATGGGCTGTGGATGCCCTTGGGCCCACCAAAGCAGTTGGACCCGACGGTGTAACAGCAGGCTTCATACAGCAAAATTGGGCCCAATTCGGGCCAGTGGTGATTAAGGAAGTATAATTGTTTTTCACATCAGGAATAATGAAGGAATCTATAGCCCATTCCACCTTGGTTCTAATTCTGAAAGTCTCAGCTTCGACCGCTGTGGGTCAATACCGCCCCATCAGTGTTTGCAATTTCTTGTACAAAGTCATTTCCAAGATCCTCGCAAAGAAAATGCAACCGTGGATGGATGCCATCATCTCCCAGTCACAGACGACATTCATCTCGGGTAGGGAGATTTCGAAAAATGTTGTCCTGATGAGAGAGCTCCTCCACAGCTTCCGGAAACCGAACTCACATTCCAAACAGTTCCTTCTCAAGGCTGATCTGACAAAAGCTTTCGACATGGTCAAGTGGGAGTATCTGTTCCAACTCTTGCCGGCTTATAGATTCTCACATCGAATGTGTGCATGGATTCAATCATGTGTGAAGTCGGCCAAATACACAATCCAATTTAATGGCCAAGGCAATGGTTTTTTTTAAGCCAACGAGAGGGTTGAGGCAGGGCTGCTCGATGTCACCTTATCTTTTTATCTTGGCTATGAACCCGCTATCGCGATGTGTTTTTATTGGATAGACTTAGGCCGACGGGTCTTGTAACAACAAAAAAAAATGAATATATACCAAATCGTACATAAAAGCATACTTCTACATGATCTTACTGATAAATTCGTTGAATCTGGGGTTTTAATTTCGTTTTATAAGAAGTTTGTGTTTGTTCAGTGGACCACTTTTTAATAGCATGGTTCGGAACTTGTATAACAGAGAACATGGGAGACTCGTTAAAAAAAAGCCTCTGGGTGATTCATTTGATGACCTCAAAACTTCAAAGCAGCCACCTCCTACTATCCTCATTCTTAGTATTTTCCTCTCACCTCTTTTGGTTTTATTTTTCCAAGCAGAGAGGAAGAACAGGAGCCGAGAATGCGGTATCGTCAGATCTCATGTCGTAGAGTTTTAAATTCTATCTCGATCGCAGCACGGTGGTGAGCAAATTTGATCATCGGAGCGCAGGAACAGTCAAAGAAGAGTGTATCCGATTGTAAAGAGATAGAGATTAAGGTAATAGAATAATTAAAAGTACATATAAGTAGAATTAGAATATTAGAGCAGGTTAGAGTTGCAATTTTACATCAAGATTTTAAAAAAAAAAAAAAAAAAAAAAGAAGGTTAGAGTTTTTTTAGGATTTTGTGAGAATAAAAAAATAAATTCAGTAATTATGATAATTTAACTTGTAATATATTTTGCTAATTAATAAAATCGTTATTAAATATTTAAAGCCACAAACTTAAAAAAAAAACACTTGTATCATCAAAAAATCAATTTATATAACAAAAAAGATCAAGGTTAAATTTCTCTCTCTTTTTTTTGAAATCCAGGTAGCGGCCAAGGTTAAATTTCTCTCTCTCTTAATTCAAAAAATAAATGGATCAATGTATATCCTAAATTCTAGGCCCAAAATTCCCAACAAGGCCACTTTTAATGGAACCAGTGAACTGCAAACATCGTTTTGGTTTCTGAAAAGCAATTTTTTTTTTTCTTATTAATTTTGACGGTGTTTGGAGTTATTTTGTAGGGATTTTTGGAGAAATTTGGAATATAGGACAAATAGATCTACGTATTGTCGGAGTTCTATGAACTTCGGTATAATTGATGGAAGGAATTCTTGGTCACAAAGCAATTTAATGTTTTTTGAACTTAGTTCGAAATAATTCGATAACCTAGCAAAATTACAACCAATGGTGATTTAACGCACAATAATGATATAAAATAATAATATTCTACCCTTTTATATTAAGCATAGCCTATTACAGTTAAAAATTAAAAAAAAAAAAAAAAAAAACTTGGTGCATGCATTTTATTTGTGATAATTAATCTATTAAATCTGTCTTGCAAAATTTGTTCTATGACCATCTAAATATTCTCAATATGAGGGGTTCAAATGCTACATGTTGTTTGTGCCTCAAAATGTTACAAACTGATCACCTTTTATAAAATATGAAATTCAAATTTCTTATTCAAACCGTTGATCATATTCATTTTCATGAGAGATGCATGCATGTAAAATTTTATACCAAGGAAAATAGTCAAAAAAAAATGCATTAATAAAATTAAAACTAAACGTGAAAACGATCGAGGTGGTCACTAAGCTTCAAAAAATAAAAGATGAAAGGTTGATACTACCAGCAAATAATGCAGATTGTCCAGAGGCGGATTCAAGGAGGGCAGATGATAATTAATCTCCTATGGTTTAAAAGATTTGTAAATGTTATGTGTAATTTTTGTTATTTTTAACTAAAGTTTATCATGTGATTCTCTTATTAATGAAATGTTTATTAAATTATGACAACAGATATATCTCGTTTTAAATATAATTAAGTTGTTAAATTTATTATTAATTTCTTTATCAAATCTAAACTCCGTTAAAATAAATTTTGTATTCCGTGTATAATATTATTGCAGCAATAAAATACAGATGTGTAAAGACTAAATAAAAGATTATATTAATGAATAATAGGTAATTAATTATGAGACGAAGATTGTGGCCGACAGCATGCATTTACCTCAACCTCAATCAATATATATAATCTACGATAACTCAGCATAGCCACATATATAGTAGGAATTGGATGAGGAATAATTTAGGATACTACACGGAACATTATTTGTAAGAGACATGGCGAGCACTAGCTATTAATTATTGCACTAATTAAGAAACACTTCCAATATATTCATCTGACAGCTGGCAGTTGTGATGTTCACGTCAAGTCCTAATTACATAAATCACGCTCTGCCCCGACCACCTTAATTACAATCTTACATCCGCTAGCTGCTATATATTACCTAATTAAGATACCCTCATTATATATAGGAACCGCATGATAATTTTTATCAGATGGTTCTCGTTAGATCAAAACTTTAATTACTCTCTGATCAAATTAATTCGATCAGTGACTATTTGGGCCACTAGATTTTCATCGAAAGGATCATGAAAATAGATTCAATGACTGTATTAATTTGTATTTCGAGTATAGGGTGGAGTTGGATTTTCTGAAGATGTCAATCATATAAAATTTTCATACTGCAAATGAAAATCAATATTACAATATTCATATCATTTTACTTAACTATATAAAAAAGTGTATACAAATATTAAAAAAAATTGAAAAAATAAATGAAATTAAGTCAATTGACTTTCATTCTCTCTTACAAGTTTGGTCTACGTTTGTGTATATCATGTTTGCCGATGCACAATTAATCTGACTACGGCGCTTATGACAAAAAAAGAAAATAAAAGAAACATAAAAAAAAAAAAAAAAATGAAAGCTTTGCATTGTAAGCGCTTACCTAAATTGTTTAGTTAACATTAAACACCGAGGAAATTGGATTGGGACATAATTTAATTTTAAATAATTGATTTGAGATTGCGACATAATTGATTTAAGAGAGACGATTGTTTGGGCAACAATGAATCGTTTGAGTCGCATGAGAGTAGAGCAGAAAGTTTTATAAAAATTACAAGTTATTTTTAGCAGGTAAAAATTAAAACTCTATCTAGTATAGTCTAGTCTAGCTAATTGAAGATGGAGATGGAGATGGAGATGGAAGAAGAGATGACAATCATAGTTGTAGACTTGTAGGCTTAGCAATTTAGCATATCAAATGCCAACAGGAAGCGCTAAAAATAATAAGATAAATAAAGTGTAAGCTAAGCTGGCTTTTCAAATTTAGACCCCGTCTTGCTTTGCTTTGCTTTGAAGCTTCTCTCTTGGAACAAGAAAAGATCTTTTCCAATTCCTTCCCAATGTAATCCCAAGGGAGAGGCCCCAACTGGCTTCGTGCAAAGCGGTTTTGGATTTGAGAAATATTATTTGTGTGGTCCAAATTAATGAAAACTCTGTTGATCATATTTTTATTTGCATTATGTATTTATTTATTTATATTTTGAAAATTAAGCCCATTGCATTGGTCAATTCTCAATTCTCAATTCTCAATTGTAATTGATTGCAGGCACGTGACAACGCGGGAACCAGGAATGAATATGACCAAATTGTAATTAATCAGCTGTTAGGCGCGCTGTTATTACTCTTGACTCTTCAGTCTTGACTGTTGTTGCACCAAATTTCTGGATGTTTTTTCTCTTCGGATCAAATTTCTCTGATATATATATATAATATATAATATATAATATATAGTGTGTGCCAGCTATATATTGTCTGTCAGTCTGTATCTGTTTCTGGTATTTGATCATTTACTTTCAGTCTTTCACAATTGTTGGTATAGTATTTGTTTTGGGACGATGGTGTCTCAGGCACTACATCATAAATATACACAGGTTCTGTTTATTTGTAAGTTTAGACTATTACAACAAAGGTTATATAGAAAAAAAAAAAAAAAAAAAAAAAACATATATTAATTGTATTCTTAAATAAATTTCTTTGCATGTAATCGATCAACAATCGATTACAAACATCTCATCGATCATTTTCCCCTACTAAGAAGTAAGAAGTATCAATTAATGCATGTATATTTTTTAAGGCTGACGAATTAAGTTACATTTTTTATAATATATTTTTCACAACTAGCTCTATTGTACGTACGTAGGGTGGAATAATCATGTAGAACTTAACAATGCTAGCATATATTAATATATGAATTGATTTCGATCAATAAGTTGTAATATATGCATGCTTAATTTGTTGGATTAATATTGGACGGGGAGTTTTACTTTATTTATGATTCACATTCAGACTTGGAAGTACACTAATTAAGATAAAACAAATTAAAAATGATTTGTTATAAAAAATAATATATTAATTTGTTTAGAATATCTCGATGATCTGATCAGATCGGACAGGTAAGCAAAGATGGGGAAAAGTTTGGCACTCAAAACAAATACAAGTAATAAATTAAAAACAAACATATATATATAGAGAGAGAGAGAGAGAGAGAGAGAGAGAACGGGGAAACCATTAACCAATAACCATGCATGAATGTTGAATGGTGAGAGTGAGAGAAGATATTATGTGCTTTTAGCATGGGCCAGCTTTTTTTAATCTAACGGTTCATATATATAATATAATATGATTTGCCCATGATGGATCGATCGATCGATGCTCACCGACTCTTTTCTTTTTCACACACCAACACCAACACCATGGTTTGATTACACTGCTACCGAACGCGTATCCTCGGCATTAACTCAAAAAAGTATCTTTTGAGTTAATGAATCTCAACAGTTTGATTTTAAACGAAGCCAATCCGGCTCCGACTTATGACATAGGAGGCTTTTTAATATTAGTGCGGATCTAGTTTGCACAAATCTTAAAACAAATCGGATGGTTGAGATTCATTAACTTTGAGTTAATACAGAGGATACGCGTTCACGGCTACCGGTAATTAATGTGAATGTTCAATATCATCCAATCAAAACTTACCATAAATATTTACTCACAAATTAACTTACTTAATTTCCTTACCGTTTTCTTTCAACAAACTAATTTATTCCTATATATTTTGAGGGTTTATATTAAAGTCGTTCATTGCTCAAATTTGTTTCCAATCACATTAATTGTTGGAATACTTACATTATATTTATCTAATGATATCTACCTCGGTTTTCAAACTTTTTAATAATTCAGTTTCTAGTTTTTTTTTTTTTTTTTTTCAAATTTCACCAATTTGGTAATTTCACGACGAATCTGATTTAATTCGGATGTCAAACTTAATTTGTAAGTTAAAAAAAAAAAAAAAAATCTTGGTAGCCTCTACCAAGTTTTCAAAAAAAAAAAAGTTATAAAAAAAAAAATAGCGGATGAATTTCAAGTTGCAATGAATATTCCCAAGAAAATTTAAATTTTTAGGTTTATGGAGATAGATGAAATTAACAACTGAACATAATTCATATTCAATTAGCATCAAATTTGAATGGAAATAATAAAATTTCATCTAACTGTTCAAATAGGATAGTTAGAGAAAAAATAAAAAATTGGTTAATTAGACACGGATGCAGTAAAGATAGCATTCCTTCATGTCTCCCATATCTAATAAAAAAATAAATAGGAAACATTTTCTTGATTGAAAAAAAAAATGCAACTGGTGAGTTAAATGCACACTTGAAAACTTAAGTCATACTCTAATAGCTAGAATGCACATGCAAACAAAAATAATGCCGGTCAACTAACTACCTTTCGGGATCCGACTCTGCTACTTTTCTGAGAGAAAAGCAGCCTACTGCTTTTCCGATCTCAACCATTCAAAATTTTCAATTCGCGTATCTCGATAAAGCAACTTTTCCAAGCACAAATCTCAACAAATTTGAATGGTTGAGATCGGAAAAGCAACCTGCTGCAAAGAAAAGCAGCAGAGTCCGATTCCTACCTTTCGTATCATTTTTTACGTACAATAATGCATAATCCACTATTTTATTTATTTATTTATTTGAAAAGTTCAGTGCTTATATAGTTGTATATGGTATTTTCGAGCTTTTAAAAAGGGAAAATTTAAAGGCACACATGTTAGCTCTAAAAGTTGCTGGTCGCATTCGCACATTATATACAGTTAAGTCAATAATATATATACAGTTATTAAGTTCCATTTTTTCTTTTCCTTTTGCTGCAACAATCCCCGTTTGTCGAGGGCATTTATTGATCTTTGTCGAAAGAGCAATACAGCGTACAGCTACAATTGATGTCACAGAAGATCATAAGGAATTTGAGACTTTCCAATTCCAAATTTCCAATCCATCGTGTAGTACATTCGGCTACAGGCCTTATATATAGTATAGCCACATTGGATCTCCATATGACATGGTCCCCACTCCCCAGTGATCGACTGTATTCATGAAACACCAATTACTTTTCTCGACGAATCAACAAGTGACACGTCAACCTAATAGAATAACATAAATTACTGTTTACTTTTTTCAATGGTTTCGGTCGCTGAACAAAAGGCTTGAACTTTTTACTGCATCTCACCTAGCGATTAATTAATTAATTGATTAATTTTATTAGTAGTTGTAGTTGATGGATTTTCTTAAATTTCCTTAACTTTGAAACGGAGAAACTCTGCCCCAATGTGTATCCTTAACTTTGATTTCAAATTGACATTTATAAATTGCATTTTTAAAACAGATGATATTGCATTTACTTTATTTAAATAATACATTTTTTTCCTTATTATAGTCTATCCTATCAAGCAATATTGCATTTTCTTTTGGAATATTCCCACAATCTTATAAAGATGTTTGGCATATTGATCTTTAATCATGACAAATTATATTACTTTTCAAGTTTTGACAAGTTAAGTATTTTATACATTTTTTAAATTTTATCATTCTTGATATTCGAATTACATGATAGTAATGTCTAATCAATCATCCTACAATTTATCAGGGAATAAAGCTATATGGAATTGCATACTTATTACTTAAATTAAATGGCTTTTACTTTTTCTTAATATCACATATAAATGACCTATGATGATAATACTTTTGAACCTAAATTCATTTCAATATGAAAGGTGAAATATTATAAAAAAATTATTATGATTATTGAAAGTTAAAATTTTATAAATATGAAAAATAAAATGCATGTAACAGATGGAAGAAAGGAGGCGAGGTGGTGAAAATTAAGTAAATGGAATCCACACGAGTCATGAGAGCATCTTATTAAAAACATTTAGAAGGAAAAATATTTTAATTCAATTCTGTAAAAAGGAAAATAATATTTTATAAAACTTCCCTTTCTTCTTACCTAATATCGATTATCGAATCACTGGGGGGAAAATCCTAATCATCTGAAATTCATAAAATATCTGTGTGTTATGTTTGATATCAGTTATCACCACCTCTTTTCTTCCTTTGATGTAGCATAGAAAAGTGTAAACAAAGTTTCCTTCATTCTTTTTTTTTTTATATATATTTATTTTCCCACCAACTTTGAATTGATCTCATCTCATCTCATCTCCTAACCTGCTCTCTCTCTCTCTGTCTCTCTCTCTCAACAATTCGAGGCGCTGAACTTAATAAAAATAAAAAAAAATAAAAAAGAAAAATGATCGAAAAGTGAGAAGAGAAGAGCGTAATCTTGAAATGGCGAGAACGGGAAGCAGGAAGAGGGATCGGGTGAGGTGGAGCAAGCTGTACACCTTCTCTTGCCTCCGGCCGAACGCCGGGCTGGACCCGTCGGACACAGGCAATGCCTCCTTGGGTGGGCCCGGTTTCTCCCGTGTGGTGCATTGCAACCAGCCCCATCTCCACCGCAAAATGCCCCTCAAATACCACTCTAATTACATCTCTACCACCAAATACAACGTCATTACCTTCCTTCCCAAAGCCATTTTTGAACAATTTAGGCGAGTTGCGAATTTGTATTTTCTACTGGCTGCGATTTTGTCGCTTACACCTGTTGCACCTTTCTCAGCTGTGAGTATGATCGCACCTCTTGCCTTTGTGGTTGGCCTCTCCATGGCAAAAGAGGCGCTTGAGGATTGGAGGCGCTTCATACAGGACATGAAGGTCAACGGCCGCAAGGTTGCTCTTCACAAATCAGACGGCCTTTTTGGGTACACGCATTGGCAAAAATTACGGGTTGGAGATTTAGTCAAGGTTGAAAAAGATCACTTCTTCCCAGCCGATTTGCTTCTGTTATCTTCTAGTTATGAAGACGGTATTTGCTATGTAGAGACCATGAATTTAGATGGTGAAACAAATTTAAAGGTTAAGAGGTCGCTAGAGGTGACCTTACCATTAGATGGAGATGAAGCATTCAAGGATTTTAGAGGGATAATTCGCTGTGAGGATCCAAATTCAAGCTTGTACTCTTTTGTGGGTAATTTTGAATATGAGCAGCAAGTCTACGCACTCGACCCTAACCAAATTCTTTTGCGGGACTCCAAATTGAGAAATACCCAGTACATTTACGGCGTGGTGATTTTTACGGGGCATGATACTAAGGTGATGCAAAATTCAACAGACTCACCATCAAAAAGGAGTCGTATAGAGAAAAAGATGGATAAGGTTATTTATGTCTTGTTCAGTGTCCTTGTGTTGATATCTCTGATTAGCTCAATTGGTTTTGCTGTAAACACAAAGTATTATATGCCACACTGGTGGTTTTTGGAACCTGAACCAGAAAACCCAGAAAACATTAACGATTTGTACAACCCAAAAAAGCCGGCTCTCTCAGGACTGTTCCATTTGATCACGGCCTTGATTCTTTATGGATACCTCATACCAATCTCACTATATGTCTCTACTGAGCTGGTGAAGGTTCTACAAGCCATGTTCATAAACCAAGATCTGCACATGTATGATGAGGAAACTGGTATCCCAGCACAGGCCCGTACGTCAAATTTGAATGAGGAGCTTGGGCAGGTACACACCATCTTGTCAGACAAAACTGGTACACTAACGTGTAACCAGATGGACTTCTTGAAGTGCTCAATTGCAGGTGTCTCTTATGGAGTGGGTTCAACTGAGGTTGAAATTGCGGCTGCAAAGCATATGTCATCAGAGAGTGACTATGGTAAGCTTTAAGAGAAGCATGTTTTATTATTTTGTGCACTTGCCAAGTTAAATTCCCAATAGGGTTCTCACTTCTCGGTCATATAAATGTTGTGATCTTATGCACAGAACCTTCAACATTTTGTGTTCTTTGTAACTGAAAATCCCTGATGATTTTACACTTAAGACCAAATATGCCTTTTCTGTACTTGAAGTTACAGATACAACAGTGATAACTGTCGTTCAATAGATAGTACATTGAATCTAAAGCTGGACAATTTTACGTTTTTTTCTGATGAATGCTCCTACACTTCTACTTTGTAGCAACCTTGGTCATCTTGAACTTGGCCTAAAATTCTTTCAACCAATTGTTTTCTTTGTTTCACATAACCCAACATTGCATGTTAAGTTGCAAGCCTGATGAATGTGGGTTTAGCTTGTGGGTACAGTAAAATATGGGTATTTTTTGCAGAAAGCTAGTTATATATATATACTATAATACAATATATAACAGATACACTTACTCTATGTACAATAGCACAAACACACGTACAAAGACACCCAATGGATACATGGACTAAAAAGATGTGCTTTGGCAGGTACATCTGAAATTGAGATTGAACCGATCACTCCCACGACCTCAGTCTTTGAGAGGGTTAGAAAGCCTACGATAAAGGGGTTTAACTTTGAGGATGATAGATTAATGAATGGGAGCTGGACACATGAGCCAAACTCGGGTAAGATCTTGATGTTCTTTAGGATCCTTGCTTTGTGCCACACGGCTATACCCGAGTTGAATGAGGAGACAGGGGTATTCACCTATGAAGCTGAGTCACCTGATGAGGGTGCATTCTTAGTGGCTGCCAGAGAGTTCGGGTTTGAGTTTTGCAAGAGGACACAGTCGAGTGTGTTTGTCAGAGAGAGATACTCTCCAGCTGATGATCCCGTGGAAAGGTACGTCAACCGCCTCTATAGAGAAAAATGTTTTGAGTGTTACCAGACCTATATTTTTTTTGGTTTGCTCTCTTTAAATTCCCATTTCTGAAATCTTTTGTTATACTTTTGCTCGCTTCTTAGATTTAGCTATTTCTGTTAATAAAGGCTGGTGTGTGATTCCTTTGGTATGGATTGATGCCAACTACGGTACAGATGTCCTTTAGAAATGAAGATCAGAAATCAGAGATATATTGGGGGATATAAACACGGTATAGCTTTGCATAATTTAATTATTTCTGTATTTTAATTCAGGGAGTTCAAAGTTCTGAATTTGTTAGAATTCAATAGCAAAAGAAAGAGAATGTCAGTGATTGTGCGAGATGAATCTGGCCAAATTCTTCTCCTATGCAAAGGAGCTGACAGGTACTAATATCTTGTACTGCTGATTCCTAAATTTTACAAAATATATACATTGCATAACACAGCTTTTCTGTGTGAAAAATGAACAGTATCATATTTGAGAGGCTCTCCAAAACTGGAAGAACATTTGAGGCAGACACTACAAGGCATCTGAGCGAGTACGGGGAGGCAGGTCTACGTACTTTGGCACTATCCTATAGAGTATTGGTGGAATCTGAATATTTAGCTTGGAATGCTGAGTTTGTTAAAGCTAAAACTTCAATAGGGGCCGATAGAGATGTGCAGCTCGAGCGTGTCGCTGAGTTGATGGAGAAGGAATTAATTCTCGTGGGGGCAACAGCGGTGGAGGATAAATTGCAAAGAGGAGTAAGTAGTGGCTTCAATGGTCTTTAAAATATACTTTTAGTAAAATTTCAATGTTGGCCAAATCCAATATTCAATTGGAGGTATAGAGCCTCAATGGTACAATGTTTTTATATGATTTTTCTCTTTATTTAATTTTTTTAGAAAAACATAGACTCAAGTTATCGTTTGATGCCAGAATGCAACCAGACATTGGGATTGATGTCCTGTAGTACCAGCTGTTTACTCAGTGTGCATTATAAAACCAGTTATCAGATATTCCCTTTAAGAAAAACCTTTTTGTTGTCTTTTTAGGTGCCACAGTGCATAGATAAGTTGGCTCAAGCTGGTCTCAAGATCTGGGTTCTGACGGGTGATAAGATGGAAACCGCGATTAACATCGGGTACTTTAAATTTTAAATATAAAGATTGATTAGCAAAATTGTACAACCTGGTAGTCTGGGGTCATAATATTGAGTATGTACTCTCAACCACACTTCCATCTTGCAAGTTGCCCCTAGTATCTTTTATCAGTGAAAGAGACGATTCTTGTTACTCTCATTTTGCTAATGAACTGAATTATGGGAGTATCGTAAGACATTTTCTACTAAATTTTGGTCTTGTGAGATTTAAATAACAATATTCTTTTAACTGTTTGGTGGCATTTTGTCTGTTCCAGATATGCTTGCAGCTTGCTTAGGCAAGGCATGAAACAAATCTGTCTATATGCAGCACCCAGCGATCCTACACAACCAAATGCTAAACAGGTGCAAATTTGTGTACTTCTCTATTTTATGAAGTTATTGCAAGAAGAGGTGGAATCCAGATGTTCCATTTTTCGGTGAATTCCTTGTTAGGTTTCCAATAAGGGGCTTCTGTTTCTCTTTGCATCAATTGCCTTACAAATGAGCAAAGGAAAAATTCATTTTGACTATGTTGTGCAACCATGGATTACCACTCTAGCACCAGAGTGTTTATTTCTGTATCGTTCACCAGTTCTATTCATTATTATCTAAATGGACCAAACAAACCCTGGCTCCTCTCCATTACAGAAAAATATTAGAAACAAAACAAAAGATAAATTATTAAATTTATGGGTAAATTTAGCATAATCCAACTTTTATGGTTTATCCAATTCTTATGCTACATATGTATTATTCAAATTAAAAAATTAAAGTTTTGGATATGTTCTCAATTATTTAGATAGGGTGTATATCGAGTGTGGTTCAATTTAAAAGATTTTAATCCTTCCATCAAACAATTTAAAATTTTGAACAATAGAGTTTTAATGGCTTTTTGATGAATGGCCTATTGAAATTTTAAATTGACTCTAATCTGATACACGCTCTATCTAATTAGTTGGTATAAATCTATAATTTGAATTTGAATTTGAATAATATTTGCATATATTTGTACCATAAGAGTTGGATGCACCATAAAGTTTGGATTTTTAAATTTTGTATAATTTAGTACCATGGATCAGGTGCCCAATTAGACACCAACTAACCAAATTTCCAATAACCAAAGAAAATGCAAAACATAAGAAATATAAGGGCAAATCAGGCAGAAAGGTAGACAAGGTTCAGAACTGGTTCCCTGTTACTTGTATTTTATTGAGTAAAATATATTTCCCGCTATGGTACTGTACTATTTAAATATCTTCCATTGCCCCAAAAAAAAAAATCAACCGCACTTCCATAACAGGCCTTCGCCTGAGAGTATGTAGGTAGGCTGAGTAGACTTACAAAGAAACAAACAAGGAAACTTTAAGAGGTGTTAGGTTTTGTTTTTGTCTGAGCAGGCAGTGAAGGAGAACCTCTCCCTCCAGATTTCCAATGCCATCCAGATGGTCAAGCTTGAGCGGGACCCGCATGCCGCCTTTGCTTTAATTATAGACGGGAAGGCTTTGACACATACCCTCCAGGATGACTTGAAGGCTCGATTTCTTGAACTCGCTGTCAACTGTGCCTCTGTCATCTGCTGCCGTGTGTCCCCCAAACAGAAGGCTCTGGTATCATTCAATCAATAAAAAACCTTTCTCATTATTAAGACTTTAACCTAGTTAATTTTAGTATTAACTAAAATACAGTTTTTGCTCTTTTGCTGGTTTGGTTTATTATACAGCGGGGGAGCAAAAGCTTGATTAAGAAAGATGTTTTACTATCTTTTTGGTAGCTGCATGTTAACTTTTGAGCTTATGCTACTTTTTACTTCATTTTATTCAATTTATTGTTTCTTTTTTTTTGCTCAGGTGACAAGGCTTGTGAAGGAAGGTACAGGTAAGACAACACTAGCGGTAGGAGATGGTGCAAATGATGTGGGAATGATTCAAGAGGCTGATATTGGTGTGGGTATAAGTGGTGTGGAAGGAATGCAGGTAAAGATAAACCTCTACCTCTGTCTCTGGAAATGGGGATCTTGGTTGTCACATTTGCTGGTTGAGAGAAATTAGAAAATCAATACAATTCAAACAAAAGTTGCAATAACCAGTTCCGTACATTGACATCACTATTGAGTCAAACGTGTCTCAACTTCAATTGTGAGTTCAAAGATGCAAATTCTGCGCAAATTAGTATTGAATTCTCCTAATTTTTATAGTCCAGTCATGTTGCCCCAGTGGAGATTCCAACATACCTAAAATGTGCAGGTTTGAAGCAAACTACAAACTATTCTTGTCACCTGAAACTATCATTACTTTGTACATAATCCTTTGTTCATTATCAACCTGTCTGTCTATCTTCAAATTTATTTATTTTTTGATACAGGCTGTCATGGCCAGTGACTTTGCTATTTCCCAATTTCGTTTTCTAGAGCGGCTTCTTGTTGTACATGGCCACTGGTGCTACAAAAGAGTTGCTCAAATGGTATAGATTTAGTAAATATACTGTTGTCATTTGTGGGGTGCATACTACTCAGAATTGAGCTCCTTTAATTCTAGTACTTAAATGCTTTTTCGAATGACGAACAGATATGCTACTTCTTCTACAAGAACATAGCCTTTGGCCTCACAATATTCTACTTCGAGGCTTTTACGGGATTCTCTGGCCAATCTGTCTATGATGACTGGTACATGCTTCTCTTCAATGTGATATTGACATCTTTGCCAGTAATATCTCTTGGTGCTTTTGAGCAAGATGTCTCATCAGAAGTTTGTTTACAGGTAATGCCTTGATGCATGTCTTCTATAATGGTCTTCCTTACCATCTCTTACCAGTGGATGCCAATAAATGATAAAAGGAATAGAAAAACCTTGATAGTTAACTGGATCCCAACTATCTCAATAAGAATCAGTGCAGAATTACCATATGTTTGTTTTGCTTACCATGAATTAGCACAATTGTTCTAACATTACATTTACAACTATAATTTTATAAATAAAGCTGCAGAAATGTCCTAGAATAAAGGTATAATCATTTTAGCTAACAAATATTATTTTAAAGTACTCAAAATTGAATTTTTATGTTCTTAATCCTTTCAAAACTTGTCAACAAAAACATAATTATTTGTCTTTGGTACACAGTTTCCTGCCCTGTACCAGCAGGGTACAAAGAACCTGTTCTTTGACTGGCACCGCATCCTCGGATGGATGGGCAATGGCCTCTACTCCTCCCTGGTGCTATACTTCCTCTCCGTTTCAATCTTCTCCAGTGAGTCTGCCTTCCGTTCTGACGGTCAAACTGCTGACATGGCAGCTGTAGGTACTGCCATGTTCACGTGCATTATTTGGGCTGTAAATATCCAAATTGCACTCACCATGTCCCATTTCACTTGGATTCAACATCTCTTTGTCTGGGGCAGTATTGCATCCTGGTACCTGTTTCTCCTTGCATATGGCGCAGCCTCTCCATTGATATCTGGCAATGCATTTCAAATACTGGTAGAAGCGTTAGGTCCCACAGCCGTATACTGGTTATCTACTCTTTTCATCGCAGTAGTTTGCAATTTGCCGTATTTGGCACACATCTCGTATCAGCGTGCATGCAACCCATTGGATCACCATGTGATACAGGAAATCAAGTATTATAAAAAGGACTTGGAGGATCATGACATGTGGAAGAGAGAGAGGTCAAAGGCGCGGCAAGAAACAAAAATAGGATTTACGGCCAGGGTTGAAGCGAAAATTAGGCATTTGAAGAGTCGATTGCATAAAAAAATTCCATCTCTTTCTATTCAAACAGTTTGATAATGGGTTGCACACTTTTAGATCTTTTCCAGTTTTGATCTGTCAGTTCAGTTTGTATAGTTTTTGTTTAGATTTTTTCCTTCAATTTTTATTTTTTAGTTCTTGATATCATTGCTTCTTTTTTTTTAACTAATATAATCATTTTCAATGGGATTCTAATTATAGAAAATGAAGGTCACGGTCATTGTATATTGTAGCTCTGTTCATATGTGGTTGTAATATTGATTGTCTATATTGTGGTTTGGATGAAAGAAAAAAAATAGATTTTGATTGATTTCTGCTCTTAATTTTACAAAGCTGCACTAAAACCATTGTAATTTTCATAAATTACATTCTTATTTTGCTATTCTCTAAATTGGAAACTCCAACGGCTAATGCAAGTACTGTTAATTGCTTCGTTAATCAATCTTGATATTTTGATCATTTGATGCTTGATGGAGGGCTGTGATGTTGGTGATATTGTGTTCCTCATTCTTACAGTTTTGCCTCTTTACAAGTTCTTTTACTACCCTCTTTATGGCTTTATTGATTTGAGTTCTAAGTATAATTTAATTTATGGCCTAATTAAAGGATACGGTAAGCGGCGGGCAGAATCTATTAATTACCCTTTTGAAGCCCTTTTAATAATTGGTTTTGTATCGTGTTGACTTTCTATTTGGATTTTACTGTTATATACATGATTATCCTTTCAAGTTAGGGGTGAAAACGGGGCAGATTGTAGTAAAATCATATTCATATTTTTTTTCAATTTTTTCTATTCGAATACATATTGAATACGGATTTGATCGGATCAAATATTTATTAAAAAAAATATTAAATTCATAATATTTATCTAATTATAATGATAAATAACATACTTTGTTCATAATATGTATTAAACTATATGATATATATACACTATTCAGATACAGATAATTGATACGTAAAATCATATTTGTATTCATTTTATGAATATTCAACATTTAATTTTTCAAATACGGATTAAAGATTATTCACACCTTTTTCACCCTATTTGAAATTCTCTATTTGGCACTACCAAATTATACGCTAGATGGTTGGACATGATATTAAAATTTGGTAGGCGATAAGTTCAAGTATAGAATAATTTTGTTTGTTTTTGTCAATTTGATGTCATGCCGATATGACTTATGGGCGGTACGGGTACCTGCTCGCTCAGCAACCACAACCATTGGCATTGTGTTCAAGCTAAAACGATATTAGAATTCGGTTAAAAGGTTAAATTTTGTCATTTTTTTATCCCGTGAGAACCATCTTTCTTCCTCTGCTGTTAGTGTATTGCAGTCAATGAAACATCTTTTTTTTATTATTATTCTCATTATTAATCATGCTTCAATTTGCACTAGAGTATTTAGGTGAAGCTCCAATTAATACTTTTAGCATTATGTGATTTATTAACTATTATTGTTTCAAGGCGGGCAAAGAAATAAATAAGGATTGAATCACTCAAGTGTGAACAGGAGTAATAGTACCGACAGACTAATTAATTAATTAACCTTCGTAAATAGCGCCAACGGCCAACTAATCTCATACTAAATTAAACAAAACAGGGAGTACCAACTACCAATTATACATTACCTTACCTTATATATAGTCTCTGTCTTCTATTTTTTATTTTTAAACATGAGTGATCCATACGTACCACCTGTTTCTTATTATTACTTTTAATTGGTATATGTTTCTACACTCCTAATTTCTCGTATACAAGACCACCACCTAACTAGGGGTGCGAACGGATTGGATATTATCCATCTGGATCCTTATCTGAAATTAGATGGACATCCGATATCTGAATATTCGTACGAATACGGTTATGAATAAAGATTCGATTTTAAAGTTTAATTATTCATATTCTAATAGTAGATATATATCATATAGTTTAGGGATCTACTTACAACATTTAAGATCTTACAACATGTTACAACATTCTATTTTGTGATTTTCAAAGTTCAAACTGTCGATCCAAACCGTTCAACATGATCTCTATATTAAAATATGCTTTGAGACCAAATTTTATAATTTTTTTGAATTTTTTCCAATTTAATAAGTATTTTACAAAATTACTGTTTTTCAGTGATCCATAATTATCTAAAAATAACAGTTTTGTTCAATACTTGATAAATAGTAAAAAAAATTAAAAAAAATTGTAAAATTTGGTCTCAAAGCACATTTTAATCTAGAGATCATGTGGAACGGTTTGGATTTTGAAAATTGCAAAACCGGATGTTATAACATGTTGTAACTTTTAAATGTTGTAAGTGGATCTCTCCTCTAATATATATTATGAAATAAATTATGTAATTCACCGTTATAAAATATATATATATATATTCGATCTGTATCCGTTTAATATCATATTAGTATCCGTATCTGTTTCCATAAAAACAGATACGGATATGGCTTTATCAGTGTCCGATTCCCGTTCGCACCCGAATTCGTATCCGGTGTAGTACCGCAAAAGGGAATCTTTTAGAATGATTCCTTTTTTAGTAGATCCGGACCGTTCATTTAACCTAGCACGAATCTCAAAGTCCAATAATATTGCCCCCTACAGTCACCCGAATCTCAAACCGGCTGAGATTTAATCTCAAACCGTAAAGTGATGCGCATCCTATGTAGTAATAGAGAGGATACGGATCCGTTTGCACCCTACCACCAACCAAAAGCAAATGAATGTATGTAATAAAACACCTCACTGACCGTTGTACTGAGTCTTGATTGCGCCATCTAGCTACTAGCTTACACAAGTTTTAAGTACAAACCAACAAACATGTACGTACCTAAATAGGCTACTGCATGATATCACTCAACCGTTTTATCACAGAAACAGCCCACCACTTTTAGAAAATTCATCAATAAAACAATTTGGTGTATGCTAGTTTTATTATTATATATGCAGAGAAATGAGGTCAGGCTATCAACAGGATTTGCTGGGGCACCTGAAAATTAAGTTTGTAATTTGTCATTTCCAAGATTGTTCGTTCCTTGTACATGGATAGGCTATAGATTATGCATGATTAGCTTGGTCAAAAATAATGGAAAGCTACTTATAACAGGCGTAGTTAGAGATATTTCTTTAAGCGAGACATTTACGTAATTTGTTCTTGGCCAGACTAAGACTAAGACTAAGACTAAGACAGACTTGCAATGATGTAAAAAAGGTAAAACTCATATCAATTGTGATGTCAGAGGTGTCTCAAGTCTGTCTACTTGCGTTGCGTTGCGTTGCGTCCACCTGAATGTATTAATTTCCTTCAATTATTTTTAAACAGATATATTTATTCTACTTTTAATTATAAGCATCGGCTGGTGTTACCGCGTTTCAAGCTGACTACTAATTATTTGTTCGCATTAGGCGCTCCAATTTATAATTGTACTTATAAATACACAATTAAATAATTAATCCTGATCGAAGGCTCTTTCTTGTACTACTTTAACTAACAGCAAAAGCGCTTAATTAAATATTGATCGAGATGCTCACAGTCACAGGCAACAGCACAGTTGGAATCTGCAGCGACAATTAAGATCGATCATCGATGGTCGATGGTCGATGGTCGATGGTCGATGGTAATCTATTTTGTAAAGTTCATCATGTGCGAAGGCGAAGGCGAAGGAAGGGTACAATTACAAGTACAATGTTAGATCTGGAGCCGAGATTAAATGCTAACAGGTGTTCCCAAGTCCCAACAAAATATTTGCAAATCAATTACGATCGATCACTCATCCCACATTATTCCCACCGACTAGCTCAATATTAATATTCCATGTCATGTCTAGCGTGACTGCAAATATACAGAGGATTCATTTTCCTGCTTTCATTAGGAGCCTAAACTAAACTAAACAAATAAAGTACTAATTACCTGACCAAAAATTCTAATCAAGCAAGTTGAGAAGAAAAAATAAACCATAGAACAGAACAAAATAAGCTCACTAATCACGTACTATCTAATTTCGACCCCACAATTTCTCCGATTTTACAGCGATCTCGATCTTACATGCATTATCAATCCTTGGTCGAAATTCAAAACTAATTAATTAGCTAGCAGCTCCACGAGTGAGCATCTCCTTGTATCGGATGATTGAATTGAGGCGTTGCAGCTTGAGCTGGTTCCTAAATTTGTTAATGAAATCATCTGCCTTTGCATCGACTTCTCCATCATCCTCATCTAATGTCTGCTGCTTTGAGATCTCCGCCGCCTCAAAATGTGAGAACGCCGACTTGTGGCTTGCTGATTTCTTCATCCGCACCGGCAGTTTTGGTACTGGTGACCGTGCATCAGAATGGCTTCTCTCCATGTGGTGCTCATTGTGGTGCTCTTCCTCTTCCTCTTCCTCTTCCACTGAATAAATGATAAAAAGAAAATTAATTATTAGACTATAGTTGCAAATAAAAAATGCAGCTATACATCCTCCTGTTTAATTGATAGTTGTTTTGTTTTGTGCCAATCAGAAAAAAAAGTTGTTTTGTCTATAACAATTCGTATACTTAGAGAAGGAAATTTGTCACGGCGTGACTAGTCACGTCACGTGTGTCGATTACGTGACGTGACTCGCGTGACGCGTGACGTGATCATTCGCGTGACGTGACCACATTCCAGTGAAAATATACGTCACGTCACGTCACGCGAACCAGTCACGTCACGTCACGCCACGTGATCACGTCACGTCACGCCACGGTATGAAACATAGAATATCCAACTTTTTTTATATGTATAGAGTATTCAGATTTTTATTTTAGTATAAGTTCAGTGATATTGGTATTCATGTAGTATTTTTTTTAATTTAGTATAGTATATGTTTGTAATTTGAATTTTCAAAGTAATATTAGATGCAATATTTCCTAAAAAAATAATATTTACAACATTATTTACTTATTTTAGAATTTTTTATATCTTTTTTCTAAATTTTCAACAATTTAAATTAAAATATAAAAAAAATTGACATGACTAATTTACGTCACGACACGTCACGTCACGTGTGATCACGTCACGTATGGTCACGGCGTGACTACGCGTGACGTGACCATTCGCGTGACGTGACCATCCTCCACTATTTTGGTCACGTCACGTCACGTGGAAAAAAAAGATAATCACGTCACGTCACGTCACGTGACCAAATCACGGCGTGTTTGTCACGTCACGTCACGGCGTGTCACGTATTTCCTTCTCTACATACACTATTTACTCTTGACAGTGACTAATTACTGCTTTTAGGATGCTTTGGTGTTTCCTTTTGTCTTTTTCTCCAATTTTCTGAGGCTGTTATTATCAGGGCATCTTTGAAAAAAATAAGGAAAATGATATTTCTATCAAAAGACAACAAAAGAAATTAACCTTCCCAATCACTTTTTTAGTTGTTAATTATTGGAAATTTGGAAGGGTTGTTACTGCTATCCATTATACAAGTCCATGTTCTCTCTGCAAACTTTTGTACAGTACAAGCTCATATCATAATCATATCAAGTAAAAGCTAGCTACTGTTTTACTTACCACAGGCACAGTACAAATGTGAAATGTCCGGACTCCAGAGATAAGATAGAGTAATTAAACCACACTGAACTGAGTAAGAAATTAGAGATACAATCCATAAAATGAAAAGCAAGGTATACCTTGTGAAGCAGAAGCAGAGTCCGGTAAAGGTAACACATCCGTTGGTGGTTCTAGTCCAGGTCCAGTCTCAGCTTGATAATCGCCAGAGACAAATCGCGATAGATTAAACGATCTCAGACGGTCAAAAACCAGAGATGGTGCCCTCGTCAGAACACTTCCACCGACACCGCCAGCTACCGGAGCATTTTCCGACTGGATGTGTCCGGTTTCCGAGGGGATCTCATCATGATGAGCGTACCGAGAGAAGCTGAATGAGCGGATTTGGTCTATAACGAGGGAAGGGGATCGCGTCAACGCTCCGGTACGGCCGTAGCTATCTCCGGCAGAGGATGGTGCGGTGGCGGAGGAGGAGGAGGAGGAGGAGCGGCCCTTGGAGGTGACGGCGATGGTCCCAATGACGAGGTTGAGGAGGACGAAGAAGACAGCGGGGGTGAACCAGCTGAGAAGAGAGGTCCAGACAGAAGGAATGGCTTGCTCTAGCATTTTCTTTCTTTTGTTTGGGACTTTGGGCTGTGTACTGTACTGTACTTGCCTACTTGGGTTGATTTCTTTTCTTGGATTGGATTGGAGAGGTTTTTCTTTTCTTTTCTTTTCTTTTCTTTTCTTAAGGTAAGAGTAAGAGACAGAGAAGAATAGAGAGAGGGAGACGAAGAAGGGAATAATAAAGAGTTTGGAGGTGGGACTGACTTTGGGAGTGTGAGTGCGACCTCTGACTCTCTCTAGAGGGAAATCACATCTGCTGCGATTCTAAAAAGTTCAACAGTAACTCTAAAATTCCTGCTTTTCCAGATCTGACCGTTCAATAATTTCGTGCACGTATCTCAAAGCAGATGATTTTTTCTTACACGAATCTCGAAACAATTCAACAGTTGGATTTGGAAAAACAGGAATCGCAGATCACTGTTCATGAGCGAAGAATCGCAGCAGATGCGGACTCCTCTAGAGGTTCCCTTTCTATTTATTTTTCCCAGGTGCAAAACCGAGTTCCTCAGTAGACTTTCATTTTTTTTTTTTTTTTTAAATAAAACCAAAACTAAATATTTTAAAGAAACAAGTACGTTAGAATTTTATTTTTTATGAACAACAAACTCCACTAATTCAGTATACAGACAGAAAATATGATGAAGCAAATGCAAATGCGTTTTTGTCAAGATCAATGAAACTGTTTTTTTATAAAAATCAAATCTAAGTAATTTATTTTATTAAAATATTTAAATTTGATGTTATTTAAAAATAAATCGTAGACTTCACTGCCCATGTGGTCATACTTTTTGTTTATTACTGTCTTCTAAATCTGTTTTTTCATAGATGATTGATAAATCGAAAGTGTTATCTAATTTTATGATGTACACCGTCCACCTATTATTATATATCCAACTGCAGGAAAGAGAAAAAAAAAAAAAAGTTGGTGACACATATTGACTATTATGACATAGATTGATGTTATTTCAGTCGAGTAATATTAATTTCAAAATTTATCAAATAAATTTATAATATTCAATTCACATTTTACATGTAAAATTTATAAATTTTCGAATTCGTTTCGTATGAAATTAAGTGGTAAAAAATATCTCCTTGAGTTAATTTTAATGCAATTATTTGCATCATACTTTACAGCTTAACTTCATTCGAAATGGATTTAGAATTTCATATATTTTGCATGTAGATATGTAACTCGTAAGGTGGATCGGTTTGAATTATTTATATCTGTTGTTGGAAACATATTTGATGAATTTTGGAGTCTGTATCACTATAGTTAAAATAACAGTGATGTCAACTCATTTATGTATTTAATTTCATTTATTATTGGTTTGAAGATTCATTACTATCAAAGTGAGTGATTCGAACTTTTTTTATCAACACTTAATCTATGATTAAATAATAATAATCGAAGTATATCAAATTTATCATAGTTAATACATATGCTATATGCTATAGTGACACATTACAAATGAAAACCATTGATGTCACAAATAATGCATATATTTAAAGCGGTATTTTATTTAAAATTCATATAATACACGATTGATATATAAAAATTAATGATTGGTTGCAGTTAGTTACGTTGTTTTGTTTATTTGATTTCCCATCGGTAATCTTGTTTTAAAATGAACTCCAAATATATATATATATATATATATATATTTGATGGCATAAAATAGAATCAACGATTAAAAATTTGTAATTAAAATGAATGATTGGATTCCGCACAGCAGTTGTGTCTTTGATTCTCCTTCCTTCCAATTTGCTTATTTTTAGTTCTCCTTAAAAATTTCAATTAGTGAGATAAATAAGAAGTTAACTCGGATAACCAAATCATCAATCTCCTCTCTTTGTGAAGCACAGGATAAGGATTCAGGATAGCCGATCGAGCGATCGACTGACGACTGACGAGTGACGAGTGACGAGACGAGGGGGTCAAGTCAAGTGACAGTCAGCAATAGCATCCTCCGAGCCTCAGGTAACATACTCTATACTTGAGTTTACATTTTCTCCGCTGTCGACTGTATTCGGGCATTCGGCTATGGAATGCAATTGTAAACCCTTCTATGTTCGTGCTAAAGTAGATCGGACGGTCCGGATATAAAATCAAAAATTGAAGTTACCTGAGGTGATAGATCGATATTGGGCAAGTGCCAAGTGAGGAGCACTCTGCACATGGGATGGGAGGGAGATTGAGAAAAACGACAGATGGAGACGGTGTGAAATGAAATGATTGACAGTGGGTTGCATTAAAGGCCCCGCCCCGCGTTGTCCGGTTTTAACAATAGAAGGAAACAAATTTTGCTTATTCACCCTTATGACTTGTTTTATTAAATTCCCCAAGTCGGCATTACCTTTTTTTATTAGAGAAAACTAGCGCTTTGAAATATCAAATATCCATTATCCATCCATGCGTCGTAATGCGTTACTGTCTCACTCTGACTCTGACCTGAGGAAAACAAGTCGGCCTTTCTATTATCAAATGGTGTAAACGGAGTCGGATTATCCGCTCCGAATCCGGATAAACGGATACGGATATGGATCCGGATATTAATTAAATATGGTGAACAGTACCCGTATCCGGATACGGATATTACTCGGATATAGATCCGGATATTAATTGAATATGGTGAACGGTACCCGGATACGGATATATTTCCTAACTGGTAAATGGAGCGGATATCCGAATTATCCGAATCCGCTATAAACTGAGTCCGGTCTCCAAATTTTTCCTTTTACTTTTCCAGAGCGGAGCAATTTCATCACGTAACTTGTTTCGAGGAGTGGGTAGCAATAGCATATTATATGATTCACTTAATAATTCTATTTTTATTGTGGGACTGAGCAGAGCTCCGGACCGGATACGGAATGAGTTCTGGTCTTCCGAAAAAAGATTTTTTTTTCAGCATGAAACAGGATTCGAACCTGCGCAGGCACTTCTAGTCTTCTTTCCTTTGACCAATGGCATAACGCACGGGCACGGCACAACCCAATTGAGCTGTTTTCTTTTGTTTTTTTCATTACCATAATTAAAAAGAATATATTTTGATTATAAATCTCTCCATCAACTTACAATTATTCATTTATTTTCATATTTAAATTTTATTAATTATTATTATATCTTAAAGTTCATATAACTCAATTATCCGACAATTATTCGTTCCGAATCCATATTTGTACCCGCTCTGTATCCGTATCTGTTTAAGGTGGATTTGGTTTCACATTTTGACATCCATTTGCTATCCGTATCCGCCCATTGAAATGTGGATGTGGATATAATATCAGCATTATCCACTCCGAATCCGCTCCGTTTACACCCCTAATTATCATCCCTGTTTTATAGTTGGCAAGATAAAATTTACTTGCGAGTAACCACTTACCAAAGTTTCTTTAATGCATGAAATGTGACAATAGCCTTTTATAAAAAAAAAAAAAAAAAACTTACCCACAAAGGTTAAGTGTTTTTGGACAAATTCAAAATAAAAGTTGTTTTAAAAAACCAAAATAATTTATTATTGGATGCCAAACCATTACCAAATACTATATGTCAGCTGTTTGCCGATCTCATGATATGTGCAAATTATGATGTAAAATAAAGTGTTAAAATTAATTTAAAATAATAAGGTAGCGTGGTGGTACAATAAGAAAATAAATAAAATAATGTGGTAGGGGTAGCGCCGTAGCGGAAGGATAAGAAGTAATAGTAAAATTATTTGACTAAATGGTACATCAAAAAAAAAAAAAAAAAGACCAACAGCAACAGCAACAGGCTCTCATGTCACACTCACAATATTTCTTGTTTCCACTTTTCCACCACTAAATATTCTTTTTATTTGGTCCGACTTCCTAATTCCTATTACGGCCAAGGAAAGGAAAAGGGGTAAATTTTTCTGACAAGACTCAGAATCGGATAGATCCCTCCAGCTGTCAATGAAAGCTGTACAAAGCTGACCTTAATTTTGTGATATGACAAACAAATTAAGGGCTCAACTCAACTCAACTCAAGTACCTAAACTTGTGTGTAGGGAAGAGCCGTAGAGGGCTCACATTTCTGAATTCTGAATCTGGACAGAAGCGAATCGAAGCGAAGCGACCGATAGATAGATCATAGATAGAAATACTATGTAATCAATGTTTATGTTGCTCAGTTGCTGTACTTGCTAAGACAAAATAAGCCTACGTGTAGATTTTGTGACCAAATAATTTCCATTTGTACTCGAAAGCAAGCGCCAAAGTGTCGCCAGAGACATCCACATACTTCCTGCAATGTGCAATCTAATCTAACAAAACCAAATTCACCGGAAACTGCCTCAAACTTTGTCAACGTGCCAACAGGGCAATAGATATTTTGCTTGTCAAAAAAAATTAAAATGGAAAATACAGATCTTTTTAGATATTGAGGCCACGCTATTTGAGAAAATATACTTTATTCTAAATGAAAATTAAACATTTTGTGATGATAAACAAACAAAAAATGAATTGAAAATTATGTTCTGGAACTAAAGAAAACCAACCAACTTCATACATAAATAAGAATAAGCTGCTAATTTTAACCAAAGTTTTGAGCTTGAGTACAGACAAGAAGTTGACCTATTTATAATTTATTATCATCCATCAACCATCATCCGTGCTTAATTTTCTATTAACTACAAGTTAACAGGCAATGAACAAAATAAAATTTGCATGCGATGCTGCAGTGTTGTTGGACAAGTTCAAAATAAAGCAAGCTTTTTTTAAAACAGCCAAACCATTACCCAATAATATATCTCAGTTGTTAGTTGTTAGTTGTTACCTATATCGATCACGACGTGTACAAATTTTGGTCTCTTTTAAAAATTTTAAAGTTTCGAATTAATTTAATATAGAGTCAAGTGGTCAAAAGTTTAAGGTTTATAAATTAATTTTAATGCATTCATTTTTTGGACTCCTTTGACCACTTGACTCTATATTAAATTAATTCGAAACTTTAAAATTTTCACATGTAGACGCATCAATCATTAGGTAGAATGATTTCAACGGTTTGGATTAATCGTTTAAAATCGATTCGATAAATTTTAGAATCACGTTCACAAAAGGTTGGGTGAACTCAGGAGCACCCTAGTTCTACTCCGGTAAAGATTCCCTTTACATTACGGTTTGAGATTTACTCTCGGTAGCTTTCAGATTCGAATAGTGCTGGGCAGTATTATTAGACTTTGAGATTCGTGCTATGTTAAAAAAAACGACCCGGATCCACTAATTGTAAAAAAGATTCTCTTTTCAGATACTATTCTTAAAAGATCTCCGTAGTCGGACATAATTGGGGTGCCAATTTTAACAGGGCTATTCTTAATTGGCGCAAGGCTAAAATCAGGGATCCGACTCTGCTGTTTTTCCAAGAAAAAAAGCAGGAACCTGCTTTTCCGATCTCAACTATTCAAAATTTTCAATTCACGTATCTCAATAAAAAAACTTTTTCATCCACAAATCTCAACGAATTTGAATGGTTGAGATCGGAAAAGCAGGGTGCTGCTTTTCTCAGAGAAAAGCAGCAGAGTCTGATTCCTAAAATCAGATGAAAGAAATTTTGACCATACTGTCCTTTCTCTCAAAAGGAAATCATTGTATTTCAATTTTCAAATCTTTTTATTAGAAAAATTGTTTTTGGGACACACAAGTATTTACGGCAGATAACTTAGCTTCTTTAGTTCTCTGTTTATACGGTCGAACAAGAAATTTTATTCTTATTTGCTCTGTTTTTTCTCGGTCCAGATAAATTATTTCAAATTCTCAGATAGGTTTCAACTCAACAGAGGTAATTCAAAATCTTTAATTATTATTTTCAGACAATTTCAAATTATTTTTCTTTTATTTATTTTGTACGAAAGTTTTATTTTCATTCATTTTCTTCAATCAAATTTCTCTTGTATTTGATTACGGAAGATTTTTTTCTCTTATAAAGTAATTAAGTTATCTACAGTAATGTCTTTTGATACTCGAACCAAAAGTTCCACTTACAAAAAAAAAAAAGAAGCAAAGGACATTAAGTTCTACCAAACAAGATCATTACGTAATGCCTTTTGATACTTGATTTTTGTTTTTCTACCTTTTTCTGTGTTTTGTTTGTCAATTTCTTTTGAATTTGCATTAATCTTCATAAATATTAACATATCGCTTAATTGATAACAAATATTACAAAAAAAAAAAAAAATGTGTTTCCAGTTGTCTGGTGTATTATCAATCTACCTATTTGGAGAGTATATTTTATGATTGTATGAATCCGTTTGTTACTTGATCAATTTGAAATATATCTTTGTTAATAAATGCGGGTGGGTCCAATAAGAATTAAAAATTTTGAGGAATACAATAACTTGATTTTGGAAGAAAGGGAGAATATAATCAAAAGAAGTTTTTGCTCTGACGTCATGTGATGACGTGAGGCTTGCATGCGCTAAGAAAAAAATAGGACCCCATAATTCGGCCAATAAAGGCCACAATAACATACATACAAATACAATTGCTACCTAGTACCTACCCGCTGCCCGCTGCCCGCTGCTCGTCTCACGGATGAACCAGAAGTCCAGTCCAGACTCCAGACTCCAGAACCAACTAATATATATCAAAATTGTGCAAAACAATCAATCGTTTGAAATTTGAAAATATACTACGTCTAGTTGTAAGTTGTAAGCGTGTTAGCTAGCGGTTCGAGGAATGAAGTTACTGCGAAGTTGAGGCATGTGATCGAAGCACGTGCCAGGGTCATTCAATTGAAATACGATTAATTAATTACGAGACCATACCTGTCCTTAATTTCCTTGTTCAAGTCATTTCTTATTAATTATAATTCATGTACTTATGTACTGTCTTATTAATTACAACCACACCTATAATCCTATATCAGATTATCAGTCCCATGAGCATGATCTTCCAACTGCCTCCCATAATAATGCCATTACTCAGGGAACAAACATGACGCACATAACACGCAATTTCATCACGTCATGTTAACTTCAAAATAAATAATAACAACTATTATAAACCAAATAATAACAATTATTACAAAATAAATTATCATTAAAAAATAATGTTGAAAATATTGATCACATGATGTGATTAAGATAGTGGAGGACAATCACGTTACATAATCAATACACATGACGTGATATGACAAAACTAATAACAACGTGACTGATTTCCTCCTCTGTCATTTCATGCATTGATTGCCAAGTTAGCAGCTATTTCCATAATCCCATCCACGAAGAATGAGAGGTATTTTTTGAACTAGCCTTGACTTGAAAAAGAACCTATCTCTCTCGCCGAGACAGACTCGCCCCCCTATCGTTAGCGTTGGGACATAGTCTTCAAATTTTATTTGAGTTTGAATTCCCATGTAAATATTTAAACTCTATTAGAAAAAAATGTCTTTTTGGATAAACTTTTTTTAGTTACATTGTATATTGAAAATCATCACACTGCTGTTCTTCAAATTTTTGCTCCGAAATAAAAATAATAAACACTTCAGCCTACACGAAATGATTTAAGGTATATTAATCAACTTCATTAAATGCATGATTGAGGACATGTTTTGAATAATAGACAATATTATTATGTATATATGGTTTTTTTTATTAATAGATGAGATTTTTCCACATGGAAAAATTGCAATTTGTAAAGAAAATAAGGATAAAAAAGCAACTGTAAATTTTTGTAATGGATTATAGGTCTGTCTGATTTAATTAAAATATATATTTTTTGAAAATTTTAAGAACGTTTTATTCCTGTGACAATTTCTTCTGTACAGCTAAACATCTTATATCCACACTATTTTGTACTTACGATTTAAAAAAAAAAAAGTGAATTAAAAGTCAAACTCAAGTCGCCTAGTTATTCTTTCAAGAGATCGATGGAGAGAGTTCTTGCAAGCTAACAAAAAACCAACTTCATACATGACTGACGGACCACTAATTAGAATGTAAACATAATTATATATGTTCAGTTGGCGCAATACCAATACAATCGTCTAAATTATGTTTACCTTGGAATTGTCCACTATTTTTTTTTCTTTTGATAAAAATGAGTTAAAACCCATCGATCTCATTAAGAAATCCTATAGAGATGTTCTTGAAAATACAATTACAAACAACGGGAATCAATTTTCATCATATTACAAACCACAAGAGTCAAGAAAACAATGTAAGAAGTAAAATCATCTAACATCCACAAAACCTACGCAAAAATGAACCTAAAACAAAAAGAAAAATAGCACATGCAGAAATATAGTACACAAATCAAGCTACGAAACAAAAACAAAAGAACCAAGTAGCTGCACGGCTAGAGATCATGGAGGGGGCTTTTTCCAAACAAAAGGGTTGAAAACATGATTATCTATTATCAGGGGTCTCTGAACAAAAAGTACCCAACCTCGACCTCTTCCTCTGTTAGATTTTCCTCCACGGAAGGAATCACCAAGTCCTCAGTATATAAATTTGTTACATCTAGAGGTAAAATCAGAGATAATTTAAGAAAAGATTGATCACTTAAAGTTTTACACCAAAAAGAAGCCATAGCTATAATTTTGACACCAATTACTTGAACAGTTTGTTTAGAACCATTCTAAAAGCACAACTTGTTACGTTTCAACCATAGTATCCAAATGACAGTACCTTTTATCATTTGTACAATTTGTTCATTTTTGAGGGGTATATAGGCATTGATAGACCACAAATCATCTTAAAGTTTGACAATCAAAAGGGAAAGTATGATGAGAAGCAATCTAAGTCCAGATCTGACTAGCATAATTGCATTGAATAAATAAGTGATTGGCAGTTTCTATATTACCACAAACAGGACACCAGGGATCACCTCGCCATCCCTTCCTACTAAGTACATCTTTTGTAAGTATTTTGTTATGTTTCGATAACTGTAAGAAGATTTTGACTTTCAATAGAAGTTTTGAGCTCCAAATTGAATCAAAATCATAGTTTATCATGCCTTCATATTCGAGCCACTTATAAAATGAGTGTACAGATAATTTTTCAGATTTGTTCTGTATAAATGAGGATATACACTGCTGAGATTATTAGCACCCATCCATCTATCCTTCCATAACAAAATTGTGGAGGTATTTCCCAAAAATTTCTTAAAACCAAAAGATACCAACTCGGAACCTTTAAAATAGAGAACATTTAGGAAACATTTATGAGACATTCTTGTTGCTTCGTATTTATCGATAATAATTTTTTTCCATAGACCATCAACATAAGGATCATGGAATCGAACAAGAGGGCTTGATTCATTCTGTCAAGGTCAATTACTTCTAATCCTCCTTGATTTTTACTAGTGCAAATAACTTCTCAAGCAATGAAATGATATTTTTTTCTAGTATCACCTCCATACCGAAGGAATCGCTTCCTTAATTTATCAATGCTCATTCTAATCTTGGTTGGCAATTTAATTGTACACTAATTAGAACGCATTAAAATGTGAAGCTGTAGAGAAGATTAAACTAATACACGAACGGTGATCGATTCGATTGGAGGGATCTAAGCAAGTTAGCGAGCGGTTCAAGGAAACTTTTTTGTTTTTTGTTTTGGTAAATGGTGCAAGGAAGTTACTTGGAAGTTGAGACATGTGAAGCACGTGGGTCATTCAATTAATTGATTACGAGACCGCCGCACGCGTCCTTTCCTTCTTCTTTCCAGTCATTTTCTTTAATTATTATTATAATTGATTGATGTACTGTTTTTATTATAATAATTAAAACCCACATGGTACATGGATGATGGATCAGTCCCGTTCCTTAGAATTGATTATTGAATGAATTAATCATCTTCCAACTTCCTCTCACACTTCTCATGTATTATTACCAAGTTAGCAGCTATTTATTATTAATGAAACAGATTCCCATAATATCTTTCATGGGTACGGTAAGGCTCTTGATAACATCTTTTTATTGCTTGTCTTTGTATCGTATTCAAAAATACAAAGCTATTTCTCACCTGTTATTCTATAAAATAATTTTAAATATACAAAACATACATTATGTATATATGTTTTTTCTTAATAACATATAATATGAATTTTATATCATTCCAGAGTCGGGAAAATTACACATGAAAGAGTTAGGATCATAACCCCACTCATTCGCGTGCACGCAGAATCCGAAACTTAGCTGGCTAGGCTAGCCGCTAGCGTATATTATATATCAATAATCAATCATATTATCTCTCTCTCTCGTCAGTCTCGTGATCTCATCTGCAGTCTGCTGAGTTTGGAGTTTGGAGTAGTAGAATTCTCCAATTTCGCTTCCTCGTTGTGATTTATTATATTATTGTACGATACTAAATCTCAATTGTTGTCGGGATGTGGAACGGATTGAGAAAACAATAATATCTCCAGGTTCACCCGATTAGATCACAGCCCACAGAAAGCCTATATATATAACATTTGCCAACCCATACCATGTGGGCCTGGGTTGGGGGGGTGCTCCCATAGTCCCATCTAAGCACCACACCATAAATTAAATTAAAATAATATTTTCCTTTATCATAAACAAATAAAATAACAATAACTGTAGAAAGAATGTGATGCACCCACCGTTCAGTCTTTATGGGTCTACTCGGGCCGTGGGCTGGCCCGTAAAGTTGCTAGACTTTTTGATTTGGTAACGGCTAACGGGTAACCTAACCTTCGGGCTGCGGTGACTTTAGATGTCTGCCCATGTCTCTTTTGATCTCCCTCCTCTGCAAAATTCCTCCATGCTCTCTCTCTCTTCTCCGTTTTTAATTACTGGATGCTTAATATGGACAATTACTGTTATTGTAGGTTTAAATAATAATGAGGCGTCAGAGAGGGACCTTTCAACTCATATTTTTGGTTCACATAACATACAAAAAGAATGGCAAGGAATATTTACAAAAATATTCTAGCCGTAAAAATAAAATTTATTCTCATTAGTTTTTTTTTTTTTTTTTTTGACTTTGCTCATTAGTTTCTCTCCGAACATGTACTATGGATGAGAACATGAAACACAATTAACAGCAAATTTATTTTAAACATTTTGTGCTAGTATTGCACTATTGCAAAATGAGTTATTTTTATCTCCCAACAATTAACAGCAAATTTTAGAATCATATTACTATGGCTTACGATCTGACAAGAAGAATAGTATTCCGTTAGAAATAGTTTGTAATAATTCACATTAAAATTTATATTTCATCTCTTAGAGTCAGAGACCAATTACCTCACTCCATCTTCCCCCATCCAAGTCAAGAGAAAAATACACTGCCATTTCTGATAATGAACTACTAGCAATGACTTTTATTTTCTGATAATTAACTACGTGCTACCAATTGTTTGTCTACTTGTTTGGGGCATAAAGAGATGTTTCGGAATTACATGCTCCAGAACGTTTGGATTTTGAAATTACAAAATAAATTGTTTGAAATATGTATAAATATATCTGTTCTAAATACTTGGAGCTATAAGATGGATTTTAAAATTGCAAAAATAATTTGTTCGAAATATGTATAGCTATATTTGTTCCTGCTATCTTATCTCATATCGAAAAATTTGACAAACTGACCTTCTTCTTGAAAAAATCAAACAAAATATCCTCTCTCTAATTTTTTTTGTCAAAATATCCTAGTATGACCCACTATTGTTAAAACATTATTCTTAAGCTAAAATGAGATTTTTGGTTGTTTAGAACTTATTAGTTACTAGTTAATATATTTCTAATATGAAATTGTTCACTTTTATTTTATCACTTTGTAAATATATCTTTTTTATCGTATGGATTTAATTTGAAAGTTTGCTACAAGCATGGAGGTTACGAAAGTATATTAAATTCATGGTTTATATTTTGCAGCGATATTTTATGTTTTTTGTATTTTATTGTTGTGTTGGTATAGTAATTTAGTAATATTTTGGACTGAATATATATATATATTTTAGTCTTTGGATGTTGTGTTGTGATTTTCTGATTAAACGAGTAACGAGAATATTTAACTTTTATAATTAGTAGAATGGGCAACGAGAATGGTGAACTTACATATTTTAGCCTTTTGATGTTGTAAAATAAGCAACGAGAAAAAAAAAATCAATTTATTAGTAAAATGGTTAACTTTTCTGTATAGTTTCTAAAAACTAAGAAACTCTCTTATATTTCTGATCCAATTAAGAAGTTACAACATCCAAATATTTAACTAATATCGCCGACACTGGGGGCAATTTAGGGAATTAATATATCACTGCTTAATTGAGTGCTTAGTTTAGGATATGATCAATCAAACATAAGAGCTCATTATTCGAATTAAATAAAGTAATAATTGGGTTAGCATTAAACTGATAATTATTATGAAAATACGTCTACTATATATACACCTATTAGAAATTAACACGATTTCAGTCCCAATTGCATTAGAGGCTTTCATAATATTAATTAACTTAAATGTTAACGCTATCAGCACATAACGCGTGGGCCATCTGACAGGAGAGAAAGTTATACACTACACACTGTAATTAAGTTATCTTGTAGACGAGTTCCATTTAAAGAAAAAGAGGACTTTTATCTTAAATTACTTGTATTATACTAGGAACTTGTATAGTATGATGAGACTCTTGTATATAATACTAGGAACTTGTATAGTTGGATAAGACTTGTATAGTTGTATAGTTGGATTATAGTATCATATATAAGAGTAATACTAGGACCTTGTATATAATTTTTTACTATCAATACATTTGTTGGCATTTATTTATGCCAACCATTAAAAAAAAAGTGCGCATATATCGATGAATAAACAATCATCAACAATCTTTTAATCAAAACCTTTTCCTCTATTCTCTCTCAAAAACAAAAACAAAAAAAACAACCTTTCCTTTAATAAATGTAAACCAACAAAACAATAATTTTCCTAAAGCTAATTGCAAACCGCATTCTAACTAGGACAGATTTTCACCCAGCCTGCCATCACAATTTAAACTCAGGCAAACTGTTCTCCTATATATATATATTAATTATTAAGACCAACCAGAAAGAAATGAAAGAAATGAAAAAATGAACTAATACCGAATTAAAGAAGAGAGAAATGGAAAAGTATATATTGATCATGCCCAAATAGCAAGGGCTGCCATAGACAAAGCGCCTAGAAAGAGTGCCACATAAGAGGCAACTTGCAAACCCTTGTTGTAATTAACTTTTCGACTGAGGAAATCGGCAGCAATGAGATCGACCAGTGCCATGTAAATGAGAATTCCAGCAGAAATTGAGTCGAGGATTCCTTCAAGTATTAGAGCTGTTGGGCTATCCGCATTGTAAAACGATGCAATGGCAATGCCAATACCGATACCAGATGGTGTTGTTATTGAGAAAAATGTTGCCATTATGGAGGCAGAGAAATTGTTGAATTGTGCCTGATTAACAAGAAAAACATTGCAACTTTAGGATTTGTGTCAATATATAATTAATACAGTGTAATATCTAAGTGATCAACCTTCCTAACGATATATAGTTTATTAATTTTGTTCAACTTTATTTTATTACAAATCAAGTATGTATGTGGAGCATTAATATTAAGGATCTGCTGCCAACAATATTGAAATTTTCAACTAGAGAATCTTCCACTGACCTACAACTGGTATTTTAATTCCAAACTAAGGCATCTTTAACAATGACATAATTATAATTCAAACACAAGTATTTGTTGACAAATGCTATATTTCCATATTTTATAGAAATCAGTGCAACTCCATACTTTAATAAGTGCAACTCATTAGCTTTCATGGTACCTATGCAAAAATTCTAGCCAGTTCCAAAGAGAACTTACTGTGGTACCCGGGATACTAAATGAGAAAAGGGAAAAAAAATGTACAGAAGAGTTATCGTGTTACCTGGGATATGCAACCTCCTAAAGCAAATCCTTCAAAAAATTGGTGAAAAGAGAGAGCAGCGATTAAAGGTGTAATTTGGCATGGGCTATGTGATACACCTAATGATAATCCAATAATAACTGAGTGTGACAGGATTCCTAGCTCCAAAATCTACCAGTTGAGTGACATCAGAAGTAAAAGGCATTATATAGTGATAAAAATGTTTAAAAATAGGAGAAATATGTAAAAATGTTGATATCCACATCTTTAAGACAAGGTCAGAATAACTTGTATATTATTGCTACGTGACATTGATTCAATAATATTTGTAACACCTGATGATAATAGAAAAGATACATTGGAATAGGATAAAATATATATATAAGACATAAAAACATGCCATATTAAGATCAAAGAATTCATCACCTGTGCTACAACCACATGGCGCCCATGAGAAGACAAGTCAACTTCATGCTTGTGGCCGGCAAGATTTTGATCATGACCATGCATTTGTTCATCTCCATGGTCACGTTTGTGTGCAGCTGCATGCACATGCATTCCAATGATATGCATATTTTTTGGATTGTTTCCTTGAATGCCTTGATCCTCATCGATTGTTATGATTTCATCTGCCACTGCCTTGTGAGCAGTGGAAGTACTACTACTAGCCTTGCTAGATGTGCTGGCTTCAGTTGCACGCAATTGCTTCTTCTCATAAAATTGGGTTGCCAAGAAGTCAAGCACCAGAGTACCTAAAGCATTATAGATCAATAAACTTTGCCTTGGTGCAGCAATAACCCAATTAATGTTTATAACTGGGGTAAAATAGCCAGTAGAAATACCTACTATGCCTTAGTGCGGCATTTGTGATAAAACTTTTCTCTAAGAGATTTTATCAGATAAAGCATCAGATTTTAGGGTAACCAAATTCAAAGGTTGAAATTTGCAGATAAAAAGAGCTAAAAAATAATGTTTTAAAATACTGCCATATGTAGCGGAATGTGACCGCATATAAGTATGCCCATAATAATGTGATGCGGAAATAATATGCGGTCCCGATTTGGGGATAGCTATATGTGGCCATGTATGCGGTCCACTTGTACGGCCACTGATCGAGTATGCAGTATGGGAGAATGCAATTCACATAGGCATCATGTAGCTACATATGTGAACAGAACAGCTATGCTGTTGTTAACACCAAAACTAACATATTATATTCTAATCCTACTTTATTTTGAAAGTGTATTTTCTTTACTATAATTTTGATTTCTTGGTTATCACAAACTTCTTTGGTGATTAATTATAGAAATTAAAAAAAAGACGTACGCAGTGCCGAAAGCTCCCACACATTGTGGGGTCTGGGGAAGGGAATTTCTAGGCAGCCTTTCCCTTGCATTTTTGCAAGGAGGCTGATTCAAACCCAGGACCTCCAGGACACAAGTGGAGACACTCTACTCTACCACTCTGCCAGGCAGTATAGAAATTAACAAAAAAAAAAATTGTTATATGATATTTGTTTTATATGCTATGATAAAAAAGAACCGGCTAAATATAATGACATAATTAAAATCCACATATGCAACCACATAACACATGCAGTATTTGGTAGCCTTCCGCCTGAAACCGAAACCCCATACTGCATTTTGATGGAGAATGAACAGATCCTATTGTAGGGACACAAAGGTCTTTTTTATTCCTTTATTTTTCATTTTTGTAAACTCAAAAGGATTTCATTATTTAACCGGCCAACAGAGTGAGATTGTAGCTAGCTCAGAGCATGTCACTGCCCCTAAAAGTTGTTGCTTAATTTTATAAAAAGAACTGGCCAGCAATGTAGGTAATCTCATTTTGGCAATCGGCCAAAGAAAGTGCATAATGAAATGACAATATCCTGACAAACTTGGTTTGATTTTGATCTCTCTTTCAAATGCTATGTAGTATGGACCAAATTTTCATTTCCATTTTTCTAGTCCCTTGTGTGGGGAAAAAGCAAAAAAGAATTATGCAATCAAACTCATTGCAACACAAAAACTATAAAAGTTCAACAATAAAGTTTTAAAAAGAAATATAAAAAAGATAAATTTACCTAGTGCAGCTAACATAGCGATAAATCCAGTAAACGGAAACCGCTGCCACGGTACATCTGGCAGACACTCGTTAGTGAGTGACTCTTGTGCATCATCCAACATGTGCACAAAACCGGTTGCCAAGATGACACCAGCTGCAAATGCCTTCGCCAAAATAAAGCCCGCACCGCCATTTCTACTGTCAAGGAGCTTAAATTTTCGACCAACAAGTGGTATCCCAATGCCAACAATTCCAGAGAAAAGGATTGAAGCTATGGCGAATAGCTTTAGCTGCAGTGCTGCTGGCTCATTGCGGCATGTGTCTGATTCACCCGATCCTAGACAGCTGGCTGTCGAGTCAGATTCTGACATACATAGGTAGGAGGTCAGAAAACACAAAAATTTGCAACTTTAGCTCTAAAGAATTTACATCTGTGTATTTATGCGTACAGATTCCTTTTTAATTCATATTTCTCTTTGGCATTACTTGGGCTAATGTTAGTAACTATATATACTGGGGAACCAATGTTTCAAAGTAACAAAGATCACAACATGAAGGAGATGCCGGAAAATATAAATAGGAGAAATGTGATTGCTAAAGGTTGGATTGCCTCTGGCACATGCCATTATTTGTATTGGCAATTACAGGCAACATGCTGTGTACCCATTGGTGCGCGTGTGAGCCAGGAGCAATCTGATCCTTACTAACTATTAGCACATGCACATCTCAATTCTCAAACCAAAATAAGTCTAAAGAAGTTATTAATTAATTTAGAATTTACCAACTTTTTCGTTGCAGTACATGCAAGTTATAAATTTCAGTACCTAAATTATACAAAATATAATTTATGGGGTTTCATACTTTCATTTCATATTAATTTGGAGTTTTAGACTGCACGCCAACACTCTCAAATATTCGAGACAAAAAAAAAATGTTAAAAGAGGTCAAATATACATTAATTACTATAGAGAACAAACAAACAGATAGAACTAGGGGGTAACCGGGTACATACACAAATAAGAAACTTGAGAGGCATATTAATTTAGAGAAGTGATTACCGGTGAGATTGCTCAATTGGTTGAGAATGTGAGCGACAGAAATGGGAGAACCAACACCCTGCATGGAGAGGATAAAGCAGACAAGAAAATCTATTAAATCTCATTTCTCAATGAAATTTTTTATAGAGAGAAACAAGAGTGACCCCGTACCTGCGAGAAAGACATTAGAACTGATCGATGAGCTTTCACAGGAAAATTGAAAAGAAAATATATATGATTTCAATGGATAAAAGTTGAAAATTGAAATGGTGCAAGTCAGAGAGCGACAGAGAGATGAGAGAGAGAGAGCTGCGATGTACTTTTCTGATTTATATAAAGACCAGAGGCGTGAGGTGTCGAAAGAGCGGTCGCTGTAAAGTGCTTATGTACACGGCACCACCTGGTTTATTGTTAATTCCTACACCAAAAATAAGTACTAATTCCATCTAAACACGTTAGACGTTACTTGCTAATAATAAATTATTATTATTATTATAAAATAAATAAAGAATATACTATATATACGAAAACCAATAAAGAGTCTGAACCTTTAATGGTAGACCAGTTCCAGGCTTGCAGCTGCTGATCTGATCGCAGCATATTTAGCAACCCGAAGAGGATGTCGTCACAAAAGAAGCAATGCTATCGGACGGTCAGGATGGCGTTTAGAGGAAGAATTTCCAGTACGGTGGACCCACTAAATACAGGCCCATATTATGCCTTTTTTTAATTTTGAGAGAGTGAAGGTCAACTTGGTAAAACCGATGCATCTGCGACGTGACGAAAATAGCAACTAATTATGACATGTGGAGTAAGGATGTCGACATAGTTGTTCTTTATTTTCTCCATTTGCCGTATAGATCTAATTTGCTAAATGTGCTAAATGCAGAAAATTAACAGATTTTTTTTTTTTAAATAAAAGAATCTAAATGTGGATCCAGATTAATTCTAATTAAATTATTAAAAAAGCTTAATTTACTTCTGATTAAGAATTATAAAGTCCAAATTCTCTTTACTATTCTGTTTATTTTTTTTAGTATGTTTAAAGATACTATAAAAAAAAATGAAAATTTGTAATGAAAAGATAATTCTTTTTCTCTGCCTTCAACAATCTAATTGTTGCTCTCAAAATAGCACCTCTTTCCTTTCTTCCATGCTATTTTCATGTTTTCTATTTTCTTTTCTGTGTACCTTTTTCGTTTATTATGCATACATTTTTATGCAATCATGAGGTATTTCCATGGAAGTACATTAAATGTATAATAGATGTTTTGGCGTAATAATATATACACAAGTGAGTAAATAATTGAATCTGACATTTTTACTTCAAATAATTATTACTAAAACAATGTTTAGAGTGTGTATAATTGTTTTTGATAGATGTTTTCGAATAATTATGAAATCAAAACTTAAAATTGGAAGTTCTAGATAAAATTTGCAGCAAAATGCATGCATAATTAACTAAATCCTAATCGTTAAACATTCAAATATTATTGTTCCAAACCTACAATTTGTTCTAATTTAATCTGCCCGTTTAAAGAAAGCTTTAAATTCAAAATACATTTGCGTACGCAACACCAAAGAAAGAAAAAAAAAAAAAAAAACCATCCGCATTTTGGTGCTGATGTTTATGAATTATCACTCCGTTGAATTTGATAATTCAATCCTTCACCTAAAACGAACCCAAATTTAATAAGCTCTTATAACCCATTCGAGACACAACCTCACTCTTATGCATTGAAAATCCAATCTAAAATGAAACTAATAGGCTAAATAACTCCCACATATAAAATATCAAAACAGATGAGTATCTGGTGTAAACACAGCACAACCTATTATAAAAATAACCTACATCCAAATATCTGTCCGAAACAGGAATCAAGTTACATCACAACAAGTATCTAACTAGCAAATTATAAAAATATCTATTCAAGTTCTCATATTGAGCTGTCGTAACATAAGAAAATTGCATTATGCATCCTTTTTTCCACACCCCCCCCTTCAAGACATAAAATTACAAACAGTGACAACCACAAAAATGGTTATATTATGGCGCATGAATATCACTAATAAGTTAAAAACCTCTCTGCTAAGCTTAACTTCTAGATTGGACGTACACCCCAAAAACCCATTACTTCCCATACGGGTGATATCTCCCTTGACCCCTGCCCCCACCAGTACTACCATAATTACTGCGGCCACCGGTGCTGGCACCACTAGCACCACTAGCACCATACCCACCAGTGCCATAGGCACCAGCACCAGCGTAACCATATGCACCAGTACCATACATCGCATTGTATCCTGCACCATACCCATACATGGACGCACCATAACCAGCACCATATCCTGCACCATAACCAGCAGCACCATATCCTGTGCCATACCCAGCAGCACCTCTGCCAGCAGATGCACCATACCCATACCCCGCAGCAGCAGCAGCAGCCGATCCATATCCATAACCTCCTGATGGGTATGAACCACCCCCGTAGCCGTATGAACTAACGCCGCCGTTATTGCTTCCACCCCCATAACCACCACCACCACCCCCGCTGCCCCTGTATGAGGATCGTCCACTACTTCTGCTGTTATATTGTGGATCTGACCTCTTTGGCTCAGCTTTCTTTATTTCAACCTGAAAAAGTGGATGTTGGTGGTCAGATCTGAACAAAAAACATGTGTTTGTGTTTCCTTTGGCAAATATATGATTTCTCGCAGTTTTTGGTGTTCTTGAAGCAAAAACTGTTGCATTATTCCAGTGGTTTGGTGGAAAACTATCAGTAAATTAGCAGATTTGTCCCTTATCTTAAAATAATGTAGAAACAAACAAACAAAATTTAGCATGCCAGGCTTTAAGGAAGTAGTTCTTCATGATTTGGTTTGGTACATATGAGCAACTATTAGGGTGCTAACATTTAGCACAGAGGACTTGGTACTACAAGATCTATCTGAAATCTGAGTAACCCTCTGTTGATATTTTTGAAACTTTAAGAAGGGTTATCATCTGCCTATGTTAAAAAAAACTCACAAATCAACAGTTCAAAAAGAGTAATTACACATTAGATTACCATGGATTAATTGACAAATTCATTTCATCATTAGCTCTATTTGTTGTCCTCATCTAATGAAACCATAAAAATTTTGCAAGAGCACCATATTTTTAAAGCTTGCACCACAATAAATAGACCAGGTTGTTCATTTTGAAAAATAAGATAAATATTCATAGAATGTATTAGATTACTACAGATAAATTGACAAATTCATTCATCATTAACTCTATTTGCTGTCCTCATCTAATGACACCATAAAAATTTGCAAGAGCACCAAATTTCTAAAGCTTGCACCACAAGAAATAAACCACGTTGTTCATTCTGAAAAATAAGATTACTATTCTCTCACTACATGTATTAGCATTCTAGCCATACTCAAGTCAGTAATAAGAAAAACTTGGAGACACTTGGTCATATTTTTGTATTATAAAAAATAAAAGTGTCAGCATTTGAGAAACACCAGAGGAGACTTTAACTAGTAAGTTTCCTAAATCACTATATGCAAGTTACTTTTCTTAAAAATAAAGGGATCATTCAGGAAACAAGTACAATAATTGGATGCTTGAAGTATTCGAAGAAACTAGTTGAGACTTTAGAAAGAGAGAGAGACCTGCTTGCCACCAATGTCATGCATATTTCCATCGGACATGACATTATCAACAGCTTCTTCACTATCAAAAGTGACAAAACCGAAGCCTCTGGAGCGGCCAGTACTATGATCGACCATTATCATCTGCTCGACTATTTCACCATACTTTGAGAAATGCTCCTTCAGATCATCTGCATTTCAATCTCTCACTTACAATAAACTAAGGAGGTAATGATCTCTTATAATAGACATGGCAGAGGTGACCAGAATTCAGAATTAACAAGAACACTCGTGGAACTACGGATCAAGGCATTAACTGACTTCATTTCATTATATTTTAAATTTCCTTTATTAGATTGTCTGTCTACTTGAAATTTCCAGATTCAGGTCAGGTATAATTTTCCTTCTTGAAGCTTCAAAAGAGAAGCAGACAAGTAACAAGAACAAACAAGGTCCTAAATCCAAAATAAAAGAAAAACAATTTATGATGTACAACAAAATTATATCATTTGATTGCTTATGGTCAAAAGGTAAGGTATAATCTAGCACAATTGCAAGTTGTAACCATTGCTGCATACGATGTCTAGATCAATATTTCTGTTCACTCACATATCTTCCTTGTACCTATTGTTAACTAGGATTGAGCTCCAACCAGGACATTAATATCAACACGCAAACAGGGGTTTTGTGAGCGGACCAAGTAAAATAAAAAGAGACTCAGTTCAAATCATCACTTCCAATGGTGAATCATACAACTCCAGGAGGCATCAATTTATAAAATAAAATGATATCAGGTCATTGACATTAAGAGTAGATTAGTACCTTCATTTACAGAAGTTGGCAAGCCTCCAAGAAATATCTTTTTTGTCCTTGGGCCCCACTTTGTAGTTGAACCTGCACCTTTTTTTGGCACTGTCCTCTTTACATCTACCTGGAAAGTATGACAAACTACATATATTAATATCACAAAATTTCACTTCTCGACAAAAATAACATAATTTTCAAGTTCAATTCACGGATGAGGTTGTTTGGTTGCTGTCAAAACAAAGTTTACACAATAGAACAGAGTAAACACATTTATGGTATAGCCTTTCCCACAACATGACTTGTAATCCGTCACAGGACCCAGCCAGAAAAGTCCCAGCAGAGCTACCTTTTTCTGACTGTATCTGTGCAATTTGCACCTTCTCAATGTGGTAGGATGCAAACTATATGGTTCAGTATTCCTTGGTAATATTTATTATTTAAACACATACCGACCACCAGTGCAGACCAGAACAGGTTAGACTCTTACCAACAAAGATTCTACAATAGTACAGTCCCAATTGACTAAGCTTGTACAATTAAAGTTCTATCTTTGGTCACAGTTACGAAGGTATGGAAGAATCAAGTACATTAGTACCATACTGATACTGAACTCTCTGAAAACTTACACTTCGACCATCTATGACATGCTCATCCTCGAAGACTTGGTCAATAACAGACGGGTCAGCAAAGGTAACAAAGCCAAACCCACGAGGCTTGCGAGTGACCTTGTCTACCATTATAACCGAGTCCGTTATCTCACCATATTTCTCAAAATACTGCCTGAAACTCTCTGAAACAGAAAAAAAAAATTATGAATGCATATATAAACATGAGTAAAGGAAGTGAGAGTAAACTGTTATTTGCACATTTTTCCCCAAAAAAAAGTAAAAAATAGTTAAAGATGCTGCTTAGTGGTGGTGGTGCTTCTTTCTTTTTTACTTTTTTTTATCATATTTTTCAGTGGAGGGTGGGAGAGGGGGGTGGAGCGCAGGGTGTTGGGCCACACTGCTCAGTATTGCGTATTACATGTGGTTAACTCTCTGTATCCAGTTAATAGAGAGAGATCATTTGTAAGAGTTTGATTACTCAAAGATAGAACCAAGCTTCAAATGAAAGCATGCATGTGTAAACAATCCGATGTACTGAACAAGTTTGGATAACAGTAATCACGAACAAAGACCATTCTTTGTTTGAAAAAAAAAATACATAAGCATAGTAGAAGAGTAGAAAAGAATCCTGTGTACTAAAAAGAAAACTGGCAAAAAGTCTACCTAGGCAATAAGCCACATGTGATATCCTATATTCTTAATCAAGATGGTAAAAAAGAATCCATCCAACAAGATCATAAATTTTGGCAAATGAAGGGAAGCAATAAAATTAGGGATGAAACGAGGAATACCTTCTGTTGTCTCCCATGCAATGCCTCCAACAAAGATTTTTCTGCCAGAAAATGAAAATAAAAATACAAGAACATTAGTTAGTTCATTTGCAAGTTGCAACAGCAGAGCCAATCAATATATGTAACTTTCCTTCTATTCGTATCTACCCCAAAGGAAGTCTTGTTAAACTAATCTAACACTAGAAAGTACCCTACTTTTTGACAATACTAACCCTATCGAACCGAAATCACTAGAAGCCTCCTTGGTCTCTGCATTTGAGCTATCTACCTTATCAGCTGCCATGGTCGTACCTTGTCCTCCTACCTTACCTAATCCAGCGCTTTCTCCTCTCGTCTGTTGTTGTTCTTCTTCTTCCTCTTCTTCTTCTACCTCTTCCTCGACTTCTTCTTCAACTTCCTCTTCGACCTCCTCGTATCCGTTGACGCCGTTTTGGGCCTCCTCCATTGGACTCCTGGAGATGAAACCCTAGCAACGACCAAAAGCGAGCAGAAACCTTGGTAGAGTATAGCTGGAGAGGTAGATCGTCGATTTTGGTGAAACCCTAGTTTTAGGGGATTGGATTTGGGGCAGTACGAATGAGAGAGAGAGAGAGAGAGGGGCGGCTTTGCGTTGCGGGTTTGGAGAATCTGGATTCTGGAGTCCACTTCACAAATGAAATGGGCTGCTTGTGCCTTGTGGTCGGTTGGAACCAATTTCTCGGATCCGAATCCGCTGCTCGCTAAGATTTTGCTTTCTCAAATCTAACCATTAAATTTTTTTCATGCACGAATCTCAACACAGATGAACGGTTTGATTTTAAAAAGCAAGATTCTGCTTGCCAATTTGGCGAGCAGCAGAGTCGGTTCCCAAAGTTCTGTTTCAGCGGTATGGTGTCCGGTCCCGTCGTTGCTGTTTAGTTAAGCGTGATCCAGATCAATTCATTTTATTTTATGTTTAATAAAAGGTCTTTAGGCCCGTTATTTTTTTATCTAGCATCCGGATAAATCAAAATTAATTAAAAGACACTCAAATTCAAAAATCTCGAAAAATGACATTCCCGCAAGCTGAATTGGCGCACCACCCGGTCCGCCAACTCAGATCGCGCACCGACCCGTTCCAACCCGGTCCGTCATTACTCAGCTCAGCTTGCGGATCAGGTGGTGCGCAAACTGAGCTTGCGAACCGGGTTGGAACGGGTCGGTGCGCAAACTGAGCTTGTGCACCAGGTTTTGGTGCGCGAACTCAGCTTGCGGAAGTGTCATTTTTCGAGATTTTTGGATCTGGGTGTTTTTTAATTAATTTTGATTTATCCGGGTGTTAGATAAAAAAATAACGGTCTTTAGGCCATTTGATACTTATATCATTTTCCGGAATAAATTGAAACACAAAAATAATTTAATAAATTTATGTTCCATATTATTTTAAAACAGCTAATGACAATAATTACATAGTGCAATTTTAAAGAATCATTACGTTCACCCTATTAAATATTTTGCAGTGATTATTAACATATGATAAATTATAATAAAAAAAATATGCAAATAATGTAATGAAATAGGGTTATTCTTTCGGACTTCGCTCTAGAAAATTATCTATTTAAGTATATTTGAAAAAATGTTGGGTGTATATAACTTTTTTTTTAAAACATTGGTGACATGCACAGCAGTGAGAAATACAGTTAGGTGTACAGTAATTTAATGTAATTTTTTTTTAAATTACGAGAAATAAATGTAATGTGAAAAACATCCGTTGGAGAAATAATGAGAGAGAAACTGACGATAATAGCCCTTGTACAGTTATATTATATTTTAGGCATATCAAACAAATATTTCTAAATTACGAGAAATAAATGTGATGTGAAAAACATCCGCCGGAGAAATAGTGAGAGAGAAACTGAATCAAATGGATGGAATTATAGTTCATGTGACGTAGCTAGAAGACTTGAAACTTAACACTTTTTGAGTATCAATAAATTATGAGCTAGATGGATCATTGTCTTTGTCTTTGAAAGGAAAAAAAATTAACAAAACGACGAGTGAAGAGAACTTCAAATTGATTTCTTCTAGGAGAAGCGACTGGAGAGCACTTCAGAGGAAAAGAGAAAAAAAAACCTAGCTAGCCGCCTCTATCATCTTCCTTCTCCCATCTCCCGCCACCTTCCTTAGCGAGTCTCCTCTCTCCCGCCCCCGCCTTTTGCTCCCCTTCAGAGGAGCAGGGTGATCTACACCGACAACCCTCTCCTCTTCCTCTCTACCTTCTTCACCCCTCTTCCACTCTCGTCCACCCCGTCTTCTCTTCAAGAAACCCTAGCCACTAGCAAGCCCTACCCATTCATGCACCTACCCGCGAGGAGAAGAGAAAGTTGACGATAATAGCCCTAGTCGCCATCTCTCTTATTTATCGGTACCTTCTCATCCTCCACCACCGTCGAGAGAACCAGGAAAAGTTGACAGCAATAGCCCTAGTTGCCAGCCCTCCTCTCTCCTAGGACCCCCACTATCGCTTAAAACTTAATGCACATAGCACAACCTAAACAAGTGCTCCAGCTTACCCTTTTTCCTCGATTTGTTTCATTTTTGAGATATTTTAACACTTCATTTCCATCTAAAATAAATTATTTCAAAAAATAGATATGTATTAATATGTACTTACATTAAACAATGTTCCTTGGATAACTATTTTTAGAATGATATTCTTCTGTCATTCAAAACCGTCATATTATACAGGCTATAGGAACCACGATATGTGTATGGACATCAACCAGATGAACTATGATGCATTTTTTCCCAGCAAGTTGGCAGCAATAATCCTAGTCGTCGGCCCTTCCCAGCCTCCACCATTGCCAGCCCTACTTTCATAATAGGCTTCTTAAGACTTTGATATGAAAATAGAAAAAAAAAAAATAGATTTTGGTATTGGCTTAACAGCCAACAACACACCGAAATTTGTATTCATATTCTAAAAAAACGAAATTTCAAAATAATCTCAGAATTCCGGAAATTCGAAATGTGCCACTATTGTTGACATTTCCACCGACACCTTCTTTCTGCTGCTGGTAATACCAATGGTACCTGTTTTGTTTTTGAACTTCTCCACAAACAGTACACATATAGAGAATTAATTGAGCAGAATTAATTTTTAATTATTTTTTCAATGAACACAATATTGATTACAAGTTTTGTTATGTGAATACCAACCCCACAATTAGGGCTGTCAAAAAAATTCGTAGTTCATGATTCGACTGACTTCGATTCGAAAAAAATAGCAGTCAACTCGTTCGATTGAAGTTCATTCTGAAATAAATCAAACCAGTTCGATTCGATCGATTCGAATATTATTCAGACTCAAACTCAAACTGGGTATAATTTGTTCAAAATTGATTCGTGAACTATTTAAGTTCGAATCTCAAATGATGCAACTAATGGTTTCAGCCATCAATCTTTAATAATGCATAAACCAAACTTATATCAAAGCTCAAAATTGTTAATATAACGGTAACTTATAATAGAAAAATGCTTCGGCAATGTAGCAAATTAACAATGGAATAAGTTCCATTTGACTAGGTACATGCCGTGATTTTAATCAATCCAGCAGCGTAAAAGGTAAGAAAATTTTGGACTGGTCAATAATCCATCAGTGTGAATTCGTGAAAGACAAAATGAAACCGTGAAAATTTTGTTCCGCATGAAGAAAACTAATGCATAAACTATATAACTAGGACTGGCAAAAAATTCCGTAGTTCGTGATTCGACTGACTTCGATTCGAAAAAATTCCTAGTTCACAATTGACTCGTTCGATTGAAGTTCGTTCTGAAACAAATCAAACTTGTTTGATTCGAATCTTATTCAAACTCAAGCTCAAACTGGAGTTTGATTTGGTTTGATTCGTTTGCAGCCCTAGACCACAATATATAACCCTGAATAAATAACAAGACAAAACAAAAACATTGTATTAATTCAAGTAAAAAAAATAATGCTCCTAATTTTTGTGCCGACTTTGTAGTTTTTTGTAACAATGATACTCAATTTTAGAACGTTGATTATTGCAAAATAAAATTTTCTGATGAATAATTAACGAATAATAGAATTAGAAACTTCAACCGAAGTTTTGAGACCTAAGCGATGTTTTTTTGCAATTCGAATTGTGTCAGCTTGGTGGGTGCACGAGGCTTGAAGCTCTGTTCACTAGATTTTTGTTCTTTGAGCTTTCCAAATTATAGTCAACGCTCAAATCATAGTTTCCTATCAAAAGTTATGACCGTTTAAAGTTTTAAAATAATGTATTGTTTTATTACAAAAATATTATTAACAATTATTAACATGTCGATATTATATCCTGGTTCGTTCCAGCACAAATGTATTGATATTTTTTTATAAAACATTGATTAATAAAGTACCGATGCACAAGAAATACCTAAAAAAAATCTTTGTGATGCCCGCGTTAGTGCACGAATCCCACCGCGGGCACGGTTCAAATTTTCGAAATTCCGAGGTAATGTTTGAAATTTGGTTTTTTTACTTTTTTTAGAATATGAATAAAATTCCGGAACAACACAATATATGCGAGCGTGTATCTCCAGCCCACGATCGTAACTGGGCCGGAAGAATAATTACTACGGGCTAATGGGCCTTGCGATCTGTAAGTCAGCCTACAGAGTTGATGGCGTATAAAGTGGAGTCTGGAGCTAGGTTTTAGGTTTTACGCATATATATATATTTTCTTTCTGCTCGCTCCGCCTCCGCCGCCTCAGAATCGCTCTCTTCTTTTTTGATCTCTACAATGGTACCTCTCTACCTTTCTCTATCTATGTGGCCACGCTAATCTCCATTCATGTTCTTAACGTGTTTTTCTCTTGGATTTATAGGCGTCGGAGAAGAAGCTATCGAATCCCATGAGGGAGATAAAAGTGCAAAAGCTCGTGCTCAACATCTCCGTCGGAGAGAGCGGTGATCGTCTAACCAGGGCCGCTAAGGTAACAAAATAAAGGCCTCCGTTCTGTATAGTTATGGATAGTTAGTCATTGAATCGTTTAGTTATTGAAAATGGAGTAGATTTTTTTTTTTTTTTTTTTTATATATTGGTATGGTTAAGGTTAATAAAGGCCTCCGTTCCATGATGTTCAGTATTATTATTTATTCTAATTGGAAACGTGAAATGTTAGGGTTTGTTGTAATGTTATAGCCTTTTTGCAAATAAATATGATGAGTACTAAATCTTACTTCATTTCCATCGAATATAAATCTTACTATATGGCTTGTGCTATCTGCCTAAATGTAGTGCTTTAGCTTTGATATACCTCATAAAATCTGTTCAATGTACCTGCTGCATTGGTTTCATTGAGGGTTTTCTTTGCTCCTCACTGGTTGTGGTTGGTGATAATTAATTTCACATGACTGTCTGTCTGCACATATGCTTAATGTTCCTTTTATGGGTCTTAAACTAGTATAGATAGATGCTGAACTATCGTTAGTTAGTAGACATTCTGATTGGTTCAACGTATGGATGCCTTTTTCATCATGTGTAAAATGTAGAAATTTTATTGTTATTGTTATTGGTGCTTGTAGAATATTGCACCTGATCATTGTTTACATTATACTATTATAGTAACACTTTTATGGATCACTTTTACATATTTTACATGTTTATATTTGAAATGGGTTTTCTCTCGCTTTAACACATCATCCAATTTGTTACCTATCCAGGTCTTGGAGCAATTGAGTGGACAGAGCCCTGTCTTCTCCAAGGGTAAATCCATTTTGAATTTATTTATCTTTTCCTTCCATTTTATATGTAGCAAATCTGCTTTGTACTACATCCAGTTAACTGATGCTAATGCAATATCTTCAATATTGCAGCTAGGTACACTGTGCGTTCTTTTGGTATTAGGCGTAATGAGAAGATCGCCTGCTACGTGACAGTGAGGGGCGAGAAGGCCATGCAACTGTTGGAGAGCGGGTTGAAAGTCAAGGAGTACGAGTTGCTCAGGAGGAATTTCAGTGACACTGGCTGCTTTGGATTTGGTATCCAAGAGCACATCGATCTCGGCATCAAGTAAGTTTTTTGTTTTTATACTCTTTCAATCTGTTCCTTGGGGGCTATGCAGATTTATAATTGTAATTTTGGATTATTATTATTAGCTGCTGTCTGACATTGCCTGTTCTATCATCTAGGTTTTGTCAGCATTCTTTAAGGGTATTATAAATTTATAATTATAATGGTGTTATGCAAGTGTGTACTAAATACCCCCTGATAATATTGCTATCTGATATGATTATTTGTGAATAGTAAAAAACCTTGTTGCATTTAAGTAATTGATGCTGTTCATTCTCATTCTTTTAAATTCTACTTGCTAACATTTCCATCCCATGCATTTAGATACATACTGATAACAACATCAGTTGACAATATTGTAATTTGTATGTTTCAGGTACGATCCATCAACTGGTATCTACGGTATGGATTTCTTTGTGGTGTTGGAGCGTGCGGGGTACCGTGTGGCACGCAGGCGTAGGTGCAAGGCACGTGTTGGGATCCAGCACAGAGTGACCAAGGATGATGCCATGAAGTGGTTCCAGGTCAAGTATGAAGGTGTCATCCTTAACAAGTCGCAGGCGAACACCTCTTAAACAATGCCTACTTACTACTCGTTGTTCTGTTTTGCTGTATTACTTGTTAGTAGTAATATTGAACTTTCTAGTACTGTTGTTAGCTGGCATTTCTGTTTTAAGAATGAGATGGTTTTGTGGAATACTTTTTGTTATATTTAGTCAATTTTGCCTTGTGTTTAAGATTTTGAATCTTTACTAGTGAGGATGCCGCATGAGCAATGTTGCTTTTTTATATTTATAATATTTCACAAAGTAACGTGTTGCTTAAGTAGGTTCTCTAAGGTTCGAACTAACAGAGATTTCTCTTCTTTTGGTTTGGGGGGTTGAAGGGACTAATTTCTCTGACACTCAAGTGGAGATGAGAGACACATCAACGAGCAGCTTTGGTAAATTAGCAGGGACGTGGTGATGAGTGCGGAGACTAAAAAAGAAGACTATATAATTAGCAGGGACTATAGTATATTATTTCTCTAATATTGCTGCAGAGATTTTGAAGACATTGAATTGCAAAGATCAAGATAATTATTCAAATTTTTTATATAATTAAATTTTGCATTGTGTATTTCATCCATTGTTCTAAAAGCATCTATATTCCTGAAACTATTAGAGTTTCTAATTTAGTTTCAGAGATGTGATATAATTTCTTATTTAAAAACTATACAGTAAAATTTCATATTAAGAAACTGTTTCTAAACTCTATGTAGACTGAATAATTGGTTCAAATTAATTATTTTTTTTAATTTATTGCTGACATGGCTTAATAGAAACTCTAAAATTAATTCAGTAATGTGAGAAATAAAAATTTTAATTTTTTTAATTTTTAAAGAATAGTTAACAGTTATTTAAAAACACATTTGAGTTGCTAAAATCCGGTTCTGTACTTGTGATGTTTTGGCGGACATTGGCCTCTTACTTCTCCGATGCCAATATTACTTTTTTATTTAGATTATGTACGCAGATGCTTTGTATTTGTTTTGTTAAAAGCGGCATGACTTAAACATGACAATAATAATCATCATTCCTTCGTGCAATATGTTTTTTTGTTCTTTGTTTCTTCGTGCTATTTTTGGACTTCTGAGGAGTATGTGTGATGTGTCTGATAATCTGCAATGAATTTTTTTGAAAATTATTTTTTGTAAAATTGTAAGAGGTTGTGCAAATCAATTGGTAATATAATAGAATGATTCTTGAATTTAAATATTATATAAAAGAAGTATTGTTACCGGTACTCTGTAACGATGTCATTTTTTGTCAATTAATAATTTATTGAAGGAAGTGCCGAGAATATGAGGGTTTTTTTTATGTAGCAATAGCTGCATATTTTACTATATTGTTACTGCCTTATTAAATATCTACTTGAACAAAAGTTATTAGACTGCTTTGATTAGAATATCCTTCTGTACTAGTATTTTTTAATTCACCCATTGATCTAAATCGGACGGATAAAAAAAAATCGTGTTTTGGGACCCTTTCATCACAACCGTTCAATCCGGAATTGATGACAAAATCCAGTCTCGAGACTCGAGAGGACCCGCCACGCGCATGGTTGCTCATGGTTAGACAGATTTTCTGAAAAATATTCTCTGATGCGATGCATGCAGGCAGGTTGGATGTGAAAAATTTCAAGAAACACGGTTGGTTACAAGATAGAGAGAGAAATAGAGTCGTAGTTTTGCCTGATCTAATTCTAATGTGAAACTACGGAGTCCATTATTAGTTTATTACTTATTAGTGCTCTATGCTCCGTAACCACGGTTTCGGACGTGCTAGACTGACTGCTGAGTGCCTGAGTTACGTGTTAAGGCGGGCGGTAGCTCGAGTGCTCGACTCGACTTGGGTAAATAAAGTATGTTCGACCTGCACCTAGAATTTCATTGTCACAAAAAAAAAAAAAAAGCAAGGCTACGGGTCACCCAGAAATTGCGTATTGGTGTTTGGATACGGTTAAAACCAATTCCAAGAGAAATGTCTATACTCTTGGATCTTTTACTCGTCGCTCCTCTAAGTTACCTCTACACGCAAGTCTCTCTTCTCATTGGTTTGTTTCCCTAGACCCCACTAACCTTTAACCATTCCCAACTCGCCACATCATCATCCGACTCTTAACCCAGTTTTATTTTATTTTATTTTATTTGACTTTTAACCAGTTGGTTGGACCAAAGTAACATATACCCACCGAGCTGAGAGCTGAGAGCTGAGAGCTCCCTCCTCCTCTTAGTCCGCCACCATGGCCGACTCCAAGTCCTCTTCTTTCCCAGTTATCTTGGTCTTTTTACTTCTAACTTTGCTATTTCTCTTCCTTCTTTCTTCTCCTCCTTCCACCCGAGGGACCCAGTCAAACCGCCGTCTCAAGCTCCGCTCCAACTTCACCTTCGTTCCGCCTCTCCCCACTCAGGCCTCCCGTCATCCGGGTCATGCCGATCCTCACCATTTCGCCTTCGATCCGATTATCTCCCAGATCGAGATGCGACGCGAGGATCGCGAGTGGGAACACACCCACTTGCCAGAAGTCGAACACGCGCCAGCCATGGAGTCCCAACCCGAGTGGGAAGACTTCATGGACGCGGAGGACTACGTCAACAGTGAGAATCGGTTTAATGTGACTAAAAGGGTTGAGGTTTTGTTTCCTAAAATTGATCTGAATCCGGGAGATGGGTTCATCACAGCTGATGAACTGACGAACTGGAATCTGGCGCAAGCAAGAATTGAAACCATGCATAGGACCAAGAGAGATATGGAACTGCACGATAAAAATAAAGATGGACTGGTATCTTTAGCCGAGTATGAAAGGCCAAGTTGGTCTTGGCGGTTTGACGGTGAGTTTAAAAACATATATAGATTTCAACTCAAATTGGGGTAAATTTTGATGCCTTATTAGTGGGTAACAGCATTTAGTTCTTGGTTTTTGGGTATGGCTGTCTGTGTTTATATTTGGACACAAGTAATAATAATATATTCAAGACTGCATTTCTTGAAGGAAACATGGCTAGTACTGATACTGTTAACAAAATTGTACATTATGTATTGCTGTTAAAGTTATGTTTCAGAAAGAAACTTGTAGAAAAAATTGAAGCGTGACCACTTCTGTCATGACTCTTGACTGTGAAACAAACTTATTGCCTATTTCTAAGAGGTGATTTGATTGTCTTTCACTTCGATTGAATATAATAGTTGACCTTTAGTTGCTAAACTACAATGCTAGATTTATCTTTTGAATAAGGAAACAGAAGAATGTAAAAGGGTGGATAGAACAGTGTTGGATATTTTGGCTGCCTTAGCTTCTGTATTTTTGTCTAATATGTTTAAATTTAATACTAACCTCTATTTGATCCTAATTACATGAAAAAAAATCCAGAAGAAAACAAAACAAACGATGGGATGGGATGGTGGAAAGAAGAGCATTTCAAGGCTGCTGACATGGATGGTGATGGCCTTCTAAACCTCACTGAATTCAACGAGTATATTCAACCTCCTTCCTAAGCTTCTATTGTTATTGTTGCTGCTTCTGCTATTGCTATTGTTGTTGTTATACTTTAATTGATAGTGTTACCTTTTCTTTAATATTGACATTAATTATTCTGACTGCCATTGGATAGCTTCCAACATCCAGCTGATAGTAGTAATACGAAGATGATTGATTGGTTATGCAAAGTAGAAATCAGGTATGAGATTGTTAACTTCTTTTTTGTTGTGCAATAATATGTTTCTACAGATTTACCCCTAAAAATGTGAAATTTGTAAAATTGGTTTTGTTGCTAATATGTCCACCTAAATTGCAAGGTATGGTCAGAACTCAGAACTATAACTATTCATTCATACCATCTATTAACTTGACCTTTGTTTCAATTGATAAGCCACTATGTGACTTTCTTATGGTTTCTATACTAGCTAGTACATACTGGTGTAATACCTTTATATTGCATGATCGATCAGTACAAATGTTGAACAATAATAACTTCATTTGTTTATCTGTTCACTATTTTCTTACCTGTACAAGCCAGTATCATACAACCAATAGATAGTGGTTTCAATACTTCCATACAACTGATCAGTAATAATTTTATTTGCTTATTATATTTCTCATATCTTTGTATAAATTCAGGGAGAGAGATAAAGACAAGGATGGGAAGCTTAGCTTTCAAGAATATCACGGTGGCCTATTTTATTTAATCCGAAATTATGATGAATTTATTGTTGATCCAAACGAAGATAATTATGGGGATACAACTGCTAAAAAATTGTTTTCTCAGATTGATAAAGATAATGATGGGTATGTATTTGCTGCATGATGGTTATATTCTTTCCTTTATTATTGATGTGAATAATAAAGAGATTTACACTCTTTTATCAGACACCTAACTAGAAGTGAAATGAACACCAGAAAAGAACTGTCAAGATTTTCTAATGGTGTATAATTTAATTAACCCTCGTTAATCTATATAGAAGTGTTACTAAAGTGACTTCTGCATTCAATGTTTTGTATTTATCATTCTTTAGAAAATTGACTGAAGAACATGTTAACGTATGAAAATCTTAACTCTTTTATAAAGAAGGATGATAGGTTTGGTGCAAAGCAAATCAATCGAATAGCTGACTGTACAGAGCTTTAGTACATGAATTGAAAATCATTTATCTTTTTGTTGCTACTTGAGAAATTGCAGATTACCTGTTAGTCTGTTTTGAAATAAGTGTTTTGAGACTTTTTCCATGTCTACTGACCTTAATTTTGTACCTTCTTTTGAATACAAACCTCCAGTTTCATATCAGCAGAGGAGTTGAAGCCATTCATAAATAACCTCCATCCATCAGAGCACTTCTATGCAAAACAACAAGCCAATTATCTTTTAAGCATGGTAAGGTTCATGCGTTATGACTTTAATGAAATTAAACATTGTTAGACTGGTAAAAAATTATGCATAATTTATGAATTTGTATATTAATTATAGTCAAGGATTTCAATTTTTACCGTTAACACTGAAATTTAGTTGGTATAGTAACTTCTACTAGAAACTAAGCTTTTGATTTTGCTATTACTCCCTGATTCAACACATGTCACTTCAATTATGTCCCAATTCACGATTCTTACCGAACTCTGTCATCTATTAAGTGAAAGTAGCATCATATTATTTGATCCTGCAATCTGAACTCCAAAACAAGCTCTTCTGAAGAAGTACATAATGAGGTGAGATGGAGAGGGAGGGAGGGAGGGAGGGAGGGTGGACAACCAAAAAGTTAGAAATATTGTCAATGGTAGTTCTTGTAATCATTGTTAATAATATTTAAGTTTACTCTTTTACAGGCCGATACTGACAAGGATGGAAAGCTTAGTTTGAAAGAGATGGTAGAAAATCCGTATGCTTTTTACAGCTCAATATTTACTGAGGAAGACTATCCATTCCATGACGAGTTTCGTTAGCTCTCTCCTCCTCCTGGTTCGTTCTCTAGGTTCATTTAATAGTTTATTAGCATGGATTGTAACTTTTCGCTGCCAAAGAAAAGAAGTTTGCTCCTGATTTGATGGTTCTTGTACTAGATTGTACTGAATTCTAGCTACACCTACACTGACCGGCGTTTTTTGCGAATTAAAGCTCAATTGCGGCTTCGTTTGGAACTTCAATAGATGGTACCTTTACTGGTACTGTTTGCCATCTGGTTCTGTATTCGTCATGCGTTTGCTTTGTCGACTCATATAGTTATGCCAAATTAGTTTGACTGGTACAAGTGACCACTGATCTTTGCTGCTTGCTTTGGTTCTTAACTTTATTAACCATATTTTTACTTCTTTATTTCAGGTCTATGGGAGAATAGTTGTGTACTGGTGTTGTTAAATTTAGTTTTTTTAATGTAAGTTATTTACTGGTTTCCTTTTGTTCTCTACTCTAGATATTAAATTATGTGTTTCTATATTAAATTATTACTTTAAGTTAATTTACTGTTTTCCTTTTGTTTTCTACTCCAGATATTAAATTATATGTTTCTATATGATGAGTAGAACTAGGGTGTTCTTAAGCTTACCAAGCTCTTTTGTAAACTTAACTAAAAAATCTACCAGAGTGGCTTCAAACGACTCATCCAAACTGTTAAAACCAATCTACTTCACGAGTGATGAGTTTACATGTCAAATTTATAAATTTTCGAACTAATTTAGTATAAAGTCAAGCGGTAAAAAATGATGGTTTATAAGTTAATTCTAATGCGTTCATTTTTAATTATTTTTTGACAGCTTGACTTTATGCTAAATTAATTCAAAAATTTATAAATTTGACATGTAAACACATCACTCGTGAAGTAGATTTGTTTCAATGGTTTGGATGTCGTTTGAAGCCAATCCAATAGGGTTTTGAGTTGAAGTTCACAAAGAGACGTGGTGAGCTTAAGAACACCCTAGTTCTACTCTCTAAATGGTCAATGTTTTCTTTTTATTTTTCTACTCATTTGGGGTAATTTTCCGGTTTGTCCCTGAAGAGTCTAAAAAGTTTATCCCCTATAAATGGTCTGATATCATATGGAACCCTTTATTGGTAATTTCTTCTAATAAATGACCAATGTGCTCTCCTACACCAATACTTTGGAAATTTAGGGGAGGAGTGGCATTGGAATTATTTTTATCTGGAAGGGTTATATGGGATAGCCTTGTAGGGTTACATATGTTATCTTTGAGTCCTTGTAGGTTTAAATCGGATATATTCCTGGCCAATTATTTATTTTTTTGGAATTAGTTGTCTTATGTACTTTATGTTCTTTTGCAGGTTTGGAGTTGCAAAGTTTTAGCAGCAGTGGATTTATTTGATTGTCACCCATCTCTTTTACAGTTAAATTTTATTTATTTTTATAGGAGAAACTAGTTCCTAGACTGTCCTTTTGCACAAATGTAACATAGGATTAATTTAAAGATGTACTGCTTTTTTGCTTGATAAACTGTTCTATTTATAAAGATTTTGGCTTGTACAGGCATTACATAGTCAATTTGCAGAAAGAAAGAAAAAAAAGCAAGGTTACAGGTTACAACGTTCTCCTCCTTCCAAATCAGATTAGTTGAGTTTGCTTAGCAATTTTTGCTGGCAGCTTCCAGGTTTATTTACCTCCAACATACTCCGGGTCTTCAGTATGCTTTGTGGTTTCAAATGGTTTCAATAAACTCGAGATAAAAAAACATTTGTGTTTGCTGCGTTGTGAAGTTGGTTTTTGTAAATCATTTTCCAATGGAGATGTATCAGTAGTTAATTTTCCAAAAGAGACAAATCACTGCTTAATTTTTTTTTTTTTTGAAATAAGTGGAGTATATCCACCGATTTTCCATTAACTAGAAAACCCACATAAAAAGGTCAATTGACCCCATAAAAATTTAGTGGTTAGATTTGACAAACTGTTTGCGCCAATCGATAATTATGGTTATAAACATAATAATAGTAGACCTACGCTTGTGTAAAACAAGATGTTCATTTATATAAGCACATAAGATTATGTACCATATGTGATAAAATCTAATGGCGAAAGACATCTGAATTTTTTTTTTTTTTTTTGTGAATAACAAATTAATATACATGCAATGCAAGGGTAGAAAGATGGAAAGAATTTTATTTACAGTCATTTAAATAAACAAGCATCATTTCATTTCTGAAGTTGGCCCGGCAGGCCGGCTCGAATATTAATTATTTTACACGAAAGCTTTCATGCTGACCAAATCTAACACGCCAAGTCAACTACTTTCCAGGAAAAATTACAGAGGAGTAGTTTAGGCTCCATGCAGAGCACGAACTATATGCAGGCAGCCCTGTTTTGATCGTATTGTGGTTCTGCATGAAGTCGAAGCTGCTCTGTTCAAATCTCTACACCTTTGATCACTATATTAAAAAGGCCTTAAATTAAGAAGAGATCACAGTTAAAGTTAGTTCGGAGAAGAAGCCCAAAATGGAAAGATGCGAAGTCGCTTGAGTGACGGCTTGGATCTGATCTGAAATTCCTTAGGCAAGGAGGTCACCGCACCAGTGGGTTCACTACTTTACTTTACGGTCCGGTCCAGATTAATCTAGGGTGCCAGAGTATTATTACTACTTTGAGATTCGTAGAAAGTTAAAATAACGGTCCGGATCCAATTACTCTACCAAACAGTACCTCTGTGGTATACAATTCCGTCACCGACTCGCCATCCCCGTTCCGTTTTACTTCCCTCCGCGGAGGGACAGCTATCGAAATCCGAAATCTCTCTCAATTAATTAATCAAATTAACAGCTCATCTCTCTCTTTCTCTCTTTCTCTCTCTCGATCTCGAAAGATCCAAATCCAAGCCAAGCGCTCTGTTCTTTTTCCAATTTGGGGGAAATTTAACTGGACAAGTTCGATTAGATTTCATACCAAGATATGTCGTACGCTTATCTGTTCAAATATATCATTATCGGAGATACAGGTGGTGGTTCTTTTTCCCCTAATATATATTTTTTAATTTGTTATAGAGTTTTATATTATATAAAACTTCTATTGCTTGCGTTTTCCTTGTATTGTAAAAGAATCTGGGCTCCTCCGTTATTGGTTCGTCTTAGGCCCTTATTCATAGCATGAAATACTGATCGAATCGATACGGTGGAGTGAGTGGG